>JAODJU010000119.1:20777278-20787622 GCA_026776725.1 Gnathonemus echidnorhynchus | reverse complement strand
AAAAATTTTCAGCCAAAAAATATCGGCAGCATATATCGGCCATCGGCTGACCCTGAGTCCTAAATATCGGTATCGGCTATTGAAAAACCCATATCGGTCGACCTCTATTTCCCACCCCAAACATGTATCGATATATCACTGATTTGAGCGGTCACTGCTGTTTCCCACCCCAAACATACATGTACCCACAGTTCCTCATTTGGAACTTTACTCGTAAATGAATGTTCCGGCACTGGCAACCAGCTCACATTGCTGATTTCATCAAAAACATTAATAAGTGAATTCAGATTTTTTTTTAGAACACATAGCCAATTCTTTGCGATACTCTGGAAATATTGCCGTACTTCATTTTCTTTTTCTTATCCAGACTTGGAAAATACCAAAACCAACCTGCAGAGTTTCCTGTACTGCGTAGAACCCTGACTCTCTACACGACAACTGCATGATGTAAATCAAAGGGAAACGGGGGAAATGCGTTACCAGACTGGACGAAAAGGAACGTACAACCCGCTTCTCTCTGAACCTGGCGTCGTGGGGCACTGGGTGGTGTCCAGAATAGGGAGGATGGGCCTGGGGTGTGGGGGGGTGGTGCTGGTAGTAGGGATGGTGAGCAGGCTGCTCCATGGCCGGGTATGGTGCCTGCAGGGAAGGTCAGAGCCGTGCCGATCACTGACAAACACTCACACAGCTGGTAAGGGCAGGACATCAGAATTAACAGGAACAAACACGAGCACCACAGATTATTGGGCGTAAGGGGATAATTTACTGATCATCAACAGTAGGCCAGATCTCCTGAACTGAACTGGCCCTGTAACATGGCTGTAGTCTTGGAGAGGTGACTGATGTTTACACCACCAGAAGAGTCTCAATGACACGACAAACAGCAGCTAGTATGTCGCAAAGTTCCCCTGTGGACCAACACCCATCCTGTTCATCATCTCACCATCTATGACCACAGCAAATACCCTCAAAATGAGGAATCCAGGCTAGATCATGACACAAACCCAGACCATCACGGAAGCTATGGCGAGCTTAAGAGAATTAATTCTGATTTATTTGGTATTGGGATGAATGCCATCTTGAGCAGCAAAGCCAGAGGCTGAACACGTTTACAAGCAAACTTACCATTCCCTGCCAAGGAGGCGGTGGACCAATGTTATGGTGAAACTCTCTCATATAATCATTGTAGGACTAAGGGGAGAAGATGACGGAAGATTAAATCTTAATACTTCCCACCGTATTCATAGGAACTGCATACATTTTTCATGCATGCAATGTGTGTTTTGTAGCTCGGTTGCGAATGACCACTGGGAAATGGAGGGAATACGTCACATTTACAGAATGAAAACGGAAGATACTCACTCCGTTGAGAAACACATCCCTTCGAACTCCAGAGAATCGTCTGTTGGAAATAATCATGTTTATTATAAGCAAGCACTTCAAAAAAAGGAGATGACATTTGATTAGCTGAAGTGAACATAACCTACCTGTCTACAGGCTGATTACGAGGGTCTTGCATAAAACCTGTTCAGACACCAGAGAATGAGCTCATGTGGAGGACAGAAGCCCATGACAGACATTAGCATCATAAATGTGAAAAAAATGGCACTTGAAAAAAAAGACACCCCCAAGTACACAACAGGTTAAACAGCTAGCAAAGGTGAGAATAAAACTATAAATCCTTGCTGCAAAACTGATGTGGCAAAACAGAAAAACTTTGGTGCTCCATACATCAGAAGACAGTTATAAGGCCAAAGTTCCAGCAGGAAAGAGTGAACACTTTTGACTCAATTGTTTGTATTTCCTAGATTACATACTGCACTCAAAACTTTCATTCCCCCAGTTAAAGACCAGCTGACTCCCATCTAGGGAGTCAGTGTCCTAACTATACACTTCAGACTCCTAAGGTGAGTGTAAGGTTACTTCCATACCTTCCCATCCATCCGCTACTGATGGAGCTGCCTTTTTTAATGTCTGCTCTTACTGATGTTACAGAATTTAAATATCCCTATCAATTACAACATGTACGAATATTTCTATGGCATCACAGCTTGCAGCCAAAATCACAAAACAGAACAGTAAACAAAAACAGGTGCCAACAGCTTAGTTTGCAATATTGACCTGTTCTTTGAGAGAACTCTGCTGGATAGTCAATCCTTGGCCGTTTCCTGTTGTGCAAGTCATACTCTTCTTGTCGACGCCTATGTAAATTAGGTAAACAATTTAGAAAAATGGCATCCACATAACAATTAGGCTTCTCTTCATCAACTTGACCATGTACATATGATTAAAAAGGACAATGTGGGCAGGTTTACTCACCAGCACAAAGGTTAGGCAATATAGACATAAATGTTCTGCACATACATACATATAAAAAAGCTTGTACAATGGCCAGGTAAACACTGTCTGTATAGATGGGCAAACCTGTTGTCCTGAGGGATCTGGACAGGTTGCTACTGCAGATAACATATCAGTAGATTCAATTCAATTCAGAGCCTGCATGTACAGGCTCCTAGACTGAGAGTATGATAAGTGAGTCACACAGAATTACCTCCCATTAATGAATACATCCTGAAAAGGGTCTACGCAGGCCGACAGCCCACTCCTCAGTTGTGCTGGACTAGCATTAGCACATGGTGAACATCATTCCAATTCCTCACTATACATTAAGGAACTACACAGTTCACTGCATGTCAAAGATGGTCAGGCAGCACTATGGCCTTCCATCAACGCACTGAAGCCGCTACAGGCAAACGTGCGGCTGATCTGATCTCACAAATTAATCATTAACACAGTACCTGCATTCAGATACACAAAAGTGACCTAGAGTGTGAGAATTTGCTACAAATGCTTTGACATTGCTGTGGCTTCTAAAAAGCTTCCCTAGTGCTGAGTAGATCAGTTATGACTGAAACCCAAAAACATAAAATGTCAACAGGAAATTCAAAGAAGCTGGTTAAAATTGCAACATACCGCTTTCTCGTAGGTTTGTGACCATAACCGCTGGTAATATTACCGATAGTAAGTGTTCATACAGTCCAGATTATGATTATTTAGGGTCTAAAGCCACACACACATAACAGCGAGGGCCTGGCAAGGCAAACGAGGGGTACTTGCAGTCCATTGCAATCAAACCAAGGCAAGAGCAGAGGCAGCCTTTCATAACCCAGAGCTGACACCTCTTGACTTAAGCTTCTGTTGGCTTTTCAGTCCAGTGAAGGGTTAAAATGAGGGGCTCTGCCAGGTCTCCTCCTACCTTATGTCTGCAGTCCTTTCAGGCAAAGAAACGGAAACAATCCTTGGGCTTCTCCTACCTACTGCCGGATGATATTCCGGATGGCAAAGCTTTACCCCAAGTATTAGCGCCACCACAACATTAACTTCCACAGTCTTTTGGGTTGCGGCCAGTGAATGCAAACCAACACATTTCCTGTTACGCTTGCTTGTGAGGGGGCAAAAATGCTTTGGGGAGCAATGGGTGTATTTCAGTTCATTGGCAATAGATCTCCATCTGTAAGGCCACATATACGTAAATTAAAACATCTGCTTGAAAAATGTTTATAGCCAACTGGGGAACAAAGTTCGTACAATGCAGGGCTCACACAGGACGATCCCTGTCACACTTCAGTCCAAAGGCACCACGACAGGAAGTAGGAGAGCATGAACACACGGCAACAGCCCCTCTTTGATTTGTTGCCAGGTCTCCCAAAGGCCAACGACATTTGGCCTTTTCCAAACTGTCCTACCGCTTCCCCGTAGCTTGGCAGAATGGTGCTTGCTCTTTTTCTGTGTGGCTATTTACACACACCAGCACATGTAAGGATCTACAAATGTATACTAGAGTGGGGAAGACCATTCATTCAGTAAAGTCCCGCAAAAAATGCTCTTCTTGAAAGCATTTTTAAGTGAGCATTCTCCCCCCTCAACCGATGCATCATCTTCTCTTAATTATTACGTGTCTCCTTGTAAGTCCCACATACGATAATGTTTATCCCAAGGGATAATCCTGAAAGAAAAAGGCTTTGGGAACAGATTTAAAAACAGCTCTTCTAGAAACACATTTAAATCAAACAACCAAAAACAAAGCAAATGTTACTACCACTAAGGTTTAGCTTAGATGCACACTAACATGCATTCATTACTCAGGGACATGAGGATTTCTATGTAAGAGACTTCCTCCACAGTGGATTTGCCGAAGAGCAGCATCACCATCGACAACGGCCGTTAATCCTCAATAAAGCCGCATGACGTCCGTGCAGCTTGATTTAAGGATCTCAGATCTCCTCTTCTTTAGAGAGCAACGTTTAGAAGGGCAAGGGGGCAGACGCACGCAAGCTCCGTCACGTCACGCCGAGACACGTGCTTACTAGCAGTCCAAAGAACATGTCTAACCTTCCCAGGTCGCGGGCCGGCTCGCGGTGCGGGGCACGGCCGCGAGACCGCTGCTCCGAGGGCATCCTCCTCTTGTGGCGCATTTTATGAATAACCTGATACAAGTCAATGCTTTCGTCAGGGGGAAAGAGCAAGCAGAGCTGAGTCCCACATTCAGGTTCGATCTCCTTTGGGGGAGGAAAAAGAACAACATTAGTGACTGATATGAGGCTGTATGTCGTTAAGAAACAAAGTCCAGACACTTCACAGAATTAAAAATCCAGTGTGACGATTTTGTCAAAAGCTGAGGGTACCTGCCCGTCCCGCCCGATCTTCACAGGCTTATGCTCGTTCCATGGATTGGAGAGGTGAGCGGTCTTGGTGAAGGGTAACTCCCGTCTGAACACAGAACATCAACATGCTTTCAGTAGGTGCCACAACATCCTCAACACGGACCACGCTTCCGAAAGAACGCGACTTGAGATGATCGGACATGAAGACCAGCTGCCAGACGACCACACGGTGTCCAAAGTGTGCGGCGCGCGCGTGTGTGTGAGGACCTGACGCCCTCGGGGCTTACTTCACCACTATTCGTGCAGCTGCTCCCGTCTGAACCCTGGCTACCACGCCATTTCAGGACTTACCTGCAAATCCAATCAATTTTGAACACCCCGCCCAGCATTTTGGCATTCATTCCAGCAGGCAGGACCCAGTGGATGGGGGACCCTCCATGGTGCGATTCAGAGGACAGCCGTGCAAAACCTGCAGTCGGGGGAGCAGAAACAGCAGGGGCATGAGGGGCGTGAGGGGCGTGGAGCTCAGCGAGATCCTCTGGTAACGGCCCAGACTGCTTACCTTGAAACTTCCCACTCTCCCTGACGGAAAAGAGCAAGATGACACTGCGAGCTGAGCGGAAGGCGGCGTTCAGCTTCTTCTCATTGACGGGCAGCGTGGACCAGACGCCCTGAGGAGGACAATGATAGAGTGAGCACAGGCTCAGAGTCAAACACCCTCCTAAAATAACTAGGGGCCGAAGAGCAGCCAACTCCAGAACGCAGTGTTTTCTACGCTACATATTATTCAGAGACCACTAAGAGAACTGCAAAAAACACACATTATAGATATACGTTCATGAAATGAAAACCACACCAACCTTTGCTTTGGCCAGAGAAACATTCTCATGGTTGTTACTCTTAATCAGAAAGAATCTGGCATCACGCAGAATATACTTCAGCTTGCTTGTCTGATCTACAAAACAAACGTTTGTATTCCTTAAACAAAGGAGGTCACAGACGGCCAGGAGATCATTTTAAGGGCTGAGGATAAGCAGTTAGTGAAAGCAGACAAGAGTCGTGTCGCCACTTTTTTGTCCTGCGTCTCACTGCTCACCCTCACCTTTGCGAACCGCTCGGACGGAGGACGGCAGCTTCTCCAGTTTCTTCTCAGAACCTAAAGCGACGCAATACCATGTCATGGGTCCACGAAGCATGGGAGGGGGCTACCAAGCAAATATGCTGCTTTCATTCAGACAACCAATAAAGCCAGCCAACAGGGGGTCATAAATTATATTCTATGATTTTAATTACATGTTGTTCAAAGCAGAGATTTAAAAAAAAAAAAAAAAACAGTGCATTGTGGGATTACGAGACCAATTACAATGTCTTAAAGGTAGAAAGATTATCTTCTTTGCCACTGACCAAAAGATAATTCAGCCTGTCACCCTGTTTTTAAGGCGCCTGCTGTAGGCAGAATCACATCCTTAATGCCCCAGCCAATCATGTTTTTTTAGTGAACTCTCCCACTTTCTCAGTACTCATGTAATTTTATCTTACATCTTTTAAACATGCTTTGGGACTATCATCATAGGGACAATAAGCTGGCCTCCACATTAACATATCAAATATTAGAAAATATAAAATGTACAACAAGTTTCTCAATGGAAACCAAGCTTAATATTTCAAGCAACAGGTATCCAGTAGCTAGCTGAATACACCTTCCCAGGGTGTTCCTCCCCACACCAACAGAGGTCATCAGCAATGACACAGACATGTTAGCTGCCAACTGCCAAGCAATGTAAGAAAAGTACTATTTTCCAGGAACAGGTTTGTAAAAAAAATAAGCAATAACTGCTTAAAGCAGTTTGGTCTCCAATACCTGCACACGACTCTGAAGCTGAGCTGCCACTTCTATCAAAAACGATGGGCGATATCCCTCTAGCATGCGTCTTCTTCCGCTCTTTGTCAAGAAGACAAACAGAGGATTGGAAAACATGTTCCCTGTGTTACTTTTCATTTCAAATCTGCAAATCATCGACAATCGGCATAAACCCTGCTTTCCTACATATTCTTCCAGAGATCTACCCAGTGTTTACAGTTACAGTGAGGCCACACATTCCACTGAACTTCTGTTATTCAGAAAGCAGGCATCCTGAGAATGTCTTGGGGTTTTACACCATATTGTTGCATCTGGGTTCTTACACCAATGAATTGCCAACTGCTTCAGCTGGATTATGAATTTCTATTCTACTTTGTTGAAGAAACTTAACTGAGGCAGACATTCTGCATGGTCACCTGATCGCATTTCACTAGGAGAAATAACTCCATCTCTGAACTACATTACTAAAATTAAACCTGAAAAAAATCAACTTTAAAAGGAACATATTAAGCACAAATATGTCCATGAACTCTGCAGTGCACATGTAAACTCAGTAACAGACACAAAGCTATAAGGACCCACAACAACTAAACAATGCGTGATGCACAAAAAAATATATCAGAGCAAATTCTACCGCCTCCCCACCAGGAGCTCACCCAAAGCCCATAAGCAATAATAAATAAAATAAAATAAAATAAAACGTGCAAATCCTACCTGAAGTATCAGAGCCAGTAGCTGAATGCACAGACTCGCCATCAGAGAAGGACACAGAGTCAGAGCGGGAGTCACTGGCCTCACTGCGAGTGTCATAGTCATTCTGCTCATTTCCCTCTCGCTGGTCTCCTTCCTCTAGCCCATACTCCTCGTCCTCCTCCTCCTCGCCATCTTCCTCCTCCTCCTCTTCCTCCTCCTCTTCCTCCTCCTCACCAACACCCTTTTCTCTCTCCTCATCCTCATCTTCCATAACCACTTCTTCCTCATCAGAGCGGTTATCTTCAGAGGACTCAACAGAACTGCCAGTTTCTTGGTCAGAGGCAAACTCCGAGTTTGCTTCTTCCTTGGACGAGTGGCTCACTCTGCTAATACTCTCCTCACTGGCGTGCCGCAGCTTACAGAAAATAACAGATCAAAAGTAAGGTCTACGTATCCAATGCTAAATGGTTTTAATGAAGGTTTAAGTTCCAAAGAGCTGTGACAGTAATGGACAGACAGCAGAAACTGAAGTGAGGACCATAGAAGTTCTGGCTAAAGTGGATCTTATGCAAGAAGAACAAGGCAAATTACCAAATTTCTTCAAATGTAGGAGCACAAGGGGTGAGAGAAAGCATGACAGACAAATATGCCAATTCTTAGGTCTCCTACCTCAGATATTTCAGGCATCAAGGGCTTGAGCCGCCGATCCAGATCCTTTCTGTGGTTCAGGGTCTTGTCGCTCTGTACTTTGGAGGGGTCATCCCTGGAGATGCCCCCTCTTCCAGTCTGGCCTTTCCTGTCATAGTGGTAGTCAACACCCTTGTAGTCTGTGGCATGTCTGTTTCTGAGGCTGACCAGCTTTTTACTGTTAGCCCCCACCGGGGGCATGGGTCTCCTCATCGTCTGTCGTACTGCATGCCCTGAAGACCGTGGCCTCTTGCTTTCCAGGCATTCTCCTCGATCGTTCTTCCTCTTGGAACCTGTGGAGGATTTCGCAAGAAAAATGGAGATCAAACCCTCTGCTCTCAGCACTGAACACAGGTTGAGCAGTGCTCTCTTGTATAAGTCAAACAGTTGGAGCGCTCACTTCGTTAAGTGGGGGGGGGGTATTTATAGCCAGAAAACTGAAGGAAAAAAGGCACCACAGAATGCAAGGCAGAAGCAAGAAGCTCATTAAGATAACCAATGAAATACATCTGAATTCTGAACACACAACCAATGTTCTGACTGTTGTGAACAGAAGTCATTTGCTCTCCTCTTAATAATCCCCTTATAAGAATTAAATAGCAATACCTTTCATTTCACTGACACCATGCTCGCTCTCAGGGTTATACAGTTCATCATCCTGGTCTGGTGCTTCTGTCAGGATGTCATCCAGGACGTTAAGCTCTCCATCTAAATCATTGATTACATTTGAAATAAAGAACTGACACAAAAGTAGAACATCCAGAAATGTATGGCTATGCACTCCCTTAAAATTCTGCTGCACCAGAATTACGGATGGATCAACTACATCATTTAATAATTCATTCTTGTGAGCGATCAGTAAACTCGAGATTGGTCGCTATCTTATGCCCTACTTTCCTCTTATACTGTGGCAACCTGTGGGGGGGGTAGGGTGAATGCGCATTCAAAAAAGAGACAATTATCATGATACAGGTCAATTGGGGTTGTGTACCTCCTTAAAGAAAATAAATGTAGCAAAAAAATGCTTACGAGGGGCAGGTAGGTTTACGGTTGCAATTCAGAAAGTAGTTATCTGCAGAACCGCATTTCATGGCTAAATTACTACGAGGCCGGGAGGACTGTTTACCAACAAGCGGCCGAGTGCCCCACGTGACCGAATGTCACAGCGTCACAACATGCTGCCACCGCAATGCATGATGGCCCCCCGCCCCCACTCTATGGAGAATCAGAACGCTGCTCTCGTTCAAGAAAAAAAAGACCGCGGGGGGTTACGGTTTGGGTCCAACCTCAGTGAATTGCGGACATTAGGAGGGCCACATACCACGGCTCACCATGTTACGCCCAACTGTACGGACACCTACCCGAATACACTTTTAAGAAAGCAGGAATGCATACCGTGCAGCCTTTAAGCGAATGGATTACTCGACCGTCATAAGTACATTAACGCTTCTATATTAAACATAACCCTGATTACATGGTAACTCGTTCGCTCCAAGTTCTAGTCCTTGTCCCGGTCCATATAAAACCCAACGCCCAAGCGATGTTTATACCCTTCTCGTCGCGCCTGTCGGCCGCCATCTTCCCCCTTTCTTCACTCGACTTCTCTTTTCAGGGAGTGCCTTTCGCCTCCTCCACCAACGTCGCCACCTCTGCCTACTTCGCCGTTTCAATATATGTACGCTTGTACATTAATGTCAGTATAAATACGTATAGAAACCAACAAACTACGTTCCCTGACCCGGGACTGTACCGCTGCAGTTAAAATGGCGGTCAGGCTCTGTCCGTTTCCACTCAGGAGCTATTTCCCATGATGCATTGTTCCCTACGGACTGCGATGTGCGCCTGCGTTTAGAAACCCAATAGCGCTTTCTGTCCCAACACATAATCCAAATACCAATACAATTTCAAAAAATGAAATATCGGTGTAAACACTGAATTTTGGCATAGTGTATAAAAAGTTCCGGGGCCGTATTCATTTTGTTATTAGTAAGCAATGTAAAACAGGGTACCCAACTCAAAATGTATTATGATAAGTGTCACTAAATGTCATGTAATGGAGATCTTTTGTGTTGTATTGGTTCGTTTGAGAATACTATTGTATGAAAATCAGTTTATTAAGTCATTTTTGTGTAGCACTTTATATGCATTATTTTTCAACAATAGATTTAGCAACAGTGTTACAAGTATAGTCCTGCAAAGAAATGTATGTGCTGTATTAGAATTTAGTAGAGCTCACTCCGCATAACACCAAATAGAAAATAATTATTTGTTTCTGACGATTGTGTTATTTTGCCATGCCGACATGCCTTCCACAAATTAAAAATTGAACCCAACTGAATATTTAATAAATCCTATTAAGGAGACAAATTTTGGTATTGGTATTCATTGTAGTTCCTTTACGCCGACAGTAAACCATCTTTTAGATTGCTATTAAAATAT
>JAODJU010000119.1:20733241-20748092 GCA_026776725.1 Gnathonemus echidnorhynchus | reverse complement strand
AATAAACTGTACACCAGTCCACATTAAAGGATGACTGTCAGACTGCTTAAAGGGACGGTAATAAACTGTACACCAGTCCACATTAAAGGATGACTGTCAGACTGCTTAAAGGGACGGTAATAAACTGTACACCAGTTCACATTAGAGGATGACTGTCAGACTGCTTAAAGGGGCGGTAATAAACTGTACACCAGTCCACATTAGAGGATGACTATCTATCTATCTATCTATCTATCTATCTATCTATCTATCTATCTATCTATCTATCTATCTATTTGATGCCTTTATCCAAACAGCATACAGTTGAGAATGCAGGGTCAGACAGTCCATGTAGAGATTGGGGTTCAGGGTCGTGCTCATGGGCCCAACCATAGAATCACTCTGCTGACCACCAGATTCAATCCACTGAGCTTCTACTCACAGGTAGAGTGTCTGGACCCGCTGAGCCAAACACTGCCTCCAAAATCCACACTCCTTCAAGTCATAAATGCACCAGCAACCCATTCATCTCCATCTTTGCACTTCCACAGTTCTCTGCTCTACCAGCCAAACTATAGGCCTATATCAAAGGGGACAGATAAGTGATAAACAGAGGCAGTGTGCTTTAATAGAGTCAAGATCCAGTATCGCAAATCTTAAAGTAGGTTACAAACCACGATGGTGTACTTTTAGAGTCCAGATCCAGCACAAAGATCTTAAGATAAGCAATAATCCAAGACATTGTGTTTTTACAGTGCAGATCCAGTATCATAAATCTTAAAATAAGCGTCAAAGTGAGAGAATGTGCTTTCAGAGTACTTTCACTCCCTTTGCACCACTGCAGGACAACTAAACTGCACAGATGACACAAAATCTGGTGTCTATTATTTATACTTTGCTATGCTTTATAATTCATATTTGCCTAATTTAGGACAGAGCATGAAAAAATACAGTTTACTTAAGTAGCCTGTTCTCGATATGATCATAAGGATCAGTCAGCGCTTCACAATCACTGAAGATCAAAATATTCAGAGTTATGTTACTGTAAATGACCCGGGCAGCCGATGGACATGGTTTTGGTTTGGAAGGACCAAATAAATGCTGGTGGAACAGTTGGGTGGAAGTATGCTGACACGGAGACCTACACCGTGGTGTATCACTCGAGTGAAAATCACTCCCATTTTCCACTTCCAGAGCCAATGCCTTTATCAAGATTCCTGGCTTCATGAGACTACGGATAAAACTGCAGGAGGCCAAGATAAGATGGGCCAGCACCTATAAAACAACATGCTTACAAAAAAGAATTCCTGATTGAATGCAGACATAAGTCCCATGAGCTTCTCTAAAGCACCCAGTAAGAGTCCCAGAGTCATTCCACATCTCATCTACAGAACCTCATTCCACATCTCATCTACAGAACCTCATTCCACATCTCATCTACAGAACCTCATTCCACATCTCATATACAGAACCTCATAAAAAGTCAGAGTCTCCAGTGGACCAGGAGTTTCCATGTGTTGAAAGCTGCAGGTATGTAGGCCTGATGGTATTCCTCTTCCAGTGTTTGCTATTATTAAGCTTTGATAGTGAAATGTATATATTATTTAAATATAATCTTCTAACCATTGCAGTAGAGAATGTAGTATCCTACTGAATAAGTTTCCCAATCCTTTAAGTCTTCAGGATTTGTTTAGACTTTGAATATATACTTGCTGTTTATAATGTAGAGTTTTATAACAATAGTCATGGGACAGCCGCTGGGTGCAGGACATATGGGTGTGACTGCAAAATGTGTCACCGTTTTGGTTTGTTGCTTGTCCAGGGCAGAGACTCGAGCTGAACCACAGATATCTTTACACTAAAGTAGGACACCCTTCAGTAGTGCAGCTCCCTGACGCTTTAAAATATAATGTGTATACGACACCATGTCCTTCGTGGATTTAATGAGAAGCCTGTAATTTTCATAAACTCTACGAGTGTTAAAAATGGCATTATGAATCTATACAATTCGTGCTTCTTCCTCTCTGTCTTTTCTAGTACAGATTATTCGAATAACAGTAATGGATCTTTCGTTAAAATTATATATTTATATATGTTTAGTATGTTTACAGCTCATACTCTAATGGATAGATTAAAAATAGCAAAAACTTTCATTAGAAAATCTGTTGTATGCACACACGCACGCACACAGTTTATATGCATTTAATAATTTACCTCATCACAGGACTTGATTTCGGAGAAATAATCTTCTGTACTCCAGAGTGATATTGGTTTCCGTTCCGGTCGAGTGCGGTAATAACGGAGCGCGTGTACAGTATTATCGTACAAACCGTCCTGCGCCGGAGCGGAGATGCGCACGCTCGGCGAATCCGTGCGGAATGTGAGAGCGCTGTGCTGCTGTCTGCGGGGGGACTGACTTGCATAACACTGAGGATTTAAGCGCGATCCCGTGTCCTGCTTCTCTCCTCTGAAGCACGACCCTGAATAATGAATGGATAGTGTAGTTCTGGAGGTTTCTGTTTCGTTCCAGCGCAATGGGACACTGATGACTACGACGCAACAAAACGAATTCCCGTGTATTAGCTCGGGTTACTGCCCCCCCACCCCCATTCCACTGAAACAATCTGGCCCTTATCCTGCCTTTGTTTCCTATTTGACTGTGAAAAACAAACGGAACACTGGCCTGGGGGTCAAAATTAGACGCTGAAAGCTTTATACATTTTGTGAAGAATTATCATTAGTAATTATGAATGCCAAAAAGCTTATTAACAACCGAAACTTATTAAATTACCATATCTAAAAACAGAAATATATTGTTCAGTGATGAGGTACGTCCCTGACTTCTAGTGTTTCTTCATAATGTAATAAATTAATCATTAACACTATACTGTTACAAAAAGTGACTAAACGAATGAGGTCAGAGATGCCAGCATCAGTTAAAGAATGTAATTGCAATTGACATCTGAATCTGACAGGAGGTCCACAGGGTTTTGTTTGTCATACATTTCAGTTAACTTGATAGTCTTATTATTATTATTTACTATTCGGATATGTATAGTTGTCCACAGGAATTGTAAGAAGATGGTTTTGAGACAGTCCCCACACCTCATACAGAAGGGCCAGACTTGCCAAGTCTCATGCATTTTGCTAGAGTCTCACACATTTGGAATGATTTTCCCCAACTCCCGGGAGCCTTTTGTCTTCTCACACATCCATGTTTAAGTTTCACCCTAAAAAGATTCATTTAATTCAAGTAGAGTCATCTACTGGTTGTACTTTAAAACATTTCTCCTGCCTAATTCTTTCTGGCCAATCATGGCTATTTGTTGTTGAATATAAGACCACGTGTGGTTGATTAATTGATAATCTTCCTTTTAGTCTTTGTAGAAGTGCAGTGATTATTATTATTTTCTTGTTCAAAGGACCAAATCTTGCCTAAATAGTTCCATGAACACAAAATTCTGAAAGTCACTATTTTAATCAAAAGTAAGTTTGAAAACAAAAGTAAGATGCACTTAAGTATTACATGCAACTGTTAAATGCTTTGCTGCCATGTAGTTAAATAAATAACTCCATTTATGCTTAAGAATTATGTCGATCTTGTTCTTGTCTTCAGTCATTAGCTGGGGAAATCAACCAGTTTGGAAAAATCTTCAGAAATAGGAAATATTTGGAAAATTCAGAAGCTCGAGTATGGCAACCCCCCAAAAAAGCCGATTCTCCAGCAAAACTGACCCTGGCCACCAGCAAACTGGTACAACACCGTTGGCAGGTCTCGAGGGGGCTACTGGTTAAACCACTGGTCACCAACTGGTAGACTCCAGTCCCCTTCTGGACCAAAATACAGTTGAATCTGGTGCAAGCAATCGATCCCACTGCAGTGGAACTCCACTTTGTGTTGCTTGTGGAATTTGGTGTTTAGGGAAGAATAGATGGGGACCTCTGGGCTAAACCATTCATCTGCCAGGAAGGGTGAGTGACATCTTCAAGTGTCGCCAAGACAACACAGAAATACCTGACCATAGGTAGAGAACAAGATCTGTTTAACCTGAATTACTGAGGTCAGTTGCACCAGCAATGATCTATGAATTGTGTTGTCCTGGGTGGCTCACCTCCAGTTTGAATGTCGGGTCAAGTCAAGTGGACTTTATAGTCATACCATTCATATACAGGCATACAGTGGAAGGAAACGGTGTCCCATGGGGCTGCAGTGCAACATACAACAGTAAGTGACAAGGGGAGGGGTTTTCATAGGACTTAAAGTGTGAAACAGGGTACAAGACAATAAATACAGCAACATGGAGGAGTGGAAAAATATACAGGATTGAATAATAAATAAATAAGAATAATATAAAGCAGTGCCAATCGGGGGTGGGGTGGGGGTAAGTATGCTCTGGAATGTTCTCCCTGGGTTACACGGATTTCCTCCAGGTACTCGAGTTTCCTCCCGCAGTCCTGACACATGTATTTAAGCGAATGTGTCTATGAATTGCTCATACTGTCTGTGCACGCCCTGTGGAGGATCGCCATCCCAAAGAACCAGATGTACATATGCATCATGTTCTCAAAGAAAAAGCCAGCTAAATATTTCAGAGAAGAGTGGAAATTGCAAACTGCTGTAGAGTCCCATGACTGTCAGCGTAAGGTTTCTGAAAAAGACTGGGTACAGTAACATATTCAGCAACACACCATCTGCAGGCTACCATCATGCACGGGGAAAATGATATATGAAACAAGAGACATAAAACTTCTAACACTCCAAAAAAATGGCCCATGAGCTTGGAACTTCTAATGAATCTAACTAAACTTCCAAGGAATTCGGAAGGGGTCACGCTCCCCTTCTTTTGGCAGACCCTGCTTTCAAGTGTTCCAGTAAAGATCTCAACTGTAAGAGTGGCTGTTTAGTTGGCTTCCTGTATTGCACAAAGATGTGACCAGCTGAAAAGGAGCTCAGAGAAAGGATCCGGAGGAAACGCACCACCAGAAATCTTCTCTGCCTCTCTCCATGTAAAAGCAAACGAGAGTAATAATCTACTCAGTTACACTTTACTTAATGGAGCACAAATAATGTAGCAGTACACTCTTATGTAGTATATTAATTAACCAGAAACCATGTCTTAGTTACATAATGATCTGATGTTCGTTCATCATGAATCAATCATAACCGTACATGTATTTCATGGAGTTACTATATTAGTTCATGATTTTTACTTGAGTAGTAACTTGTGCCCCCTCAAGTAAAGTGTTACCATCTGCTCCAACCTTATCCAAACCTGGCCATCGAGAAAACTTAGCCATTTGTGAGAAGTTTTTTTTTTTTTCGTTTCTGCCTGAAACACTTTTAAAACAACAGGACATCGGAATTTTTCTCACGCCGGGCACAGATTTCAGAATACTGAACCTGAGTGACTGGGACCCCAAAGACAGAAGGAGTGACTTCCAAGGCTTTTCAGTATGTGTGGCTGCATTGCTGGTGATGTGTGAATACTCTAAGAGTTATACGCCTTTGTGCTGCTTATGGGCTGTTTCCATTTTTAGTTTGTTCTGCTATTTACTAGGTCCGCAGAGGTTGTGCTTCTTTGTGTCACTTGCGGCTGCGAGCCCCTTGGAAACCCTTTCCCTGAGAAGATTCACCAGTTTTGGTAATGGTGTCAGGCCACAGCCTGCAGTACACTTTATATGAGAAGGAAGGCTACCCAAAATGTTGTGATGAAAGTTTAGGTGTATAAACAGAACCCTAGTGAAATGAGATGTTTAAAATGTCTCCCTGTAATTCTTCCTTCTTCGTTTTATCTGTATCTGGGGATTGATTAGACACAATATACTTCTTTAACAATTAGCAAACGCGAGTGGATTTACAATTGGAATCGTAATACAGTGGTGAAGTACATACAGTTGTGCCCAAAAGTTTACATACACCTGAGTGAAATACATTCAACTTCCATTCATATATCATTTACTGTTTAATATTCAACATTCAATGCATTCCTATAATAATGTCAACCAATCTCTTTTATTTCCATGACTGATTTCAACAGCTCTTTCATTTTCAATGGTTTTATTCACAGTTACAAAGTTACAAAATTAGTAGGCCAAAAGTTTACATACACCAGGGTGATCTGGTGCTTTTTTGTGTTTGCAACAGCGTAGATCATCCCCAAATGGTTTTCATGTGTGTCCTAATGATTCTTGATTGCAATTAATTTGTAATAGTTCAGGTGTTGCAACCAGGGCTGTATGAAGGGCCAGAGTTACCTGCTAATGCCTCATTTCTACTTGATCCAACATGGGAAAAGGAAAAGAACAATCTGAAGACCTAAGAACAACAATAATGCAGAAGTCAGGAAACTCCCTAGGTCCCATAACCAGGCAACTCGGAGTAATGAGGTCATCCGTCCAGAGATATCAAAAGTGTGGGACAGCAAAGACCCTTAGAAGATCAGGCCGGAAGTCGAAATTGACACCAACTGATGAGAGGGCATTGGTTCGAAAGATCTGCTTCAATCTCATGATGACAAAAAACAAGTATACCAAGAATTGAAGGCTTCAGGAATCAATGTCTCACTGTCCACAGTCCAGAGGGTCCTACATTGTAATGGGCTAAAGGGCTGCAGAGCATGAAGAAAGCCCCTTCTTCAAAAACGCCACCTTAAAGTGAGGCTGGAATATGCAAGAAAGCACAAGGATAAAGATTAAGGCTTCTGGGTGTGTGTTATCTGGTCTGATGAAATGAGGATGGAACTTTTTGGCTTCAATGACCAACAGTATGTTTGGCGACAAAAAGGAGAGGCCCTCAACCCAAAGGACATAGAAAATAGAACTCAAAAAAGACTGTGAAGCATAATGGTGGCAGCATCATGCTGTGGGGCTGTTTTGCTGCTAGTGGTCCAGGAGCACCGTGTAAGATAGATGGCCATGGAGAAGGAGGATCACCTGGACATACTACAGGGGAACCTGAAGCAGTCTGCTCGAAAGTTGGGCCTTGGACGTCGTTGGACCTTTAAACAAGACAACGACCCAAAGCATACATCCAAGTTGGTCACAGGATGGCTTCAGCAGAACAAAGTCGATGTTTTAGAATGGCCAGCTCAAAGCCCGGGTTTAAACCCTATAGAGAATTTGTGGAATGAACTTAAGAAAAAGGTCCACAAGAGGAAACCCACCAATTTGAATGAACTGTACAACTTCTGTCAAGAGGAATGGGTAGGGTTCCCATCTGAGTAGAAGCTAACTGATGGTTATCCTGCTAGACTTGCTGCAGTTCTAAATGTTAATGGCAATGCAACAAAGTATTAGACAGTATGAGGTTGGGGTGTATGTAAACTTTAGACCCACTAATTTTGTAACTTCAATAATTGCATTGTAAATAAAACCATTGAAAGTGAAAGAGTTGTAATCATTCATGGAAATAAAGAAGATTGGTTGAAATTATTGTAGGAATGCACTGAATGATGAATATTAAACAGGAAATTATATGTTGAGCATATTACACTCAGGTGTATGTAAATTTTTGGGCACGACTGTACATTCATTCAAATTAAAATTTTACCAGCCAGCAGACATTGAGGATAATTATGGGCAATAAGTAAATGAGCAAGTTGTGCTGAAGCTGTTTCTTCAAAAAAACAAACAAACTGATTTTCAGAGCTTTTTGATGTAGAAACAGTATGTGTTGGGGGGGGTTAATGGCTTTTTTTGGATCACACTGCATAATAGGTATGAGGCATGCATTAAAAA
Source organism: Gnathonemus echidnorhynchus (assembly GCA_026776725.1). Lineage (NCBI taxonomy): Eukaryota > Metazoa > Chordata > Actinopteri > Osteoglossiformes > Mormyridae > Gnathonemus > Gnathonemus echidnorhynchus. The sequence continues at coordinate 20,740,376 of JAODJU010000119.1, read as the reverse complement.
AATCTATGAAAAGAATTCAGTTACTGATATGTGTCACAACTGATGGGACGAAGGACTCGGGGCAGGTGTGGTGGCGAAACAATGAGAGCTTTATTGAACTTAATGAACAAAGGCTGGGAATAAACAGGATTGTAAGGGAAGACTGGAGCAAGGTAGGGCGCAGGCAACACAAAGGTACGATGTCAATGACCTACTTGGGGAACACAGGACTGGGGAACACAGAATTGGGAAGCACTTATCTATGGGAGCTAATGAGAGGCATCTGGGAGTGATTACCACAAGGGTCAGGTAAGACAAACAAATAACAGGCGTGGCTTGTTAGGGACACTCTAGGGAGGAGACAGGAGGGTTATTTGGATGTGGAGGGTAGGACGTGACAATACCAAAATAAAACAAGGAGCAGGAATTCTTGAATTCTCTGCCAAAATACAGAATGTAATACTAGCCATGATATGACTTATTTTACAATTTGGAAAAAGATTGTAGAAATAAGTAAAACCAAATAACTCACCGTTGCAGTGCTGATAATCTCTGCACCAGCCAGTACATGGCAGTCTGCTTTCATCAGCTCGGACATCGGCACTGGGCCTGTCAAGCAAACCGTCACTCAGCACTGGGTACGCAAAAGCAAACACACTTTAACTGCATTACCAATACATAACCCTTTCCCTTTCACCATTTTTAAAACAAAAAAACAATTGTGCCTTTGATTTAATTTATGGCAGAAAACTAAAGAAGTATAATAACTGATTGAAGTGATTAATTACACACTATACAGGATATCGTACATCCATGTGTATTTCGTAGCTACAGTGAACTTGGAAGTAAAGCACCTGAGGTCAGAAATGACCACAAAGCTATATTATTCATATAATGTAGAGCGTTATTCTCCTCTGAGGACTGATTTAGAGATGAGGGTGTGTGGGAGAGGAAATCTCCTAAATTTGAATTTCACTTCATCCTTTATTTAGCCAGTGAAGAGGATCATTGTTTAACAGAGAGCATGCTTATCTGAGAGAGGTTATTGGAAACATAAAACCTATTAATTTTAATGTGAAGCTGGCGTGAAAAGAATGCATATTCACATTAATATAGTAATGTTGAAACAATTGCTTGTAATGAGATGTGTTATTTTAATTTTCAACTTTTATTTTTACTTGTTTACTGCTCATTCACTCCACACATAAGCCCCAGACAGAAGAGTTTGAATTCTGAATTATGTATATGACTTTTCTGGCATCTCAAAACAAAAACAAAGAGAGAAGAGGAAAATTACCCTAAAATACGGGAATGGATGCGAATATTTGTATGCGTGTGTAATGAAGAGACTTGTGTGCGTTAGAGGATGCTTATTCCATCTCTTCCAGTTTCCTTCTTTGGGATGCAGTTCTAAGTAACTTAACATTTATATTTACTAAGCAGAGGCTTTTCTCCTCAAGGCAACATACAGTTGCGAAAGCAGGATCAGCCAGTGTGTGGTTTAATTCGGGGGTTAAGGGCTGTGCTCATGGCTTCCATGGGGAAGTGACTCTGCCAACATAACCTGCTGAGTCACACATCATCATGTGTGGAATGTAATGAAATGAACGCAGATATGAATGTTATTGTTTTATGTTTCATCTGTTGCTATGGCGACAGCAACCTAAACAACACAGTAGACCTAGGCTATTGGTATAATATACAGCAAATAATACCCACTTCCCTTTCCCCTCTAACTCTGACCCTCCCTTTTGTCCACCACCCACTGATGAGGCTTGGGCTCCACCCCTTCCTGCATTTCCTCAGTCCCTCCAACAATTGGCAGATTTGTTCATCTGACAGATCTCAGGCAAATGCCATAGCCTGGCGTGATGACTAGCCATGCCCAGACATTGCTGAGTACATCTCTCAATATTCTAAATATAAATCAGCTTTCAGCTTTTCACTGTAAGGGACGTATGTCATAAAGGCTGAATAAGGAGGGGGCTTCGTTTTTCACTTCATACCAGACTAAAACACATGGGAGACTGTGGCCTTTGCTGCCAAGCTCCTATGCTGTGGGATACTCTGCCCGATGATGTAAAAACTGTCTCAAGGTTTTTAAGACGGTAGCCCTTTAATTAAAGCAGTCATCGTAATGCATTATACATACCTTCATAAGGCATTAAATGGTCAGTATACGCCATTATAATGCATTAAGTTATTTATAGTGCATTATAGATGAGAGCTTCATAATGCATAATACACATGGCTATAATGTATTACGGTTTTTTAAAAATAGTTATAGCCGTGTTTATAATACTTTATGAATGCATTATATCACATTATGAAGGTATCTATATTGCATATACTGTATAGATAAAGTGTTACCAAAAAGACTCAAGACCCACTTATTTAGATTGTATTGACTTGAGGGGGGGCACTAATAATATACTATTATGTTCTTTGTTTTTATTTATCTAGTTAATATTATTATTACTATTGCCTCTAGCCTCTATTTTATTCCTTCACTGGTTTCTGTGTTGTTTTACTGCCTGCTTAATCTTATCACTAATTTACTTTTACCAGCAATTTCTCCTTTTTTTACTGTAGCAATCTTGGTGTGAGAAATGCATGTTACAAATAAAACGTATAATTACTATTATCATTATCCTGCTATATGAAAACTGACAGACCGGAGCATCACACAGTGGGAGCCCCCTACTCAGTTCTTATTGTGGTCAGAATTAGCTACATTTTTAAATCTTGTGTAACTGGATGGCAATCTAGCAAATCCCCAGAAAAAAATGTAACATAACACACACATTGCTCACATTTAAACCTCAAACAAATGGAGAAATTAAACAAAATAAACAGAAATGTGGGTCAGTTATAATATAAAAAACCAGTCATCCTAGTACAAAATCAGCAAACAAGATCATTCATTAGGCTCTATTTAATGAATAAAGTTACTTCATAGTGGCATGAAGTATATTTTCTAGGTTTAAGCAGATTGTTTTTTCATTGAAAAAAGTATAGAAAGTGTGCCGGTGTAAATCTGGACGGATATCTTTGGGGTGTGAATAATGTAAGCAAGGCAGTCTGGGAGGTGACAGGCAGACAAAGTAGAGGAAAGTGAGGTTAGTTCTACTGAAAAGGTGGCAGGGATGCAGCTACAGTGTCTTGGCACCGGCAGAGGATGTTAGGAAAAGAATTACAGCACAGACACACAGAGTGGGCACAGTAGAAACGCAGTTTATTTGACTACACCATACAAAAGAGCAGCCACATACAAGCATGTCATGGCAACTGGTGATGAGAGGAAGAGATACTCAAAGAGATTATAATAGCAAGAGAGGGTGGAAACATTAAAATACATTGCAGGTTACAAAAATACAGATCTTAATTAAAGTCAGAGCAGGATTTAATTTCTCTTTAACACACACAAAAAAAAAAATACTACTGAAGCTTCAACCCCACATCTCAAACCAAAGCGAAATTATGGCCAGTCTGCGATTATGAAAACTGTATAAAAATAATCCGATTATCAGTACAGAGACAACAGATCTGTGGGCCTGCGATGCTTATGCGAAAATGCTAAAATTCAGCAAATCAAAATGATGCAATATATAAATAACGCCCCCCGTAAACTCAATAGCAATTTGAGAAATGATGGCACTGAAAGACTGACTATTTTTGGCACTGGAATATAGACAACTTATAAATTAACACTGTATATACTAAGTTATTAAATTTTTTAATTCTAATATATATTTTTAATAATTGCAGTAATTATCCAAAATATCAATAAAAGATGTGTGCAGTTCTTGGTAGGCATCCTAGCAATATCTTCTAGAACATCATTCAGTAACCCTACTCCCGCCTTACGTGCAAACTTTAAGGATGAATTTCTCAAGTAAAACGCTGACAGCCATAACACTAACTGAAAAAATACCTAAAAAAACCTCGAAAATTATGGCAAACCAAAGGTCACATGTCAGTCCGCTGAAATCAACAAGCTAGTGACTTTATCTTTATCACATACCAGGGAGTTCAACATTTTCTAAGAAATAGGCTCATTCAAGGTGTAAGCAAAAATGTACTCCCCAAACAGTCTCTCTGCTTGAAATGCATGTTTAAAATGCAACAAAAATATAAGTCAACTGCTTTAGCACATTACTACATCTACTACACAGGGATAATGTAATAGCAACAGAGATAGTCTTTTATCTCCATTTAAAAGCAAATATTATCACTTATGTTTCAACACGTCATATTTGTATTTTTGGAACAACAGGTCTTGAATAAAACAAAATTGGACGCATACAGCTCTATGTTACACAGATAAAGAGCTGAGATGAACGTCTTATATACCTACCAGGGAGAATTCTTATCCAAATGGTCTCAAATAAAGTCTAACTTATATTTTTGCCCTAATGTATATTTTATGAATTGGCACCAAATTTCTGAATGTGGAGTTACTCTTGGCTTTGTAGCAGATACGGAATTACCTGCTGCATTTAAGTGTTTTCAGTTCAGTTCAGTTTTCAGAAAGATCAGCGGAGACATTAATACTGCAGAAGCTCAGTGACTCAGCCTGCATTCTGATAAATCCTTCGCCTGTGATTCGCAGAAACGTGTGCTGTGCCAGTTCAGATTTCTATCCTGAATAATTATCATTGATTCTGCAAAACACATCTGATCATGCTGGACTGGCATTAATTTTATCAACACTCTGATGAGTGTGAATATTAAGGAGAACGACTGACAGCAGCTAACAAGACAAAGTGCAGGATAAAGCCTTGAGTTACTCATCCCTGTATATGATCCTCTTTAAAATGGCTTTGTTTCAATAAACTTACTTTTAACTTATATTTCTTTCATCTGTTTTCCTAGATCGTGCCGATTGCTTCCGGGATCGGCTCCGGACCCCCCGCAACCCAGTCGGATAAGCGGGTTGGAAAATGGATGGATGGATGGATGTTTTCCTAGATCATTTTCATGTTGAGTGTGCTAATATTGCTGATTTACACATATTATATATTTAATATGGGTGTGTATAAATATAAATGTCACATCAAACAAAGGTCTGCTCACCTTTGAAAGTTTAAGCCATTACACATAAAAAGTTCCCTGCAGATTTCACCAGATTTACTATGAAAAAGTTCATTCTGAAAACAGAACTGAAGAGATGCTGTAAACAGAGTAAAGCCCCTTTCATATCATGTCATCCGCATTGAATGTGCTTTAATATATAGAGAGTTTTCCTGCGACACCTGTTTCAAAGAGCAGCAAAGCGCCAGGTCCCCCAATAGTAGCACCGTGGTAAGTTGCCATGTAAACCAGAACTTTGTGGCTCACTTCAGTTACAGAGAAACGGCAGTGACTGTTTTACCTGTTCGAAGGATGCCATTTTTATGTATTTCATTTATGCACTTGTACATTTTAAGTATAAGTCTGGATATCATATATTTTAACATTCCGGTGAAGAAGTCTGAGATAAATTATACTTACACCCTAAACCTCTTCACGAATGAGATTAGAAAAATTAAAATACTGGACATGCAACTGAAGATTTATCAAAAATTAATGTACTAGAAATCTGTCATGAATATAATGCCCTTATAATTGAAAATGTTGCTAATAAAGAAGAACAACTTACAAAATTGAAATAAACATCTTCTACTAATACACTGTTAAAAAGGCACAGATGGACAACAGAATATCCTGTGCTTTATATATCCTATGTACATTAAAAGCTTTCTATTGTAAAACATCATTTTGGTGGAAAAGAAATCTTTTTTTTCTGCAATATTTTGTTTTCTAAGTTCACTTTTGAAAATCAGAAAGTGACCGTCACCAAGCTCGCTAAATTGCTCAGGAGGTCCACACTGTAATAAGGCCACTGGACAAATGGTGAGTGTGAATATGAAAGGCAATGCATGCAGGAATTCAAATCTGAAGGTTAACCACCAGGGAACACTGCGCATGTGAGTTGGAATTTATGCCGTAAAATCATATATGACAGGTTGATTTCCTAAATATCCAAACTTTAGTCTTCTTCATTTGCATCTAATCAGGATATATCATTCTTTGTTCTGCATCATTATATCTACGACTTTATAAAAGTCTTTCCTGTGAAAATGTATATTTTGTTGTTATTTTTGTTTAGGTTCAGTATCTTACGTATGTTAGGTTCAGCTCACTCGTCTCCCTGACCCCTTACCATGCAGTTATGGTTGGAGAAATAATGCAGCCATTCGTCTTTCTGAAGACAATGTCAGCTGAGAGAGGGAGAGAGGCGTCGAGGTCACAGAATTGATGTGCATACAGTTAGTAACGGGGTGGGAGTTCGGGATAAGAAAAGCCTCGATAAATGTGCTCCAGGTGTGAAAGGGAAAAAGGTCACATGGTAGTACAGCAGTGGCACCGGGGTTTCTTGTGACTACCTGGAGCTGGGAGTTCCTTGTCCGAACTTTCGTCCTTGCCTTCAGACGACGGTTCGGTCGTGTCCGACAGAGGCTGACCGGAAACCAGGTCTGCCGCGTTGCCGTCCATGGTGGAGATGTCGGTGACCGTCTTCTCTCGAAGGGACTTCTCATCGTCCTCGTCGATCAGCACGATTTCTGCCTTGATTGTGCCATTGAAACCAAGCAGCTTCTTTGTCTCCTCCTCATCCTCCACGTTATGGTAGCCCATGAATAACATAGTGACAGGCTTCTCTGACGAGGCCTCGGGCATCTCCGTCACTTCGTCTTTATATTCGTATCTGTTCTGACTGGCTGCCTGCTTGCCTTGTGACCCAGGCATCATCTGCAGCTTGGCTTCTTTGTGCACGTGAGCCTCCTTTTTCCCCAGACCCCCATAGCTTGCATCAGTATCTGGGTCAGGAGAAGTGACCATCAGCCTGCTTGCAGCCTCATGACCGTGAGACTGGTTAACAAGCTGCAATATTTTATCTACCTCTGAGGAGGTCAGTGTGTGGAGGCCGTTCTCCACGGCGGGAGGCTGCCCTGACTGCACCTCATACACCACCTTGCAGCCGTCGTCAAAAACCTTAACACCCCTGTGTTGGGCTTCTCGCGGAGTCACAGCCGAGGCTGAGAGTATCACGGTGTCTCCAGTTTTCCTGTCTTTTTGTACGTAGATTTCCATGGCGCAAACTGGTTAAATTGGG
>JAODJU010000119.1:20722063-20733227 GCA_026776725.1 Gnathonemus echidnorhynchus | reverse complement strand
GGGGGGACAAGATTTTATTCTGTTATTGCAACTGTGATAAATGTTTATTCCCTAGTAAGTTTATTCCTCATTGTACAATAATATTAGGGATGTCTTTTCTAGTAACATTTCAGTTTTTATCCTGAACCTGCATTTGAAGACACTAAATTTAAGCCCAAAACTTTTTACTCAACTGTTGTCACCCACAAACTCTCTGGTATTTGTTAATTTAACGTGCATCACAGACACAAAACCATGATCAGTACCCAATCTAATCCACAACTACAGTGCTTATCGTGTTCCCAGCGTACAGTCTAACTGCAAACCATCAATAGTAGTGCATTTAGGTGCTATAGAGCACAGAAATGCAAATATTTATTCATATTAGCACATTTTAAATTACAATTGACGATTGATACTGAAATGTAAACTGATAAGTACAAATGCCATAATTTATAAATGCAAAATGTATTACAAAGTAATTTCAGCATCTAAAATGAAACCACATACCTAACAGTATTTTTAATTTATCTTCAGTAGCAATCCTCTGGAATACTGATAAGATAACCCTAACTCCAACTCCCCTAACCTTCCACACCTACCGGGTCTCTTTGAAAGCTTTTTATCCTCAAGAGCAGCAGGTCGTGTTTGCGGGGGCGATTCCAGGAGGTCAGGAATTTGGGAAGGGATGTGATTCTCTGCCTCTGCTAGGTAGAAAACATAAGAGGAAATGACACCCTGTACTGAAACACTGCAATGCCCCCCCCAAACACCTGCCATTTCTCTGTTTCTTTTTTCCTCAGGCAACTCGATGCTTAGCAAAGCAAAAACGGTGACTGAGTATTAGAGAAAACAATAAGCGCTTCAGTTCGTGGGATCCACCCTGAATAGATCATTGTGGACAAAATGCAGAGTCATTGGCTTTTTATTGGAGTTCGGTCATCTAGCTGAGGCAAGAGGAAAATGATCCAAGAGAGTGGTGTGCAGCAAAAAGGAGTCCACTAGTTTACAAACATTAAGGGTTAGGGTTCGAGCAAATCTGTGTCAGAAAAAAAGGATCAAGCTGCCAGATAAATGAACTGACAGAATCAAGAGACAATGCAAAGCGGAAACAGGAAAATCAATGCCTTTTAAACAGGAACACTAATTTTTGTTTTTTTATTAATCAGTACATTCTAAGCAAAAGGATGTTCTACGGCTAGAGTATCTGTTGCAAGTTAACATTGCATTAGAACAAATCTCTCCAATTCATGCCTTTTCCAAAACATAACTTCAGCTTTCACAGTGAAGGTCTTACAGAGGCTTATCAAAATACGATGTATTATTAAGTATAAGCATCAATGCAAATTGCTTTTATACTAAGATAAAATTGAAACATTTTTGCAATGTTAGCCAACTTAATTACATCATATATACTCTTAGAATGGTTTAAGTTAGCCTGTCTGAATAAAAAAGATAAGATAGTAATCACAGACATTGTAATTGCAAATTCCTTGATGATCTTAAATATAATGTTCTGCAGAAAGGTGCTGCTCATACCTCTGTCTTGTTCTTGAGGACTCTATAAAAAAAAAAAATCCAGAGTTCATTAATCCAGAAATACACCTCTTCACCAAAGCATATATCATCCATCCATCCATCCATCCATCCATTCTCTATAACTATTTGCCCTATTTAAGGTCGTGGGGGGTCTGGAGCCTATCCCGGAGCCTATGGGAGCAAGGCAGGGAACAACCCAGGATGGGGCACCAACCCATCACAGGGCACACTCACACACCATTCACACCTACAGGTAATTTGGTAAGTCAAGGTCACCTTCGCATGTTTTTAGACTGCGGGGGGTTAGACAAGGTGGCTCTGCAGCTCACACATGCAGTCACCTCTACACCGTCAGGGTCGCTGGTCTGAACCCTACATCCACCCTGTAAGGTTGGAGTTGCACAGGTTTCTCCTGCAATCCATGACATGCATTTCGCTGAACTGGCATCTCCCAATGTGCCCTTAATGTGTGAGTGTGTGTTTGTGTGCCCTGTGATGGACTGGCATCCTGTCCAGGGTGTTCCCTTTCCTCATGGCCTATTCTGTCCGGAATAGGCCACAGAACCCACCCCCCCCCACCACCACCACACACAGACACACACACACACAACCCTGGGTAAGAGGTTGGCAGATATTCAGATATTCAATGGGACGACATTAAATGATTAATTCCATGAAGCATTTTCATTTAGTTCACTTAAATGATCAGATTACTCACGTTTTGCCAATCCACACCAGACCCCTGACTTTTTCTCAGCCTTTCTTTGAGTACTAGTTCTTTGGCAGAAATCTCAGATTCTTCATTCTTCAACTGATCAATCTCGTTCTCTAGTCTGCAGAAATACAAGAAGGTTACTCCTAATGTGCAAATACATCATTAGAATTGAAGCCATATATGGCGTGATGTGGTGTTGAGTCCAGCTGATGCATGCAGCCATGGAACCTAAAGTTGAAAAGAGGGGATATAGACTTATTCTGAAATGTCTTCCTGCGGACAACCTGAGCACCTGCTGAACCAGCTAACACTCTGTGACTGCAAAACAACAGGCATCATGTTCATAAACCTGTCGCATACGCCGATCAGCCACAAGATGAAAACCACCTGCCTAATATTGTGTAGGTCCCCCTCGGGCTGCCAAAACAGCTCTGACACGCACCCAACTGTCCACATAATGTAACAGAGAACACAGCTCATCAGACCAGGCCACCTTCTTCCATTGCTCCATGGTCCAGTTCACTCGCCCATTGTAGGCGTTTTTCACTGTAGGCAGGGTCAGCGTGGGGACTCTGACCGGTCTGCAGCCCCATATGCAGCTGGCTGCAATGCACTGTATGTATGTTCTGACACCTTTGCATGACAGCCAGCAAAGTCACTCAGAGCTAAAGCTTGCCCATTTTTCCTGCTTCCAGCACATCAACTTCAGGAACTGACTGATCACTTGCCTAATATTTACTGGCACCCTTGACAGGTGTCATTGTGATGAGATAATTTTATTCAATTCACCTGCCTGTGGTTTTAATGTTATGGTCAATCTGGTGCGAGTAGCTTACTCAGCATAGCTGTGAAGAGTTTATATATAGTAATCACATAACAGAAATATGTGTTCTTCATGTGTATGACACAAAGCAAACTAACCCCCAAATTAGAAATGCTGTAATCAAGAAATACTGGACAAATTAATAACTGCACACAACAATTCCCAACACACACAGCTTGCAAACTACATAACTGCTTCCCATAGCCGTTTTACCCAAAGGCTTGCGAGCTACGGAAATGAAATGGTTTGTTTATTTTTGTGCCTTCCACGAGTGAAACACATTTATATAATATCAAGAAAAAGCCCCCCCCATACTTATCATGTAGCAAAAAGCTGCCCAAAAATCTGTTTGTATTATTCCTAAACACTATGTCGAATCAGGAAACTCATCACTAGGGAACCAGAAGGTCTCTTCCCTTACTCATTTCCTGACATTGTTTTGATTATTAACATTCCACAAATAACAATGGGCTGAATAAAATTTGCCTATACAACTAAGATTATGATTCATCCATCTTACATATTGTATAGGACTAAACAAACACTGATAAAGAATAGTGTGAAGTGATTTTAAAAAGTTATATCATCAATCAATTTTGAAAGAAAAGATTAAATAATTTAACCACTGTACAGATCTTACAAAACCATCTTCACAGTTTGAAAAATGACACTGTATTGAGTATTTGCGGATTAACTTAGAATTTAATGACAATAGGTCTGCATGGTGTCTCAGTGAGTCGCGATCACTGTCAGCTTGCTTGTCCTGCCAATGAGTTTCCTTTGGAGACTCCAGCTTCCTGCCACAGCCTAAAGACATGCAGCTGGCATCCTTACGTTGCCCATAGTGTGTGCAGGTGCTGTACATGCCATGTCCTGCACTGTCCTTCTGTCCAGGGTCTCCTGCAGCCCTTTCGTATACGACGCCTGGGTTAGACTCCAGGCCCCTTACAAGCCTGTATTGCACAGATGGATCCAGTAACACTAATTTATCCATCCATCCATCCATCCTCTATACCTATTTATCCTATGCAGGGTCACAGAGGTCCAGGGCACCAGCCCATCCCAGGACACACACACACACACACACGTTTGTAATTATATCTTTGTGGGGACTCTCCATTCCATTCCTATCTGGAAAATGGGGGAAACCCAGCCCTAACCTTAACCATAAGTAACCAAACAAAATATGAGACTTTTAGCATTTTTACTTTTCTGATTGCATTCACAGATCTTTGTGGGGATCTGAAAAATGGTCAGGAGTGCATGAGAAATGTAGCATTTTAATATCTTAAATATATCAAATTCAACATAATTCTTCACATGCTCAAAGTACACAGCACTGCTAAAATGGAATTTTGGAAGCGAAGTGAGCAGAAACATTTCCATACTGCCATCTAGAGGTATAACACTCAAGCATACAGAATACCTACCACATGGAAACACAAGATGACATCACAGGCCCTTAATCTGCAACTGCATCGTCCTGGTTATGATGTTAATCTACATCCAGCCCTATAAGGAGGTCCTCCAACTTACAGGGAATAACTTGGGGGTTGATGACAGGATTGGCGCTCCAGCCACCGGAAAAAAACTCACACTGGTCCATTCAGACTAGTGTGGTGCTGAGGTATCACCTGCCACATGGCCGCACTCAGGTTCTCATCCCTGAGGTGGTTTGTCGTGTGGTGAGTGTGGCAGTGCGCTGTAATCAATCAATCAATCAATCAATCTATTGACTGAAGCTTGGTACTGCACTCAACATAAACATAAACAAATAGCAAAAAATGCTTTAAAATACAAAACACTCAAACAAACAAGCTAGAGAGTGAATTACAAACCAGCGCTGAGATTCTTCATCTGTGATTAAAGACTGCACAAATTATGCATGTGGATTTTTTTAATACAAAAATATTTAAAATCATTTCATTCTCAAAATTGGTCGACACCCTCAGTCAGCAGGGGGCACCATACTGATATTACATCTATTTTCCTCAAACGAGTTATCCAACACTGGGTGGCAGCAAGTCTAGATGCTATCTCTGGAAGTTCAGGGCACAATCTGGCCAGGATACCTGATTCCCACGGGGTGTACACACACAAAGCTGTTTAGAAGCAACAATGTATTCAATGATTTTTTTTTATTGGAAAAAATTTCTAACAAGCTGGCAATATATAACAGCCATAGCTGTCATGGTAAGTTTCATGGTGTCACATGACCCACGGATGGTCTACTTTCTAGCATGTTAGCTGGGAACCCAGCAGTACACCACACCCAAGTGAAAACAAAGAAGCTGGGGTCAAAGTAGGTCCTCGACTTACAAAGCCCACGCAGAGATCAATGCCATACCATCAAGACCAGAAACAAAACTCACAAGAAGCAGAAAACAAACCAAATTCCAGAGTCTCCAGGAGTATAAACATCAAGACAAGGGCCATGACCACGAAACTCACAGGTTAGGTTAGGTGAGGTTAGTTTAGCTTAGGTAGGTAAGTAAGCAGACAACCCCAAGACATTTTCAGTCATTTTGCAAGGTGACACTTAATTGCACACTTAACCAGATAAAAGTACAGGCACTTATAAATAACTATGTAATTAAATAACAGGCAGGTGAACTGGAATGTATGAGTGTGATTTTGCCCCCAGTCCAAGACAGGGTATGTGTAAGGTTATCACAGGTTTCATGTAGTTATAAGCCACGTCCTACACCTTAATTTCAGTAATCTAACAATTCTGAGAATTTTAAGTTTATATAGTTATAAAACTACATTCAATGATTTTCTAATTATATTTAGCAGGTTTTAAATTTTTTTTCTTAAGGTTTTGAAATGGATACGGATTGTCTCATTAGTGTTATGTTCATCTCCAAGTCTTTTAAATGGGTGAAATTTTGGATTGCTTATTCTATATATAAAAAAAATGTAACCAAAGCATATCATTTTAATTGACTTGCCTTATACGCATCTCATTTTTCTTTACTGTTCCCAGACCTGTCAGCCATGCCTCATGTGGAGGTTGTGTCAGTTAATATTTTTTTAGGTCTGTACTTCAGGTTATGTCATCTTGAGAATATTGAAGAGGGGGGGGGGGGGGCGTTCCACACAGCAGGATTTTTTGCTTAGCCGTATAACTAGTTGGATTTAAATTAGTCTGAGCTAAATGGGCATTATCTTTGTTCACTTACATTTAGCCCAGATGAAAATCCGCTTATATAGTTATCCGGCTAAGCAAGAAATCCTGCTTCATGGAACAACCCCAGTTGCCAAAGCAACACGAGTTCATTCCACAAATGATTACATATTTGGGCATGTATAAAGGTCATTTTTGTGTGACTCCGATATAAATGTTGTATAAATTGTCGAATACAGTCAGGAAATCCATCCATCCATCTTCGATACCCGCTTCTCTGGAAATTTAAATAAAATAAATACGCCCTAAGACAGTAATATAAATAGCTTCTGGCTTTTCACAGTCAAATTTCCTGCAGTTGTTTGACACATAGCAGACAGAAGTTACTAATAATTTAAGGGTAATATGGGGTAATATAGATAACGGAAGCTGTAAATATTATCATTGGTTTTAGAACGTTTTCCTGCGTTTCTGCATTGTTAGCAATTTCCAAAATTGAGGCTAGTATTTATTCACTTACATATTTTAAAACAGCTGCTAGGTTAGGCATATCAGACTATCTTTAAAACTGCTGAGGAAAATTCCTTCCTCATGTCCAACGACGCATTCATGACAAGGTTAGTTAAACCCTTTCAATCATTTTCAGAACTTCTTCACATCTACAGCAATCCGTGGCGTTCTACCAATATCCTTAACAGTAAAAGAGCTTCATTTTTATTGCATCCTTTAACTTCTATATCGTAAGGTTATATAATTGTTTCCCCAGCTTCTCCTTATTTCTGTACCTGCGTTGCAAACAGGGATCCTTTTCCCTTTTTTATTTTGCCTGCACAGGACACACGTTTTTCTAATTTCCCTTCTATAATTAAATCCGTGCTTTAATATGCTCATGGTTAGTATTTAGCTAGCTTAGCTGGTATTAATACTGCATTTTTGTGACAATGTAGGCGATTATTACACAGAAAGGAGCAGACTACACACGGCACTTTATCGTTGGTAGACGGCCATTTAAAAACTATACCGGTTTCAAATAATCGCATTCTTTTTTGTGAACAAGGAATAACACAATTTCATTTAAATGAACACGAAGCAACATAAAAACGCAAATTAAGCGGACTTATAAAATAAACCTAATACGCGAATACAGCTTCTGCCTCAGCATATCAGATACAGCAGACTAGGTGGTAAATTCAATTCACCATTCCAGCTGCAAAATCCAATGCACGTGTAAATACTACTGTTCATACTGTGATCCTGTGGTGCGGCTTTGTAACATGAAACAAAAGAAGTCTACAGATCGACGGGAATATTGCTTATTAATAGATTCAGGTGTACAAAATGATTTTATAGTTTTATTTCATCAGCACTTTCCATATATCCCCGATTCACCGGGAAGCCCTTTTTTAATGCCCACGGCTTCATGTAATGGAAAAAAAATCCCCACGGAATACATAGCATATAAACCGACTTACAGATTCGGGCGGTGTTAGGCAGGATCCGAGACTGCAGAGCCAGCAGCGTTTCCCGGAAAACATGCATCATTTTACAGTCCCCCGTTTTCCTGGAAGCTTTTAGGGTGCAGCCATCAGATCCCAGTTTTAAAGATACAACGAAGACAACACCGGACTAATGGCGAATTTAAATCCGCTGCATTTTTCTTTCTGAAAGCGAGAAATTTGTAGTCACGATCTTTTATTCTAGTCACTCCACTGACCAAAATTTTCTAGACTATAGGGCTGTTATGGGCAAATGATTGCATAGTAAGGACTGCCACGTACGTTCTCCCATGCCTGCCCTGCATAGCGTTGCAAATTATTTCTTCTCTTTATTTCAAGGTTTAAATAATTCGATTCATCGACAAAATTCCGTTATGTGTGACTTGATCTTGTAATACAGTATTATAGGTATGTAGGCTACTTAATCGCAACACCATTATACAGTATGCGTGTTGTACGTTTTATTTTTATTACCCTTTATTCAGTCTGTTCCCCCTTTTCAATGACTATAATTTAGGAATAGTTTACCACTACTTAGTTTATAAGTAGGCCGTGGGAAAGATTTCACTACCCAGGAATCTGGGTGAATGGTCCAAAATGATGTCACTGCGCCTTTTTTGGAAGCGTCTCTGTGCCTCTTTGGAATACAGGCACCCGTTATTTAAGATAACACTACTTAACGCTCCACAGTCAGTACAGTTATCGCAGCCAATGTGGGAAGGCTAAACAGAGAGCTGTCTATCTTTGTACAACAGCTATCCTAAATATAGCCTACTTTATGATGGCATTCAAATATTAGTATAATTTGATAGCTAGCAGCCATAAAACGCACACTGCTATTCGCTACTGCTGTTAGTACCGTTTCAATTTTACTACTACAGTAGTAGGAATCTTGTAGCTAGTATAGCGATTCTGTGCTGGTTTAAATAAAGTACAGCATATGTTGTTTTACAGGCATTGATTTAGCATCTTTCACAAGTTATGACTCTTGCTCATGCAGAAAGTGCAGATAGGATGTGCAGAGTGACTGATGGCAACACACACTGCTTGGACTGCGAGGCTGTCTCATTCCATAGCACTGACATTACAGAAGAAGTTAGCATGTCTGCACACTGCAAGCAGGTGCCGTACATCCGTAGGTGACATATGCGTTCAGACTTTACGCCATGCCAGGATGTCTTCCAGACCAATGAAGACATTAAACTCACAAGGCGTTGACGTTTCCATCGCAGGGGACTTAAAGACTTGAGCTTCACATTATAAGCAAACTTAAAGCATTTCTTCTTTCTTTGCGGAATATTACTTTCTGACAGGTCATAATAATGTTATCTATGCACAGGGCAGAAAACTGGCCTACAAATTCACCACTGCAGGCCTGTTAGACTGCTGAAACTGTCAGAGCATTATGCATATAAAACCTTCTCTGAATAGATCAGAACCCTAAGCAAACCTTTCTTTTATATATAATTTTTCAAGTAGTCACTTATTGTAATACTGTAATGTAAAACTAATATGACACTGTAATAATAAACTATAAAGTTAACCGCTGTCAGCCTCTTGTACAACCCACACAACGTGGTTATGTTCAGGTTATGTTCAGGTTATGTTCAGGTTATGTACGCTTAGGAACAGAGGGGATGAGTTGTTTCTGCCACAACATCCCGCCCCCAATAAATCATTATGCACTTGTTTTATTACACTAAAACTGAGATGCAAGTACCAGCAGTAAAGAGTAAAAATCA
Source organism: Gnathonemus echidnorhynchus (assembly GCA_026776725.1). Classification (NCBI taxonomy): domain Eukaryota; kingdom Metazoa; phylum Chordata; class Actinopteri; order Osteoglossiformes; family Mormyridae; genus Gnathonemus; species Gnathonemus echidnorhynchus. The sequence continues at coordinate 20,723,806 of JAODJU010000119.1, read as the reverse complement.
TTTTCTCACAACTATGAATCAAGTCGATTGAATCCAAAACATTTTTACACAAAAGGGGGTGTTAAAAAAAAAACCTCTCTTCACTTAACAGAACAATGCAGTGTGGTGTGACCTTTATAAAATGAAAAGAAGACCTTGATTGTAGCATTTGCTGAAAACTTTAAATTTAGAAAAACTGAAGTGGTATAATCCCACATCACTGAAATGTGTTCTTTACTTATGGTCTACAGTGTGTATTATATATTGACAAACATTATAACAAATATGAGCCATATTACACAATATCTAACAAGTAATGAACACACAAAGACACACACACACACACACACATATACACACGTATACTAACCTGTGAATGCCTTCCTCTAGTTCCTTCACCTCTTCCTCATCCTTTTCTATCTGTCTTTGCCGCTCTTCCTCTTCCTCTTCTGTTGCTGCTGATGTCCCCTGAAGAAGCCATCGTTCTCGTTTTGCTTTGGACTGGGAGAAAGTATAAAAACAATCTGAATCAGAGCCCTTGATGTGTCTGTGGTGCCTCGATGGCTGTTTCTGAACTGTGTTACGCTCTTCGACTTGGGGGACACAGACAAAGCTTTATTGCTTTCGTTTTCTCATATAGCTATTTGTTTTTTTTTTGCAATTAAGTTACTGCATGTACTGTTTTTACTTTGCAAATATCATAGAGTACAAGAAAACAAGTGATTTGGTGATAGTGGAATTATGTATCTGAAATCTGTCAGTCTCCTATCTACTTTACCTAAGCACAAACAAAAAAAGTACTGTAAAAAAAGCATACAGAAAACATCGCAAATGAAATCCTGCTTCTTCGGATGACTAAACGTTAAGGCACAGAATTAAATTTTAATGTGCTTCAGTTGAAGTTGAACTTGAAGTTTCCTTTTGCGTCACATTTTCAAAGAACTTTTTTTGCTTTATTTAGGATGAAAGCCAAGGATTGCTCTGGGGTCAAGGGATCACTGTTACAAATGAGGTTTCCGATGAGAATAAGGCCTTTGCGCAGTTTATATTAACAGTAAAGCAAACATCACATATCCTGCTATTTGTCTTGCTTTTTGTGCCTAAAACTGCCTCTTTCTGAACGTTCTTCCTCATTATATATGAATAAAATGCATAACATAGAACATCATCTGAATGTATTATAGTTCTGTTTTCCTATTAGTTTAAACAGTCAAGCAACTTTTTACTGTTGCAAATAATTTATTGTCCCAACCAACCAATGTTTTCTTCTGTCCGCCTGAATTCCACTTGCCCAAAGAGAAATTAATTACATCCCAACAAGACTATAGTATAAGAGAATGGAGAAAAATGTTGAAATGAATTAAAACTTTTATGTTCCTGAAGGTGGCTCCAAGTGAAATGTATCATGAACTCAAAATTAATATTCTCAATGGTGACAGGACTGTAAAGTATACTTGTAAGTATCGTTTAGATGTTACCTTGAGGTGCTGTAGTCGTAATATTAAATCCTCTAATTTTCGTCTTTTCTCTTCGATTTCTGCTTGTCTTTTTCGTTTTAACTGCAAATATTGAAAGAGAAATTGTTATATCTCATGTTTGTCTGAAGTTTTGAGTTTTGAACATAAATGCATCTTTATAAAATGACACAGCCAAATGTACTCCAGTCAGAATTGAATTTCCTGTACACCAGGGGTGCCCAACTCCAGTCCTGGGGGGCCGGAGCCCTGCACATTTTTGGGTTTCCCCTCGTTTAACACACCTGAT
>JAODJU010000119.1:20702623-20721905 GCA_026776725.1 Gnathonemus echidnorhynchus | reverse complement strand
AACACACCTGATTCAACTCCTTGTGCTAATTACCACACAGCTCTTGAGCTGAATCATTTATGGTGGAACAGGGAAAGGACTAAGCTACACAGGGCTCCGGCCCCCCAGGACTGGAGTTGGGCACCCCTGGTGTACACTATAAGAAACTGGCAGGTACACAGACAGTGCATTCTTGAAAAATGGATAGTGTTAGAGAAATGAAAATCCCATTCACTAATTTAATATCATAACCATTTAATAACATAAAACTACAATCATATATTATCAGTGCATAGCTACGCTGACATCAGAATTATAGAATGTATGTGGATCTCTGACAAGTATGAAGAATATCTTTGTTATGCTGATGTTCAGTATGGAGAGAGCTTGCAAACATACAGCAGTAGATTTTCCTAATGGCCTGAAATCATCTGGTGGAATATTGAATCATTCTCTCTGATTCTCAATATCAGCACACAGACAAAACCGACATGCTTTTAGGTAACAGGACTTTGGTGTCGCTACCTGGCAGAAGTAACACCAACAAAGAAACATATATATTTGTAGATGGTCTGCAAGACAAACAAAGACTGCTTCCGTAGGGAATTTGGGGGAAATAACTGACTTAGAGTTAAAATTAAAAATAGGAATTCAAAAAATTCAAGTTCAAATGTTGAAGAAGGTGATGAAACATGTAAAGGAGAGTTCCCAGATCAAACAACACCAGTAAACATCCAGAACCATCATACAGGTATTGGATGTTTAGTACATATTTTGAAAGGAGGCGAAATCTGCTTTAAGAATTAGATGCTGTTGGCTTGGAAGCCTCAGCTTCGCTTGCCAGTTCCTCTAACACGGCTACATAGAAACCTGTAATTTTGGGGGGGGGGGGAGGGAATCAATGGAACATTTAAAAATACAGTTATGGTACCTTCAGTTCAGATCTCTTTTTATTAAAATGAGGTGTTTCCTGCTTCTTTCATCATGAGAAGCCACCTTAAGTTCACCGCAGCAAGACTGACAAAAACTAAAGAATTTAGATAGGAGAACTACAGAGGGGAAAGTCAAAAGGGGAGAGGAGCTATTGTTCATCAGCCAGTGGTATTAGCATCACAAACACAGTGCATTGTATGGATGTGAGTTCTGCGTGTGTTTAATATATTAAAATAAGTTTAAATGCAAGCTTCCTCTCACCCACCAGACATTCTCCTAAAACCCCACCGCCCCAAACGGGTAGAGATAGCCAAGACAGCTGATGCTAAATTTAGCTGCCAGTGAAGTTCCCTCCCTAGATCGAGACATATGGGGCTTGAGAAGAGAAGGGGAGGAGCCACACATGGAAGAACGGGACTGAGGAATTGAAAACATCTGTGTAAATATCTCAGACTACTTCAAGCAGGCATCTAAGAGCTGAGCATGGGTGCCCGCCACTCAGCCCTCCACAAGTAGCAACCCATGGAGCTTTTCAGTTGTTTCACTGGCAAAGATTGCCATATTAAAATAACAGTGCAGTTGTCAGAATTTTAAAGTGGACAGTTCTTGGAAGTGCTTACTCAACTGAGAAATGTAAATGCAGGCCAGCATGAATTTGCAGTGGAACAAACAAGAAATTCTAGCACACTCATATTAGCATAGTAGCATGCGTGATAAAATGCCTGTGATGTAACGTTATAAATATTGGCCTAGACAGATTAAACAATTTTAGAAGTGCATTCTGCATGTGCTTCACACATTTAACATATTAAATGTAGCGGTTTTATGATGTTATGACGTTACCATGACAATAACAAAGCATTTAATTTAAAAATAACTGGCTTTTAAAACTTGAAAGTACATTTACCGTATTTAATTTGGAAACGTTAAATTCATAGTTTATGTCCAAAATGGTGGCATCTCATAAATGTAGTTATCGGAATGATACTTTTTTTTTCTGCTGTGTACAGCGTAGCTGTAACAGTAATAAACCCTGGAAACTGAGACAGTTTTGCTGTCCAAAACTACACTTTCAATGATTTAAAATAAAAAATAAAATAGATGAAAGATAGATAAATAATTAAAACTCAATAAGTCAGAGAAACTATTAAACTCCTGGGGGCACACTTTATTAAAAGTGAAGGAAAAGTAGGTGATTTATTCAATTTTACATTCCATAAAATAACTTCAAGTTTCAAGCTCACTATAAGTCAACATAACTTAGACCTTTAATGACCTCTGGTCTGTGGAAAAAACACAGGAACATGGTGGATGACTACCCTGCTTTCCATCCATCAATAATTGCTTAGTCTTAGCTAGAACGAGATTCCCATTAGTGCACAACCTATTAATTTAGGGTTTTCATGATCAAAGTTATCATGCTGGCCAGAATTCACCCAACGCCAGCCCTAGGGGCTGGAATATATAAAATAAACTACAGAATGAATTTGCAAAACATCTAAAAAAAAAAACCCACTTCTTAATAAACATCTTTATTTTTCATGAACAGAACTATTTACTTGTCTAGTTTATGTATATGTAGTATAATTGAAATATGTACATTTTCTATAGTTATTTTCTATGGCTAATGTTGCCAAAATAGTTCTCGATTTGCTACCCTGCGCTACTGTGTATAATACATGATTAACTGGTGCCAAACTTCATTTTATTGCCACTTTCCTTAGTTCATAACTGTTTGTTCCGTGTAAATTCTTAGAATATATTAAAATAGTTCTTGCCACAAGGAACATGTTAATATTTTTACACAAAACTGTCTTTCAGCCATAAAGCCCCTACTGAACATAGAGTGCCATGTCGTCCACATCAACCATTACATCCATCAGAGTCATGCTCAAGAACCACTGACCGGAGCTACTCCTAGAGAGCCAAAAAGCCTAATGGAAAAGCCAGAAAAGCCACAACTTACTGCAAGGGCTTGGAGCCTCTCCTTCTGTAAATCAGCCTCAGACATCCTGAAAACAAAAGAGCAGAACGGTTTCTCTCAGTGAAATAGGACTCAGGCACGAGCTGCAGGCTTGCTGTGTTTGGACAGAGGAAGGTGATAGAGCAAGCAAAGAGTGCAGTGAGTCACACAGCTGAACGCTGGTCATGTGCGGTAATCCAATCACTGAGGCACTGTGTGTTGGGAAAAGGATTTTTCATTCGCTGGCTGTCTGCCAGCAGCACCGCCCGCGATATTGCAGCTTGAATTCCTCTCTCTCTCTCTCGCTCTCTTTCTCTCTCTCCCTCCTTCTCTCTCCTTCTCTCCCTCCCTCCCTCCCTCTTCCAGTCGCTGGCCATGTATGTACACAGAACAGTGCCTGTGTCTAGGGGTAGACTGCGATGCTGACATTCTTCACCTTTAGGCTCTGACAGATACTCAAGTAGAAATTCCTCCTGGAAAGCCAACAAGAACCCAGCACATGTACAGTTACACGGGAATAAGGAAAAACACTCGAAAAAGCTTTTGCATGCCCACTGTAATGCTAAAGCAAGGTACAGTGTAACTATTTCAGCTCCTCTGTCAGAGACACGATATGTTACAATATTCATCTAGATGATTACATTTCAATTTGACATGTATGTTAAGTGCTACATTTCACCTGATGACAAAAATGTCAATTATATTAACAACAGCAACTTTCAGTTAAACATTCAGTTAAAACACAATGTAACTTCTGTATCTATCATGCACTAGAATACCACAAATTTTTCCTTTTGAATATTGGTAATAAAGGCTGCAATAACTGGAGGAGAATTATACAGATTAATTTTAATTTAACTCTAGGCTCTCAGCAACCACTGCATTACATTTATTATACACTTAACACTGGGAAAATGGACAGATGGATCAATGGATAGAATTACCACCAATTAACAGTATTGCTTAATTACTAGGGAACATCAAGTTATTTACTGAATGGAGTTGCCTTGGAAAACATGACGTGGAATTTATATCCCCAGGCATGTCTAACCAAGCACTGAGGAAACCGATTCTGGTGCGGGAAATAGCAGTAAAGTGGAATGGAGTTTATGCATTTCAGTGCATGGCCTTGTGTCCAAACCCCTTCTGTGCAGGGAAACAAAAACTCCTTACATGGTGAAAAGCCCTGCACTAGCAGACAGAAGAGCTATGCTGCTCTGCGCTGAAAATCTCAAGAGAATGCCTAAGAATTCCTCGCTCAAGTTAATAGCACTGCTTTAGTGCCAGAAAGTAAACAAAAAATATGATACATCAAACTAAAAATAATCTACAGTCACCATGTTTCGAATTGAACATAGTTTGGGAACAAATGTGCTTTAGTTCATAGGCTTCAGCCCTGCTGTTTTGTGGGACACTTTGAATTACCAAAATAAGTTAACTTTTCTGTTTACCTGAAAAAGCTTTTGTTATTCCATTGCTTAACACAGATGAAATTACCTGCTATCTCACACAGTATTCTATTCTATTCTATTCTATTCTATTCTATTCTATTCTATTCTGCTATATGTAGAGCACTGTCCTGGGAACACTTTGATATGCATGAATGGACCCAGCATCTTTGGAAACTTGTCTGACGTACATTTCTCTGGGGACCTTTTTTTTCACCACGCAGAATGCTGACTGCTAGATTCAGGAGGAGTCCTTTTCTTCAAACTGTCCTCATTGTAAGTCTGAATTACTGCAATATTTCTTGTACCTGCGCTAGATGTGACTTGTAACCTCAAATGTATTACTTGTTCTCACTGGATTATTGCATATCTATTACTTATTTATTATTAATTATTTGTATGCTGTAAGCTTTGCTGGGTATGGATGAATGAGTAAGCATTCTAATGTACTTGTGCATTTAAATAAAACATCTTGAATCTAATGTATTGTTCCAGTAAAAGTAACTGCACTATTAACTACCTACAGCTGAGGCATTAACACACATCGTCACTATAGAATAGTGATACTTTATTAATCCCTGAGGAGAAATGATCTTTTTTCTTAGTCGATCGTGCTATCCAGGAGACACATATACAGGTGAGAGCAAGCTTGGGGGTGGGGGGGGGGGGGGTGGGGTCACAGTGCAGCGCATAAGTGTCTAGTTCAAAAGGCCCATAGACATTTGAGTATTTTGTCGGGGCTCAAACCAGTGACCCCCCAATCAGAGACACAGAGGTTTAGCTCACTGAGTCACATAACACCCCCTAGGGCTGATCCATCCTCATTCTTAACTGACATAATATGTGTGTTTCACGGTGTGAGTTTGAATTATTTATCTATTTTATAGATTAGAGGTTCAAGAGGAGACTGCACATATCATGGTCTGGGGAATATTAGACTATTATTACTCTATAGTAGACTATATTAGTACTCGATACTCATAGTTGTCGTGTTGAATGCTGAAGAAATGGGCAGGGGCACCGATCTCAGTGGTTTTGATAGCAGTCAAATCATTATGGTCAGACGACTGGGTTGGAGCAGTTCAGAAACAGCATGGCTTGTGGGGTACTCTCAGTCAGCCATGGTGAGTACCTTGTACTCTCAGTCAGCCATGGTGAGTACCTTGTACTCTCAATCAGCCATGGCGAGTACCTTCTGAGAGAGGTCTGAGGAGGGAACAACCACAAACCGCAGACAGGGTGCTGGGTAGCCAAAGCTCATCGATATGAGATGTGAACAATCCTGTGAGGTACAAACCAACAGAAGGGCTACTGTGGCACAAATGGCAGATAATCTTACTGATGGTCATGGGAGTAACATGTCACTACACACAGTCCTGCTGCATACGTGTTCCACTGTGTCTACAAATAGGTGGTCACCATACCCACCATCAAACAGTCAATAAAAAAAATCTTTCATGTTAATCAGAATGTCACTGATGTTGCATCATATCTGTGACACCATTGACTAGTATTATACAACAAATGCGTACTTCTTTTGTGGAATGAAGGTTAAAATGCACAGTACTTTTTTGTCATAACAGCTAAAATGCACAGAAAAGAAATATGAATTTGCGCTATTACCATCACAGTATATCGCTTTGTATAGTTCCTTCCAGTCATCAGTGTTTTTAAATTTGTGAATAGTACAAATAAAATAGTGGTGTCACTGAGTACCAAAAAGCAAGCATCTGTACTCATACTTGGTCTGAAGAAAATGGTATCTGTGCATGTCTAATTTTTATGAAAGAATCATATTAAAGGTGAGTAAAACTAGTGTGTAGTTTCACTGATTTATTTCTAAGTTCAGAGCCTTGTAACACCTACCCCCCCTTAATTTACATCACAAAAAATAACTGTACATGAAGGGCAAATTCGGGTAAGGTGGGCAGGTTTCATTCAAGGATAAACCAGACTCATAGTCAACAGCCCAATTCCAAGCAAGAGAAACCCAAAACAGGATCCGAATCATAATCCAAGCCGTAGTCGAGGGGTGAACGAAGGTCAGCCAACAAGCATTGGTCAGCAGGAGAGCAAGATGGAACCAGTAATCGGTAAGCAGGCGGAGGTTGGGCGATGTTCGTAGTCGGGTAAGTAGGGCTGGACGGGTCAGAAGACTGGCAGAGAGAACAGAGAAACAGGAAGCACTCGAATTCAGATAAACCTGGAAGATCTTTTGTCTGGCCGGAGTATCAGATGGGCAGAAATAGATAAGACAATATGAGAAGACAGATTTCAGCTGGGAGGAGGCATAGTCCTTAAACAAGTAACACCAACAAGGGAAACCACAGACAGGATGGGACTCCGTAATCAGAAGCCTTAGACAGACCGGGATTCCCTCAGAGGTGTGGCCATTGTGATGGGGATTACCTGTGATGTCACACAGGGATTCCTGGGACTGAACCCAGATAGTATCCCTGCTCCCGACGACTGCAGGCGATCCAGAGTCCCAGGGTGATCGCGCCGAAAAACCAAGATGAGAGAGGGGTCCAAGATGTGCCTAACCGGTACCCACGAACATTCTTCGGGACTGTACCCCTCCCAGTCCACCAGGTATTGCATCCCCTGGCTCCTGCAATGAACATTCAACAAATGATGGACCTTGTCGATGAGTCTAGGTGGCAAGGGAGGCAGAGCAGGAGAGGTCAGGGGACTATTCGCATGGGGTTTTAGAAGGGAAACATGAAATATAGGTTGAATCCGGTGCATGGTGGCCGGGAACTTAAGGAATATTGCAGAAAGACAGACAATTTTAGATTTAGAGAGTGGCCCTACAAAGCGAGGAGCCAACTTAGGTGACTGAATGCGTAAGGGGAGGTCTCTTGTGTCCAGCCAGACCTTCTGGCCCACCCATAGAGGAGGTGCCCAGTAGCGACACTGATTTACATACTTCTCCATTCTAGCCCTTGAGTGTAACAAGGCCTCTCAAGGCGACCTCCAGGTCCGGCTGCAACAACATAGAAAACATTGGACAGACGGGATGGCCATCGCCTCTTCCAGGAACAGGAACAATGGCGTCTGGTACCACGAACAACACTGGAAGTCCTGTGGTAACACTGGTAGCAAGTAGAGGGCGTATTTAGCCCAAAGACGTAGATATTCCAAGTCACTGCCTTTCATAGCCCTTTCATATTTATCTTTAATTCAGTTTGTTAAACTTTATTGCATAATCTCAGGACAAAATCAGGGTACATTTCACAACATGTTATACAGTTGTAACTGTGTATGCGACAAATAAAGAATCTTGAATATAGATGGTGATTGGGAGGCCAGGCACTGCAGCATTCTCTCCAGATCCTGGTTTACCCTCTCAGTCTGTCCACTGGACTGGGGATGGAACCCTGAAGAGAGGCTGGCCGTGGTGATGATTAACTTGCAGATCTCCTGCCAGAATTGGGAGATAAACTGTGGTCCCCTATTGGAGAGAATATCAACAGGCAGTCCATGTGGAACACATGCTTGAGTAATAGCTGTGCAGTCTCTTTAGCAGAGGGCAATTTGGAAGTAGGGACAAAATGGGCAGCATTAGAAAATAGGTCTGCAATGCAGAGGACCCACAAGAACCCACGAGAGGGGGGAAGACCTGTTACGAAATCCAATGCCATATGAGATCAAGGGCGAATCAGAATGGGCAGGGGTTGTAGAAGACCCACCGGTGCTTGAGATGGGGTGTTGTTCTGGGCACAGATAGCATAAGCAGCCACAAAGCTGCGAATGTCACGGAGCACTGAGGGCCACCAGAGTTCTAGTGTATTGTAGTCCCGGGAGACAGGCTAAAGGGGTGAGTGCCCCCACTGGAACAAAAAACAGGAGCGAATAATCTACTGTATTTGGTGGGCAACCATCTGGGACCTGCACAAAATGCTGGACTGCCCAAACAGCCTCCTCTTTCCCCAAAGAGACCACTCCCACAAAATAACTGGTCAGCAATATAGGCCTGGAATCCTCTGGACCTTCCTCTTCCCCGAACTGATGTGACAGGGCATTGGGCTTGAGGATCTTGCAGCCAAGTCTGTAGGAGGGTTGACAATGAATTTGTGTAAATAAACAAGGATCATCTTGCTTGATCAGCATTGAGCTGACACATGGAACAAAGATACTCCAGATTCTTCTAGTCAGTAAGGATCAAAACGGGCTCCCCGGTGCCCTTAAGTCAATAGTTCCATTCTTCCAAAGCTAGCTGTACCGCTAATAGTTTCTGATTTCCTGTGTCATAATTTCTTTCCACAGGAGTGAACTTATGGGAGAAATTAGCACAGGGGTGTAATTTGCTGTCAGCCGAGAAACATAGGATAGGACGACCTCTGTGACAGTCCCTGATGTATCTACCTCTACCACAAATTGCTTAGAGATGACAGGTATCTGAAGGATCGGGGCCAAAGTGGAACACTCACGGAGGAGGAGAAAGGCTTTATGACCTGCTTCTGTCCATTGAAAATGGACCTATGTGGAGGTGAGAGCAGTAAGAGGGGCTGGTAATGAGCTGTATCCTTGAATAAACACCAGTAGAAGCTGGTGAACCAGAGAAACTGTTGTAGCTCCTTCCATGTCTGTGGTTGTGGCCATTCAGCAGCAGCCAACACCTTCTCTGGATCCATCTGGATAGACCCTTCTGTAATTATAAAGCCCAGGAAAGAGACTGTTAGCTTATGGAACTTATATTTTTCTGGTTTGACATAGAGTTTATTTGATAGGAGATGCCGAAGAACCTTCTAGATGTGCTGCATATGTTCCTCCTCACTCCGACAAAAAAAAATCAACATGTCATCTAGATAAACAAAAACAAACTTATCTAGCATGTCCTGGAGGACATCATTGATTGGACTCTGGAATACAGCCAAAGCACAAGTTAACCCAAAGGGCATTAACAAGTATTCTTAGTGACCAGTGGGCATGTTGAAGGCAGACTTCCACTCATCCCCTCTCTGATCCAAACTAGATGGCAATTGTTGCAGAGATCCAGTTTGGTACAGACTCTGACTCTCTGAAACAGGTCTAGGATTGTGGATAATAGGGCCAGGGGGTAATGGTTTTTTACCATGATTTCGTTCAGACCCCTGTAATCAGTGCATGGCCAGAGGGATCTATCCTTCTTCTCAACAAAGAAGAACCCTGCCCCCGCAGGAGAAGAAGATGGGCAAATAAATCTTGATGAAAGGGCCCCAATCATGTACTCCTCCATAGTCTTCTTCTCTGGAGCTGAGAGAGAGTAGAGGTGCCTCCGAGTAGCGGGTCTATAGCACAGTTACTGTATGACTTTGCGGCAGACGGGACAAAGCTCGGGATTTACTAAATATCTGTTTCAAGTCTAAGTGTGGGATTGATGTCAGGTCAGGGAAATCCTCTTCCTTCTCTGGAGCCTCGGGTGGAAGCGTCACACGCTGCCAGGGTCCAGCCCTTTGTGTCTCCTCCCTGTTTGGGCAGCAGGTGTTGCTGGCCATCCTGTCCTCCTCCCTGTTTGGGCAGCAGGTGTTGCTGGCCATCCTGTCCTCCTCCCTGTTTCTTGCCCTTCAGCCCCAGGGTGCTTTCCCCGTTCCCCAGACTATAGCATAGCTTGGTGGGTTGAGTGTGTGTTACTCTCCTGTTATGGGTTTGACTGAAATCCAAACTCATGTGTTTATTTATATCGATTTGGTTTCCTGTCCTCTGTGTTTTGTTAAATCTTAGTCTTCTTGTCCTTGTGTTCTTTTCTGGTTTTGCACCTTCGTGTTTTGGTGTCTTGTGAATATCTCAAAAACTACACAGTTAATGATTAAGTCAAATTTTAGTTATGTGGTTCCCACATGTTTTTCTACCAGGAATTTGACATCATTTGATGGAATCTAATGGAACACGTTTTCACAAAGAAAGTAAATGATGCACCTTGGCAGCTCCGTGTACTATACCTATTCAAAATGGCTATAATGTGGCTAGCAATATTTCTGTTTTTCTAAATACATTACTACTTATGGCTCATAACAAACATTATTTCACAATGTGTTCCAAACCAATCCAAAACCTTTCCAAAACAAACAAAGCTCTTTAAAGCAGAAAAATGTTTCAATATAATATACTATAAGGTACTATATAATACAGCTGTTAGTAATGGGTATGCTCATTATTAAATCATGGAATACAGAATTATAAAAAAGTAAAAAAAATAAAAGGAAAAAAGATTAATATGCAATAACTGGAAACATATGCTCTGTGTACAAAAGTGTCTTCTTCCATTGAAACAATGGTAGGGATGTATTGTAATGTTGTGATGTATTGCAATTTGACACAATTTGATTCAATACAATGCAACTCGTTGTGATACAATGCAATACATTACCGGACACGACTTCAACCTGTGTGAGACTTGGCCAAGGAACTTGAAAAGGACTGGCCACTGACAGCAGTGGAGAACTGGAGATCATAGAGCGCACCTGAGAGACAGTTTAAGGAGGGGGAGTCAAGTTTCAAGTTTATATTGTCATGTGCATTTGGGAATACAATGAAATTCTCGTGCCAGAGAGGTCATCCGTTACAGTAGACGGTACAATACAACAAAGTTCATGAGAGCAAGCCCAACATTAGTGTGAACATGAAACCACATACCTTCAAACAATGCACAATACAATATACAACAATATACAACATACATTCAGTAGACCTACAGTGCAGCAACCGACATTTAACCAATTATGTTTGCATGACATGCACAATGTGTACACTGTGTGTGTGTATATATGTGTATGTGGTGCAGGTATAGATGCTCCTATAGCAGGGCTCTTCAAATCACGGTTCTCAAGGTCCAAGCAGTGCTGATTTTCCAGCCTTCTTTTACCTGTGAACCAGATGTAAAGCCTCTGGCCAATCAGAAACAGTAATTATTAAACTAACTACCTGGGACAACTGAAAACATGGCCTGGATTTGGAATCAAGGTCCAGATTTGAAAAGTCTTGTCTTATAGCATCTCCCTGAAGGCAGTAATTCAAAGAGTCCGTGAGCTGGGTGATGCAGGATACACACTGCCCTCTTCTGGCAAAGTGTGGAGTAAATTCCATGGTGTTCCTGGAGCTTGGTTCCAAATGATCTTCAGTGTAGTCCTGGTAATTCTTTGCAGTCTGGTCAAGATACCAAACCACATCGTGATGCAGCCTGTTAGGATGCTCTCAATTGTGCAGCGGTTGAAATTCATGACGATCTTGACTCCTACTCTAAAGCTCTTTCCCCTCCTTAGGAAGTATAGTCTTTGCTGTGCTTTCTTGAGGATGCTGGTGGTGTTCAGAGTCGATGTGAGGGAGTCCAAGAGCTGGACACCCAGGAATCTCACGCTGTTGACCATCTTGACAAGGGATCTTTAACAAGGGAGTAATGGGGAAAGGGTGGCCTTGTTTCTCCTGTAATTGGTGACGATCTCCTTGCTCTTGTCGACATTCAAGGTGAGGTTGTTCTTGTTGCCCCATACAATTAGGTCCTGTACTTCACTCCTGCAGGCACTCTTGTCATCGCTGCTGATAAGGCCAATGAGTGTGGTATCGTCAGCTAATTTTATTATGTTGTTGTCTCTTAGTTGCGTGGTACAGTGAATCCACTATAGCGCAGGGGGCTAAGGCAGCAGCATTATAGCACACCAGTTTTGAGTATCTGGTGGATGTGCATCTGATCCCAGTTGTCACCGTCTGGGGCCGGTTGGAGAAGTCATCTAACACCCAGGAGCAGATTGAGCCGCACAGACATAAGTCCCTGAGTTTAATCAATCTAAATATAAAATTATTGGTCACATTTCTAAATAATAAACACACAGGACCTCTGCTAATAGTTATAGATCAGATTTCATCAATGCAAAGATGTTACAAACAATGCATCTCGGGCTCATCCCAAATTCTATCCAGTGATCAGGGCAGTTGCATCCTGAATTCTTATGCCGGTGCACCGATGTGAGTTGGTGAATCTTACTATCCTTTGTCAACAGTCAGCAGTGGATGCCTCACTTTCTTCCCCCAAATCATTTTGCAAAGTCATCCGCTAAGCTTCCTTGACACTGAATGTCTTCCTAGCTGGTTTTTGTTCACAAGTTCACAAGTGGTTTAAAACACTAAGAAACTGACCAGAAAACTTGCTGAAACTCAATGCAGTATATGCACCAGAAATACGCCTCAAACTTCTGCACTCATAAGAACTCAGTGCTTAAGTGAAATCCAGATCCCTTTAATTGAAATGGTACTTTACATATCCTGTCTTAGCTCAGAGTGTCCTCCCTGACATGGATTATCTGGTCACCCTATACTTCTTATTTTATTAATAACTATTTTACCTCCAGTCCCTTGAGGCCTTTAAATATGGCTGTCATGTTAGTTATATTTTCACTTATATAAAAAAACGTGGCGCCCTAGGTGAACATCACTGCTGGTACCCCCGCCCGAGGCAAAGTGAACTTGGCTGGCATGTTGTCACCCCTCAGAAGTTGGCGCTCTGGGCGTTTGCCTGTGTTGCCCAAAGAACTGACCGACCTTGCCCAGATTCTTTCCCAAAGTTGAGTCTTTTCTTTGAGAAACAGCTCCCATCTACCTGATGTTCAGTGAAACATAAAAAAAGTGAGTTGAAAACCGGGGGTAGGTGGTAAACAACATTTAATGATAATGGTTATACAAAGGCAAAATACTTATAAATCATTGTTGAAATTTTAACAAGATCTTTGTGTTGAATTGACATAATGTCTACAACAACATACAAAAGAAATTCCTGTCTTTTAAATTATTATTATGATCATCACTATTATTTAGCATTTAACGACATTCCGATCTTAAACCAAAGTCAATGTGTGTGTGCTCTCTGGGCATGTGACATATTATGAAAGGTAATACAGCTAAGTGACAGGTCTAATCTTCAAAAATTTAAATGTACATGTGAAAAATACAGGTATCTATTTACTTAAGCCCTATGTCGGATTGCATTTGCCACTGAAAAGAAGCCTGAAAGCAGATGTAGTAGGACATTTTTGGGTGTATCGCTTTTAATTTAAATGTTATGATTTTATATTTATATTATTCTTTCCTGTAGAGTACTGTGTGTATATTGCAGTACTGTAACTACTTGTCTTGCCTCTGCAGTATAACTATCGAGATTGACTTGTTCCAAATTGACTTGTTCGGTGGCCTAGGTCCTAAATGTGGATCCAAGTCAATGAGTAAGCCTACACGTACAACAACAACAACAACAATATTTTTATTATAATGATTATAGTTATAATTATAATTACCTGGGTAGACAAGGCTTGTTAACCTTGGTCGGTGGCTTGTCTAAGTGAAGGGAAACACTAATCTCAAACTTCCGCTGCCTTGCGGCTATACTCACTTTTGGCCTTGGGAGTCCCCTGGGAAAAACCCAGAGTCAGAGTCTCAAAGGCAGCTTGAGGTTCTATACAGCAATGATCTGGCAATGCTTGCAGCTGCATTGGAACCAAGTGTATTGGCTTTTGCATTTCCATTGGATTATTTCAGTGATATGGAGAGGGGGGACCCACTGCATGGGTAACAGCCTGTAGCCCATATTTACCTACTAAGGCTTTGCGCACTGGGGAGGCAACTCCAGCTTCGCTTTGCAGCTTCCACACAACAGGGGAAGCAGAAGTTTACTGGTGATGCCTTCACTTGATTGGCACAGAGCTAGACACCGGGGGCTACTTCCGACGGTGGCAGAGGCCATCACACCTCATTGGGCAGCTACCTCCCATTTTAAGCTGGGCAGCCCCCAGCCAATAGGGTGCTGTCTCCCCACGGCCTGTTAACCCCACTGGGTGTGTGGGGTTCAGGGTGAAAACTGACAAGCGGATCAATGACTATCCACCCAGAAAAAGGATGGAGGGTACTTTTACTCTGAATTTGTGCACTTGGAACATCAGGACAATGATACCAGGTCTCTCCGACAACCTACAAGAAATATACAACATTCACAAGACTGAAGCCATTGATATGGAATTCAGTAGACTACAGATGAATACTGTCACTCTCCAAGAGATGAGAGTCCTAGGATCACAATCTGTCAGAAAGAAGGACTTCTCCTTCTACTGACAGGGAAAGCCTTCCGATGACATCAAGGAATATGGAGTGGGTTTTGCGGTCAGGAGCAGCCTGCTGGGATGTATTGTTCCACCCACTGAGGGAACTGAGCAAATCCTGTCCCTCCAGCTAAACTCCTCTGTAGGAACTACCAGCTTAATCAGTGCTTATGCACCAACCCTGACTTCCTCATCAGAGGCAAAGGACAAGTTCTATGATGACTTCAGGTCTACCATCAGAAGACTCCCTGAAAACGAACCTCTGTTCATCCTAGATGACTTTAATGCCAGAGTCGATGCTGATTACAACTCCTGGCCTCCTTGCTTGCGTCATTTAGACATTGGAAGAATCATTGAGGACGGGCAACACCGACTGGAACTCTGCTGCCATCATGGTCACCAACACATTCTTCAACACAAAGTTCCAGCATCGTGTCTCCTGGAGACATCCTCGATCCAAGTACTGGCACGAACTTGACCTGATTTTCCTCAATGTTATGCTGACACACAGCTATCAGAGTGCTGACTCTGACACTGATCACTCCCTGGTGTGCAGTAAGGTGAAACTGCATGCAAAGATAACGTTCCACATAAAATATAAGGGCAGGCCCCGCATCGATGCCAGCATGACCCACAAACAGGGAAAAATGGTGGAGTTTGAGGGTGCTGGGAGAAGATCTCCCCAGTCTGTCCAATGCAAAAGCCAGCAAAAGATGGGATGTCATCAGGGACTTCAGGGATGTTGTCTACAATGCTGCCATGTCCACCTTTGGCAAGAAGACCAACAAATCAGCAGAGTGGTTTGGGCCCATTCTGAAGAAATATTACGTTATGTCAAGCAGAAGAGATATGCACTTGTTGCATACAAGGCCAGTAAACAAAACCTGCAGATCCTCCATGCCACTTGCAGAAATGTTCAGTGGAGCATTAGGCGATGCACCAAAAACTATTGGCTCCAACTCTGTTCTCACTTACAGATTGCTGCTGATGCAGGCAACATCAGGAGGATATATGAAGGAGTCAGGCAGGTTCTGGGACTAACACAGAGGAAAACCACCCCTCTGAAATTTGCCACAGGTGAGATCCGGGATCGGACACAACAGATGGTACACTAGGTTGAACATGAACTGTATTTAAGAGAGAATACTGTCACTCAAGACATTCTGAAAGGGCTCATAGGGCTCCTCTGTGTTAGAGGAGCTCGAGAGAGAACCGAACTTTGATTAACTCAGCAAGGCCCTGGATTTTCTAGTCTCTGGGGAAGATGGCATCCCTGCTGAGGTCTTGAAGTGCTGCAAAGGAACTCATTACTGAGTTATATGAAATCCTTTGCTTTTGTTGGAGAGAAGGGGCAGTGCCACAAGATATGAGAGACACTAACAGTCACATTGTATATAATAACTATCCTGGTATCTCACTCCTTAGTACTGTCAGGAAACTCTTCACTCGGGTTGCCCTGAAGAGGTTCCAAGTACTAGCAGAGAAAGTCTACCCAGAATCACAGTGTTGATTCTAAACCAACAGATCTACCATTGACGTGGTCTTCTCCCTCAGACAGCTGCAGGAGAAATACAGAGAACAAACACACACTCTTCATAGCCTTCATAGACCTCACAATGGCTTTTGATCTTTTCAGCACTTTTTTTGACACTCTGCTTATACACGCCTTTGGATCTGCCACAGAAGATTAAGAGATTAAGAGCTAAATCCAAAGTTCACTTGAAATGCCCATGGGACTTCTTCTTTGCTGATGATGCAGCAGTTACCACTCACTCAGCTGATGACCTTCAGCAGCTTATGAGTCGCTTCAGCAATGCTTGCCGAAACTTTGGACTCACCATCACTCTGAAGAAAACCCAGGTCATGATACAGGACATGGATATTCCACCCATTATTAGAATATCTGACTATAAACTAGACGTTGTACATGACTTTGTGTACCTCAAATTCACTATTCCAGTGGCAAGTTGACAGAGTACACCAAGATCCAGGTTTACCGAACTTGCTTTGCGAGTACCCTCCTGAACGGCAGGGAGACCTGGACGCTGCATGCCCAACAAGAACGAAAGTTCAGCACTTTCCAGATGCAATGTCTTCGACGCATATTGAACATCATGTGGCAGGACAAAGAACACCATCATGAAGAGAGTGGGAATGCCTGGCATCTATACCCTGCTGAAACAGAGACACATGTGCTGGCTCGGTCACGTAGTGAGAATGGACGATGGCCAGATTCCCAAGGATCTCCTCTATAGAAAGCTGGCAAGGGGAAAACATCCCATGGGCATACCTCAGCTACGGTACAAAGATGCCCTGGGCATTGATCTGAATACCTGGGAAGCTGTAGCAGTATGATAAGCTTGGAGAGAGACGGTGCTGAAAGGTTTCATTGAGTTTGAACAGACACTTGCTCAGCAGTCAGAAGCAAAGAGGTTTAAGAGAAAGATCCAACAACAGTCTGATAGACCAGCGTCCAAATATTGTGTTCATTGTGGGCAAGATTGTCACCCTCCTATTAGCCTGACCAGCCACCTTTGACGCTGCAACTGAGGTAGGACCAGAACCTCCATCCAGAGCGCAACGCCATAGTCTCCTGAGACTGATGGATGCCCACCTAAATTATAATTATTGTATGCCTATATATTATTACATTCCACAGAGGCCCTGAAGGGACCTGTACAAAAAATGAAAATGCTCACACTTCCGCGTGCACACATGACTCTTGTGCAGACCACCACCCAAATGGTTAGAAAAGGGAAAGTTCCAATTGATTTCCGGAATATCCATACTTCCATACTTTTCTGCCCAGTGAAGTCAATATGTCTTTCCACATTGTTCTGAGATCTACGTAGCCCCTGAAGGGACCAGTGCAAACAATTTAAATAATCATACATTTGCATACGTACCTGTTAGCTTCGCGTGCTATTTACTGTGTTTTCAATATTGTGGGGGGGGGGTGTTACACTAGGGTTGCCAACTTTCTCAACCCCAAATGAGGGACACTTACTTCTGGGTGCGCGTGCAGAGCAGCTGACCAACAATAATGGAAATCGCAAGGTTTCATACTATAAATCTACTCATTTCACAGTGTAAAAGGACAAGCCACTAGTGGCCAGTGCACACACGCACACCAACAACTGTGTCTCATAGCAACGTTTGCATGAGCTTTGCCATGCTTACAGTGGTCTATTATTGGCCGACGAGGCTGTGATTGGAATACGGGACTAGAGCTGCCCCTGAAGGGACAAATCAAAATCACCCATATTTCAGGATGTCCCGGACAATTCAGGACGGTTGGCAACCTTAGGTTGCACAGACAGGTCCATTAAGTGAGTGAGTCAAATCCATCCTCTTACATTATCCTGTTTGACCTCCTACTTATACCTATATATAGGCTACACATCCATTTCAATATTTGTTTATGTGTATGCAACTGAAATTATCCGCTAAAACTTTTCCCCCTATGTCAGTAGGTTAGATAAGAACCAAATTCTCCCAACAAGTTTATTCATATTTTTGAAAGCAAAATCTTGGAATATATTGGGTGGGACAAACATTGGGTTGGATGTGTCCTACCTGCCCCCCATAAGTAACACCTATTGCATTGCCAAGTCCTAATATGGAACACTGGTGGTTTGTGAAAACAAATTTGTAATTTTTGGTACATTGACATAGTGAAATTATTAATAAATATGTATAAAAATACATAATCTGATAATTAAATGCTGTGCATTGCAATGTGTCCATTCAAAGTACAACAAATAGAATATGGATTAATTTTTCCACACGTAGAAAACACGTAAACATGTTAACAAAACGTCATTAAAAACATTAACAATAGTGTGTGTATGTGTGTGTGTGTGTGGGGGGGGGGGGCCTTACAGATGTGCTGGGAACTGGGATAAAACAAAAAATGTCCGTGGATTGCTTTGGGAAGCACTGGTTTAGGATACAAACTATTGTAATGAACATCTGGTTTTGGGAAGTAACATTATCTTTTTTGTTGGCATTTTAATTTAGGGGTATAACCAGCAGGGGGCACATTATCCCTAATAATGGCACTTCTAAGAACATTTTTTTCCCAGAGATTCATCACACGGGCATAATTAGGTACACAAGTGATATTATGGATTTCGATGGAATTTGCAGCCACCCAAAGACTTTCAGGATTAGAATGAAAGCTTATGGGAGAATTTCTAAAGGAAAACCACACATACAATTATTATGAGAGAAAACGATCTCCCACCCATATGCAAAACAAATATATCTAAACATGTATTTGATATATACTTTGTATTTACAGCATTTTGCACACATATTTAAAATATTAAAAATTGGCTACATTACATATATTTTAGTGCATCTGTGAGTGAATGGTGTGTGAGTGAATGATGTTTGAATGAATGGTGTGTGAGTGAATGGTGAGTGAGTGATGATGTGTGAGTGAATGATGTGTGAGTGAATGGCGTGTGAGTAAATGACGTGTGAGTGAATGGCGTGTGAGTGAATGGTGTGTGAGTAAATGATGTGTGAGTGAATGGAGTGTGAGTGAATGGTGAGTGAGTGAGATGTGTGAGTGAATGGTGTGTGTGCCCTGCGATGGGTTGGTGCCCCATCCTGGGTTGTTACCTGCCTTGCACCTGTAGTCTTTGGGATAGGCTCTGGACCCCCTGCGATCCTGAATAGGACAAGTGGATACAGAAAATGGATGGATGGATGGATGGACGGACAGACATAAATTTTTATATGCAATACATGTACAGTATGTACATATATTTGTTTTCCATATGGGAAGACATTTACATATATAGTACATAGAGTGAGGAACATAAGTATTTGAACACCCTGCGATTTTGCAAGTTCTCCCACTTAGAAATCATGGAGGGGTCTGAAAT
>JAODJU010000119.1:20670702-20691376 GCA_026776725.1 Gnathonemus echidnorhynchus | reverse complement strand
GTTCTAGGTCAAACTGGTTTGTTTGACTTTCAAGAAATTCGAGTTCTAGTGAGTTCGAGAACCGAGGTACCACTGTAGTTTCTTGTAAATAGCAGCAGGTCTCTTTTTACGTATGTAATGTTTATATGTGTAATCCCCCCTGCCCCCGCTCCTGGACCTCACTATTTCAAACCTTAGCTATGACTGTCTGGTTGGGATTAGTGACCTGGAATTTGTGGCCCTCCAAGTGCATTGCTACTCACCCTGAAGGGAAAAGTTACATTTAAATTTTGACCCTTTATTGCAGGTGGAGAGTCTTTCTATTGGTTTACAACTGCTTATGATGCTTAGAAAATGTTAGCTAATGAAAGGGAACCTATCAATTAGATTTTCCTTTTCGCTGAAATATTTAATGTTCTTGCAGTGTGGTGTCTGTCTCAAACATACCAAGTGCGTGTGTGTATTCCATTGTATACTGAGGTGGGTATTACCCATCAGACCGCTTGGGAAAATAGAGGTACCATAATTTTCCAACATTAAAGTAAAGGTTTAAAGCAGGGGTGTCAAACTCCAGTCCTGGGGGGCTGGAGCCCTGTGTAGCTTAGTTCTTTCCCTGTTCCACTACAAATGATTCAGCTCAACAGCTATGTGGTAATTGAATCAGGTGTGTTAAACGAGGGGAAACCCAAAAATGTGCAGGGCTCCGGCCCCCCAGGACTGTGGTTTAAAGAACTACAGTCAATTAAAAATGTTCTGGATTTACATGGTGTTTCTCCACTAGGTGGTGATAGATATCCATTTCAAACCCCATGGTTAAACACACAGTAGTCGTAGTTGCTGCCTGTGTGCTTTTAAAACAGCGCTCCCTCATATTTGTTTAATGATCCATCTGAAATTTGAAACCTATGGCATCTCCGTTCCGTGGTGTTTACATGTGCAACCCTTGAGTCAAAACAAGGGCATAGATTTGGGTATGGATGGTAGGGACATGTCCTAAACCATAACGTGGGACTGTGTGTGTTTAAGGGAGTGGGAGGTTTGGGGCTGGTCTGGTCCCTATCATTGCTGAAAGCAAACCTATGTCTTTGGGTCAAAATGATGGCACATCACCATTGCCAGGCCTGACCTGCAGCAGTGCTATGTCTTTGGGTCAAAATGATGGCACATCACCATTGCCAGGCCTGACCTGCAGCAGTGCTATGTCTTTTTGCTGTGCTCTGCCCCAAAATGTGACAGGCGTGATGTAGTTTGGGACATGTATAATTACCCAATCAATTATACATGGGTGTTGTAATTCAACAGGTGTCATTAATGCGCCATACCTACAGTACAGTGCATGGTGTCTGCAAGCCCCTAGTGTCTCCTAAGTCTGGGGCCTCTCCAGTGGAAGCCAAGCCAGGAGACCACTTCTGTCTAAGTTTAGAATATCTCATACAGAGCTGTGCGACTCTGTTTAATTTATTCATGAGTTTATCGCCGTGATTATGTAAAACAAACGAATGAATGGTCACCGTGTTTCTATGTGAAGATGCAAAAGCGTTGTTTGAACTCACTTGAGTAATTCTGGCTATGATGCACAAGAGGGCACCAGAGGGCATCAAATCACAGCAAGTGGGGCAGAAAAGGGAACGTGAGCCAAATACTGCCAAGCCAAGGCAGAGTCATCAGTCTCAGTTTGTAGTTGTGGTACCAGGGACATGTGTACCTGCATTTGTTTTACCATAAGCCATGTATATAATGGCACTATGGTGTAACTTAGGGTGTCCAGTTTGAGATATGGCTGTTTCTGTCTACCAAAGCTAGTAGTACTGGGAATGTAGCAAGATGGCCCAATCTAGGGCTTATAATGTGCTCTGTAAGATGCTCCAGTAAGAAATCACCTTGGTTGCTGATGTCCCTGGGGGGGTCGTGTATAGTTTATGCACCTGTTGCATCACAGCTCTCCTCCATGACAGCTGCAGTTCCAGCATGTTAGTTAGAATCTAGAGAAACTCCCTGTTAAAATTCTTGCCCAGGGGTCTTTCTGGCATAATGCAACTTGAACGAGAACAAACTGTTTGTATAAGTTTTTCTAGCAAGACCATGTATAGCCTGATAAACACACAGTACAACATTTCTTTCCTCTTTCCTTTTTCTTTTTTTAAGCAAACTTTAATGTGTCCCAAAAGATGAATAAATGGTGTAACAATGAGAATGGGGGCTGGAGATCCACGTGTGAATGTGTTTGTCATCACCTGCCTTATGCATAAAGCCCAGTCTTCCCGTTCTGCTGAAGGGCATCAACCACGAGGAACCGTCAAATCTTCAGTTTGTTCCGGTTCGTCTTCTCCTCCAGGCGTCTTACAGACAGCCAGCGGCAGGCGGGCATACGGACATTTGGATGGAGCCCGTCTCCATGTGAAACGTCAAGCAAGGGGCCACTGTGTCCTTGAGAAAGGCACCTAATCGCTACGCAGCTTCGGTTTCGCAGGTCCGTCGGGCAAAGTCTCCACGAATACGCCTTTAATCGATCAACAGTCCGGGAAGCATTTTGCAGCAATTATTTCCGCAGTACTCAATTTTTTTTTTTTACTTCAGGACTGTAAGCTATGTATCTTTCCATCTCCTGGTTTAATAGTGTCTTGGATGGCTCACTCTATGTGTTACGCTTTTAAAAACTTAAAGCGTGAAGTGATAGTGTGGTTACAATACGAGTGGAAAAATCACGGGCGGGGTGACGGGCGCAGAATAAAGGAGACTGATTTGGTATACTCGCCGTCTTCATTAATGCTGGGAAACATGGCTTGGAGCCGCGACCTGGAGCTAATGAGCTGGCCGCAGAGACGGTGGGAAGTTGTGTACGTTGGGGGAAACGGGAGCTGAATCATCTTGTTACGAGTGGCTCAGCATTGGCAGGGAAGCCTCCCGGGTGAGCAGCATGATGGATGAGGACGGGGGATGATTTATAAGGCGGGTGCCTGTGGTCCCCGGGGCTGCCACCTCGGCACACACTGCAGGGACGCGCGCGCATGCTGGCTGAGGGCTCAGCAGAACAGCGCCCCCACAGGCCCCCCGCATGAGCCGCAACAACACGTACACACCTGTTCATGACCTGTATGAGGTTAGCCTGCTCAGGAATGCTGCCCCCCCCCAAGGATTTTTCCTCCTTTGTTTCCTCTCCTCTGTCGTCTTCTGTCCTTTTCCACCTCTTAGACTGTTAATACTCTCTCACCTTCCCAATGATACTGTTGGTGTTCTGGGGGTACTACGTTAAGAAAAAACCACCCCCCCCCCAGTCTGCTCAGTCTAAGACTGTTAACTTTGATTAATCTGCTCTTCTCAACGGACTCAATGGAGGAAGGGAGTCGGAATTGAAACAGTTAAAAAAAGATCAGAGAGATGCATTTAGAATACGACATCATCCCCCCTTTCCACTCGTTTTCTATAACTGCTTATTCTGTGCATGACTGTCAATGGGACGCCAGCCATGACATCACTGACCCACTATTTTACTTGCTACTGAAGTAATGCATTTACATAAGATGTATTTAGCAGACGCTCTTGTGAAAAGTGACGCACAAGTGAGGCAAATAGAACATCGCAGACATACAGCTCTTACTGAGTCAACTATGCAGAGGTTGAGCTTCTAGCGAATGCCCAGGTGCAAGTGTATGCAGCAATGGAGTAAGACAGACAGCAGCTATGCGACAACTTCCAAGGAAAGCAAGAACCTAATAAGTCTATGATTCACATCAGCAGAAAGGGCAACATTAAGTGCATTCAGGGAGTATTGAGCAGTGTAGGCTGAGAGGTGTTCTTGGAACTGGTGAATCGTGAGTATGGGTGCAAGTTTGATTTCAACATTGGTAGGGACCAAATCAGCCCCAAACCCTTAACACACGTGGTCCTGATACAGTATTGGTAGGGATATGCCCAGTGTGTGGCATAGGTCTTCTTGGTCTTAAGGCGGTCTTGAAGGTGGAGAGGAAATCTGATGATCGGATGTGTTTCGGCAGCACATTCAGCCATCGGGGAAGCACACGAGTGAGACACAGGTCACATGGTGGAGGCGTCTCAAGCTGCTTTGGTTTGCTGACTGAAGACAGTGAGATGGGACGTAGGTCTTAAGGAGCCTCTTGGTAGGGCTGGATGCCTGTCCATTAATGGCAGGTTAAGTGACTCCTTAAGTAAGTCCTTTCAATGAAAAGTAGAAAAAATCGATTAGCGTGAAGCTCATTAAGAAACTCTCTTCCCCCCACATCCCAAAACCACATCACACTACTGTCATTGATCAAATGTATTGTTCTGCTTGTTTCATTAGCTGCACCCCCCCCCCTCCTCCAACCCCGCCCCAGCTTTCTGCAGAATTAGTGCTGCGCTGCACATTTGCAGCAAACAACAGCACAACACCATTTATCCATAAGGGGCTTCAGCAAGCAGACATGCTGGTAAGCTGTCACAGCACTGTTCTAATGATGCGTACACGCATCATTATTAAATGGTTTGTTCATCACTCCTGCAGCTACACTACATGCTACATGTTCTCCTGTTTGTTATGCTTTAAAGTTCGAATACAGTGGTTAAGGTGCCTGGCCTCCGGAAAGCCTGGGGATTCCGTCTGTGTCTTGTCTGGCCTTGTCTGTGAGTAATCAACAGGGTTCCAGGGTTCCATCTCTTACAGCCTAATGCCCTATGAAGGACATTGCTGGTTCTCCTTGTACTTGATGCTACAGTAAAACCACCCAGCTGTGTAAAGAAATTGAACTGTCAAACTGTGAGCTTTCGAAGTCACCGTGGATGAAAAGGTCCATGTAGCAGAGGCACAATGATAGCCCTGTTCCTCAGCCAGTCCCCCACACCCCCTGTTTGACTGTCTGTGAGTTTAAGCCACTTGTGCAGATTAGCGCTGACAGAGTCAGGATCTTAGAGCGGCTTTTCTGAGACAAAACTCAGGTTCTGTCTGTAACTGACAGTGATCCGTCTGCGTGTGAAATCCGCAGGATTCCGTCTGTGTCTGTAATCATCAGGGCTCTGTCTGTATGCAATCAATGGGGTTTCATCTTTGTCAGTGATTTATTGTTCGGTGTAATCATCAGGATTTTATTTGTATCTGTAATTATCAGTATGTCTTCCCTGTCTGCAATTGACAGTTCTCCATCTATATGTAATCATCAGGACAGAATTTTGCCCACATCTGTGAGTGGCAGATAGTGATGCCTCTGCAATTTTGCCCTTAAGATGTACCCAGTTATATAATAGCCTTTTAAGTCCTTTGTTTGTGGGCTCTCACATGATATAATACAGAATTGTAAGACTGTAAGTAACTCTGCGTGAAATGATTTTCAAAGTAAATAGGTGAAGTAAAATAAAATGCATGTAGTCTGGTATCAAACATTGCGCTGTGTTTTCTGGATTTATCTGTTAAGTTTATTTATACTAGAATGAGTGAGGAATACTATAGTGGTCTGGGGCCCTTCTTTACAACACAAAAAAAACAGGAAAAAAGTCTTTTCACAAGATGCTTTAAGAATTGCCTGAAACGAGTAACAGAATAATAAGGACAGGAGCATTTTGAGTGCTGAGTCCTTGGTGTCAGAATGCTCCACGGCGGAATGGGTAGATGGCCGTGAATCATGTGACATTTGCTTCAGCAGCCTGGAGACTGTCAGCTATTATGTCTTATCTGTTCAACTTTAACATGGGGGGATGTGAGGGAGCAGTTTGGAATACAGACGAATCTGCCTTTTCATCCGCTCCCCTTAACTTGCCCTGCCTCCATCTGCCTCGAGCTGATGGTGCATTTGAGGGAAGCTGTAGATGGAGGGATGAGAAACCTGTGGACTGGAGCAATTATGTTGCATGTTTATGGGGGCAAGAAGGAGAATTGGAGTTTCCTCCAAAAATGCAACACCATGTATTGCAGGACTTTGATACCCATTAACGTACCTGGACAAAGGTGCTCTCTACATTGACTGGGACCCAGTGTCTTAAGGACCTCGCTGAGAGTGGGGGAATTGGGGGTCATTGTATGAGCCCCTCCAACAGTGTTTGTCCTGTGGGAAAAATGACAAACACACAAACAAACAAAGCACTGTGAGGATATGTAAACAGAGCCAGGGAGTTTGTAGGTTAAAAACCCCATGATAACTTGTGTTGTTCCCCTTTGGCAAGGTACTGACCCACTTGCAGTTACATAACCGGCTCTGTAAATGGGCACAAATGTGAAATAGCAAGTTGTGTCAGTGGCTCTGGACAAAAGCCATCAGCCAAGCATGTCTGTGAATGTGTACCAGCCAGACCTTGAGTTTATTTGGGATTGTCGGGCGACTGATATCCTTGTTGTTACTGAGGTTTAGCGAGAGGATGGTGCCTGGATACACTGGCATTGTCTGCTGTCTGTTGAACCCAAAGTTCAGCACTGCCAGGTTCCTGTTTCATTATGGTCACCAAAGGCTGCAGGCAGGGGTGCTTCCCTGCAGGTCATACGATGGACGTTTGGGTTCCAGTCAGCAAGCCAATATGAGCTCTTTGTATTGGTGGGAATCTCATTCATACCGAGTCTGAAATAAGTGTCGAATAATGGGACACATAGACCTAGATGAGCCAAAAAGATTCTTTACTTTGTGTTTGGATCTGCAAGGGTGTTTCTATGATACATAGTTTGGTTTGCAGCCCATAGTTGTGTAGCCTATAATGCCCTGCAAAGCAGAGGTTTTCACAGACTAGGAATTGTGTTTCCCCAAGTTTGATTCATGATTTACTTCCTTCCAGATAAGAGTGACACCCAAGTTTTTTCCCTGTTCTAGCATCACTCCTACCATCAAGTGTGAGTCAGAACCCGACCCCCTCTACCCTGCCCAGTGTGGGCTGGACTACAGTTCCTGCAGGGGGGGGGGGTGAAGAAGCAAGATATATGGTTTAGGTTTTTGCTTTGTGTTCTCAAAAGGACTCTGTGCCACAACCAGAGGCACCAGTCCCCACAGTCCCATGGGGCTCCTGGCTCTACCTGAGTGAAGTAAATTCCCTCTGACAGCGTGCCACAGACCTCCAGGCACTCGGCAGAGCCGCACAGAGAGAGGATCTCTTGCTCAGGTCCCCAGCTTTCAAAGCCCTGGACCGTCTGATTAAGGACTGGCTACAGTTCTATTTTTATATGAGTTAGTCTCCCCCCTCCTACTTATGGGCCACTGTGTTGTGAAAGATTTCAAGTCCGTTTTACTAGTGTAAGCAAATATTTGACGTTGAGTGAAATTGCTGGTTATTAAGTGGCTTGCCCACGCACTATCGGGACGTGCCGGGAAAGTGTAGTTTCATGAAAGTGATTTTGCTTGCTCAGCCCTTACTGTGAATGAGAGTCGCTGGTTTTCTTCCCTTGTGTGGCTGGACATTTGGTTGAAGCTGTTTAGGGTTCTGGGAACATCGATCGCCTTTTTCGCTCGGACCAGTGTCCTGGCTCACATTCATGTGACCTACAGTTCCAGTTCTCCCAGTAAACCGCGGGTCTGCACTTCATTAATGCATTAATAATGCTGCGTTGTGGATTTTATGGATGGTGTGTCAGCTGAATGTGTTGCATTATGAAGGAATCATCTGCACCAGCACTGCCTCTTCAAATCGTTCTATTTCCTTGGCAGCTGTGAGCTTAAAAAATAAACTCGAATCACTTTCTGTGTTAGTTGGTCCCCCAGCACTCCCTCCACCTTAGCTGTGGTTCCCAGTTTTGCCTCTGATGTCCCGTTTCATCTCGGCCCTTTGCAGTAGCACTTGAGGGACATGACACACCTTTATTATTCAACTACTCCTTCAACCCAACCAGACGGAAAAACATCAAAACATGGCTCCACAACAAGAGGTCTGTTTTTCCACCCTATAATGTCATCTGCTTTGAATTATGACGGAACAGCTGTCCATAAAGCTGGACAACTTCAGAACTGCAAGCTTTAAACATGTGCCACTTTAATGTAATGTTTGTTGTACATAATGACAACGGCAGGTATTGATTTCTTTGTGCTTGTTGGTGGCATGTGGAGAAATCAATGTGAGAACAATTCATTCCTGCTGAGCCGCTCACTGGTTAGGAAAGGCAATAAATTAAAGGACGTGGGGGACAATCAATCTGAGGCTCTCGCGGGAAGAAGGTGGCGTACTGATGATTTCATTACCAGCATAATGAATGAGATTTTAAGGCCCCTGGAATTCCCATGTCTGCTGGTGAAAGATGCCAAGCTTTGTTCTACTGGGGGGGTTTGACCCTCTGAGAGATGTAGCTCAGATGAAGCATGTGTTTGCACATTTGTTTCAGTTGCTATGGTTTCATTAGCATTAAATGGAGACATGTCTCCTACTGATTTTTGGAAACTCTCACATTTGGAATCCATGTACCTGCCCCCATCCCATAATGGCAATGGCCAATAATGCTTAAGTTTACCATTTCTCAAAATAACTGTAGATTGCTACAGGAAGTATTAGGTAATGCTTTGCATTGACTGCACCTCCATAATGCATTCATTATGCATTCATAGAACATTCAGTGCACCTTCCTAATACATTCATAAAGCGCATGCAAGTATACCTTAACATCCTGGCATACCATCACAGCTTTAATGTAAATAACAAACATTATATGATAATAACAAACATTACAATCATATTATCATATATCATGTTTGGATGTTAAGGTATACTTACATGCTGCTTATGAATGTTCTATTAATGCATTATAAAGGTATTATGAAGGAGCCTTTAATGTAAGGCAATACCAAATATTATTTAGTTTTCATTTGCTGTGGGTTCTGTAAGCTGGCAGGAAGCAAATAATGAACCTGTGGTTGAATAATCTTTGTTTCGGTTAATGATGGCAGGACTGACGTGGTCATCCTGATAAGCAGAGCCAGCAGGAGGGATTCTCTGTGGCCCTGTTTATACTTTATACTGTAAAATGCATCTTGGGCAATTAGATCACAAGAGGATAGCATTAAACGTAAGTGTAAACGACCACCAAGATGCATTGTGATCCAGTCACTCAAGCCACTTACTGAGGTGGTCGGGATGCATTTGACCACGTAACACTAATGCGTCCTGATGCGTCTTCAACAAGGAGGTCACAATAAGTGTGCGCGGGGCCATTTGACCTTCTAGTGGAAGTGACATAGGCAATAACGATATCTGAGCACATGTGGTCAGCTGGACACCTTAGAGATGCATGACAGACACAGATGTGAACGACGATGTGTCCTGGCTGTCCAGTTCTGATGCGATTGCCCAAGATTTTAGAGTGTAAACAGGGCCTGAGAGACAAAGGCTATAGGAGCTGGGCTGAGTTTTTTTCTTTAATCACTTCTGTATTTGTAGTTGTCTTGACACTTTAAATAATTTATGCAGAGGCTCAGTGGTTCTACTGGAGAGAACCTGCACCCAAAAATGTTTTGTCGTGCACATGTTTCTTTAATAGGTGTGCTGCTTGCCCTCCTATGCACAAGCTGACATCTTCAGTGTTTGATGTGAAAAGATGAAGATGATAAAATGGTGCGAACAGAGCAACTTAGGCTCCACAGCCTTGTGAGTCATTATTCCCCTGGATGTATCTGAACATCCGTTGTTTGCCCACTTCAAAGGATTCATTACTTTGACGTCCAGTGTTTTTTGCCAGCAGGCCCACCGAGTCTCGGTGGTTTTTGCTCGTATGAACATTTGCCAAATTCTTCATTTCACTCTTGCGGATACGTCTCAGCGCCATCTTCTGCGGCCACGTCCTGCGGCTCTGTAGCCATGGATCTTCACTTCTCCACGTCAGTTGTTTCTGGAGGATAGCTGCTAGCCTACTCATCTGTAGGCCACTGAGGGACCGGAGTGGAGAGGAAGGAGGAGACAGCAAAGCTTTGCAGCGGTGAATCAAACCATCCCCCCCTCCCCAAAAGTGAGTGCGTCATAGTTCGATGCTGAGAATGTGATTAGTGTATTCCTTTGTCTGTTTTTGATGTATTATGGATCGTTGATTATCTGCAGCAAGGAAAACATCAGCGCGGAGATCAATATTTAATGCAGAACCCAGTTTAAGCTCTATGTACTTTTCATGTAGGGAATATATGATGATGTTTTAGAGAACCTCTTCTGGTAGAATACTCCTGCCCTCTGGTGCTGATTGGCTCACGAATCACCTTTTCTGTGGCATTTAAATAAGAAAACACAGCCCCATTTAATTAACTGAGCAGTCAGTGAGGCCATCCTCACAGGAGCAGCGGTGTGGTGTCAGCACTTCGTGTGGGCAAAGGTTTTCTGCCTAACAAGCCCTTCAGATGTGCTTGACTCTCATTGGCCCGTGTGCATCACGTGATGTGTTTCAGGGGACCATAATCAAAGGCATGGAGTGGACTTGTATTGTTTTGTAAATACACCACAGTGGCTTGGCCTACATATTTGCTAATGACCCTTTGGAATAATGTAAGATCAAGAGGATGATGTTGTTTTTGTTACTCTTTAAATGAACCAATATGTTTATAAGCAGTGAGTGAATATATGTTTTCTATAAAAGAAAATATTTTCTCAAAGCTCTTAAATGTCCTGTAGAGATATGAGGAACACTGTTTTCAGTATTCTTCTTTATTTTATTTTTTGATTGTTTTATTTCTTCACTGTGTATTTTTGGGTGATCCCGCAGCTCCTGCTGAGAGGATAGTAGAGTTTTCATCCTCCTTATTCCCATTCCGACGTCCTGGCCTGACTGATGAGTGCGGTAGGCATGCTGACATCTTCTGGAGAGCCGAACAGCAAAGGCTGTCACCTTTTAACATTTCCCGGACACACTGTCGGCCAGCTCACTGCCGCTGCCCCCAGCGTGGGCTTCGGTATGCAGCTGTCAGACGAATCACATGAGATTAAATTTGCTTTTTGCATTCTCTGTCACACACGCTCGCACATATGCTCAAGGTGTGCACAGACTCTCTGAAGTCCAGACCCTCATGGAAGGAAGACTCAAACACACCCACACTCTCCTGAACCTATTAGTCAGGTAGGAAACACATCAGTGACACACACTTACAAAAATGCCCATGAAAACAAATGCACACACTCCTGCTTCTTCAAATGTATACTCACATAACAAGGCAGGTGTCTTCAGATGTGAGGTTTACGGTCCTTTTAACTAGCTTCAGTAGGCAGGGATGGCATCCACTCTGCATCCTAATGGCCCTCCCGGGAATTTACAGGAACCAGATTTCAGATCCTGCTCTGCATTTGACCATCACACATATGTTATCATACCTCATCTAAGGCAAAGAACACAGAAAGCCCACAAAGAACTTCTCACGGCTGAGATCTTGCGCTTCATTTTTGCATTCAAATGGCGTGGTGTGTTTCTGAAAGGATGTTATCTTTTGTCGCACCAAACCAAGCACAGCCCATCTCCCCAGCCTTCATACAGAGCACCCCCTCTCCC
Organism: Gnathonemus echidnorhynchus; assembly: GCA_026776725.1. NCBI lineage: Eukaryota > Metazoa > Chordata > Actinopteri > Osteoglossiformes > Mormyridae > Gnathonemus > Gnathonemus echidnorhynchus. Next base: position 20,679,984 of record JAODJU010000119.1, on the reverse strand, counting down.
CCTGCAAGGCCTGAGGGCATCCAGCCTAAGAGATTTCGATCCCCTTTTTTGTCAAAAATGTAGAGAAAAGGTAGCTTCATTTTTTCCCCCTGATATCACCATTCTGCGTTTAACCTGCTTTTATGCATGGGGGCAGAAATCTAATCTTGTTTTGGAAGTTTTGTGGTAGAATGTTACTCCTGCTTAATGGTTCATTAAACCGAGTGGGATTGGGTGGTCCTGCGGAGGGTGGTTGACTCATACGTCATTTGGGTAGCTCAGGAACTGGTGTGAGACCTGGGATGAAAAGGATGGGGAAACTTTGGGTGGTAGACTGACAATGACATGGAGGCTGTCACACCTTATTTAGCTGAGTGCCCTGCATGGTGGAGCCGTGAAGAAAATGACAGCAGAATTTAAACAAATGCGGCTGAATTGGCATAGCGTGAATCAGGTAGCAGAGACACCTGACATCTTTGATCACTTACACTAATGACGGAGAAATTTACACATCAGTGAAACTGCTTATCCCCAAGGGAAGGCTTGAATTTTGCCAGCGTGAATGCATTCTTCGAAAAACTTTACAAGATTATATTCACACAGCTGAATGTCTTACTGTCAGGCCATTTCTTAAATGCTTTACTCAAAGGTACAACAGAAAATCCATACAGCAACTTTTTGGTTTCTTAGCCAGCAGAGCAGACAATTGAAAGGTCCTGCTTCTCTGTATCTCACCATCTCGGGACCCTGTGTGAATAACGAACCAGTGGATACTGGCCAGGTGGCACTGGGATGTGCTGTTTACCATTATTGCCTCACATCTCTGGGACCTGGGTTTGAGTCTGCCATGGCTCCAAGTGTGTGAAGTCTGCATGTTCTCCCCTGTGGCCCTCTGAGTACTCCGGTTTCCCCCCACAGTCCAAAAACATGTTTAAGTGGATTAGTGTTGCCAAGTTGCCCATAGGGGTGAATGGTGTGTGAACCCATATGGCAAAGTTTTAAAAAAATAATATATGACTCTTTCTCATTTTATCCAAGTCATATAAGTTCTATATATGACGCTCAAATTTAATGTACAATTCATATTCACTTACTGTGTTATTAGACATATATGTCCTTTATTCATGTAAATTACATATGAAATTAACGTACAAACACATAAATCCTACATTCATGTACAATCCGTATTAAATGTATGTGTCATATGTATGTGTCATGTAATATGTCCTTTATTCATGTAAAATACATGTTAAATTAATGTTTTGTCAAACATGTATGGTCTACATTGATGCACAATGCATATTATAAGAATGTTTTGTCAGTATTAGTTTTTCTAATTCTTTGAATGAACTCAAGTGAATCATGGACAGTGGTTCCAAACAATTAGAATGAGCATTTTGAAAAGGAGCATCCTTTATCAGTTGATGCATTCGTTTTGTGTTCTGAGAACAGAACATGAATTTTGTCATGTCTAATTAAACTGGTTCAATGTACAGATGCTCCTCTACTTACGAATGAGATATGTTCCGAACGGCCGTTCGTAACTTGAAATGTTCGTAAGTCGTTATTCAACATCATTTTAAGGGTATAAGCAAGTACTAAGAACTAGGATGCTGGGAGTACGTACGCTACGCTGCTGGTGTGGCGGGAGTAGCGGGCAGAAATCGAACTGGGCGGAATTGGTGCGCAAAAAGAAAATGATGTTGTGGACAGGAAACGGGAGCCCAATGAACACAATTTGGACTTACAGTCCTCCTCGTTTGTATGTCTGAAAGTTTGTAAGTTGAAAGTTCATAAGTAGAGGAGCATCTGTATAGAGATCATATGTGTGTTTCATTAGAATAATATAAAAGCAATATAAATATTTATTAAGAAACAACAAACAATAAACACAATTCCTACTAAAGCCATATGTTATCAAATATGGTAAAATGTAAAGGGAAACACTTCACTTATGGCTATGTTTTTAGTATATTTATAGTATGTTTTTAGCATTCATAAAGCATTATAAACATGCCTATAAGTTTTTACAAAAGGCATAACACATTATAGCCATATTATGCATTATTACTGCCTTATGATGCTCTCATCTATTATGAACTATAGATACTTTTATAATGCATTATAATGGCTGATATAAGTATTAAGGATGTTTTATATCTGCAAAAGTATCTATAGTGCATTGCAGATGAGAGCTTCTGAAGACACCTGCCTTGTTATGTGAGTATACATTTGAAGAAGCAGGAGTGTGTGTCTTCATGGGCATTTTTGTAAGTGTGTGTCACTGATATGTTTCCTACCTGATTTATGACAAATATTTATAACCATGTTTATGAATGCTTTATGAATGCATTATTATTTCTTATGGATGTGTTTCTAAATGACTAAAAACATGGCCTTAAGTAAAGTGTTAACATATAAAGTTCATGTAAAAGTTTTATACTTTTCCTATAGGTTTGTATAGTGCCTTACATCTCAAATGTGTTTTTTGGTGGCCATTTGCTTATATCTAGTGAACAGTTAAAAAAATCAGGAAGGAGGCGTGGGAGGTCCGGGCAAGGCAAGAAAGACGGACCGTAACTGGGGAGACATCACAGAGTTACTGCACTCAGCAGTACTGAACTAATGCCAGTGTGTGACTTAAGTATGGTTGTTTCAATTAGCTTCCGTTGGTTTCAGCTGATCTCATGAGGTGGGCGTGACAGCAGTAATCAATAATGGATTATATGTGTCCCTACCTGATCTGTCTGGTTAAGGAACTTCCTAAATGGTAAACTGTTATATCTACCAAATTATTCTAAGACATTCTGATAAAAAAAAAAAAAAACATTAAAATAACAAAACACTTGCCAACAGGGGATCAACAGAACTTCTACTACTTGCCACAAAATTATAACTTGTAACTATCTAATGTGCTTTATATTCAAAGAAATAAAACTTTAAAAAGCAAACACTTTGTCTTGTTCTTTGCCTCCTTGTTTGGCTGTGGTGTGCCGGCACTGTGTATGTGCTGAAAATAGACAGGTGTACACAGCCTGGCTTTGCCACAGTGATATACATGCTAACATCCACACCAGGATCTCAGCTTTTGATCCACAGCCTACTTTTGAAACAACCATGGATGCTCCTTGACTATAGTGAAAGACAAAAGGACTATTTTTAGGCTGGGTACCTAAATGGGTCATGGGGAACATCTCCCTCCCACTCTGTTACCTGACAAGCTGTGTCTTTTTTCCGAAGTTAGCAAAACTCACGCTGCCAGCCTCTCATCCCAATGACTGCACCTGTCAGAGTTGACGCTCGTTTTTTGGGCTGGGAGTGAGTGGCTAAGGGTGGTTCACTGGTTATGGAACTGGAGTAGAAAGGAAGGTCCAAAGAAGAATGGCTGTTGGACTTTTGACCCAAACCCATGTTTGTGTGTCCCCAAGAAATCAGCCGTCTGAATATTTCGAAGCCTTCTGGGAAAACAGCCTTGTGTGACTGTTCTGTAGCACTTAGCTTCAGACGGCACTGTGGTCTGACAGGGAAGCCCCGGCCAGCTCCAATGTGTTTTGTGCTACAGAAGGTCAAAGGTCACACAGCACACATACACTGTGTGCAGAATTATTAGGCAAGTACTATTCCTGGAAATATTTTTAGCAAAGGTTGGGCAGAATTCAGAAGTTTTCTTTTGGTCTAAGTAAATTTATTTAGAGAGAAAATGTTACAATGTTATAAAGAAAAATAAAAGAAAAACACTTGATTATCAGTGCAGCACAGGGAAGTATCTATCGTTTCTTGTTTTACTTCAGACAGGAAGTACTCGGATAAAATACTAGTTTTTAAACAGTCCATTCTTAATTAGAGATTAATCTAGACTGAAACTAAGTTTGAAGAGTAGATGCAAGCAAAATACACACTCATCTAATAATTCTGCACGCAGTATAGTAATAAATACAAATTAGCATATAATTTTGCCGCAATGGGGAATAATTGACTAGACCTCTAGGTGGCTCAGGTTACCCCACATGCTGCTCTTTAGTATGTTTTGGTACTAACTGCTAACCCTATTTTTTTTCTTTAAAGAAAAGGGTTAAGATGGCAGGCCATCTTCTGAGAGGCTGAGCTATCTTGAGATGCGTGTTCATGCTGCATCATGAATATTCATGAGTGGGCCGGCCATGAATATATTTTGTTCCTGAGTAATTGCTGGTTGGGGATCTGCACACATCTTTGGTAGCTAGGCTTAGAACGCAGTGAATTGTCTAACCATGCATGAATATTCATGAGCTGCCATCTTCACACATATTCGACAATACCAGAATTTATCTTAGGACTTACAGGATTTACATAGGAATCTGAAGTGCCAAATATTGGTCCGAATTATAACACGATATTTCTTAGCAACATCAGTACCTGTAAAAAGTACGGCGATTCAGCCACTGCAAGACTTCCGAGTCCAGAGCGAGGTGCAAGGCATTTGGCCTGAATCACTTCTGCTGAAATCCTGCTGCTGCACAGCTGGTGGAGTGGGGGGGGGGATGGCAGAGGTGGTGAGCTGAGTACCGGTCACGCAGGTACACAAACACAAACCATACACACTGCAAATGTAGAGAGAAGCCTGTTATGGCAGTTTGGCTGACAGTCAGCCCATGGGTCCTCGGGGGGGCTTTCACCAGGAATAAGCAAACACCATCAGTGGAAGAGGAAAGACAGGTCCCTCAAAAAGTCTTAAGGCTGCTTGTGTGTTTCCTGAATACCGTAAAACTGATTTCCTGTCCAGTGTGCACTCAGCCTTACGAATTTCCTGAGATCAGCATGTCCCTATTTGGAGAAGTGGTTACTGAATTTTGATGGGCTGATGAAATAATGTAAATATTGTAATTGTATTTATTCTAATTAGGTATGCAAATCCAAGGTTAACCATTTTATGGCAGATACTCAGGTGATGGTGGCACTCTGTTTTGTTTAGTGCAGCTGTGGTGCTGCTTCATTCGCACCGATTAGAGGAATGACGTTACTTCCCAGGTTGTTTCATGGATTTATCCAGCTTGCTTTGCGAGTGCTTTTATATAAATAGCTTCCACTCAGCGCGCGCGCGATGTAATGCACCGTAATGATGGGGTAGACTATCTGTGACATTTACATTGCGTAACGCTTTCTACTGGTGATTCAGGAGAAAAAGGCAGGCCGGCCGAAGCCATTTAAGCTGCAAAGAGCACTGGCTAGTCCTCTTTTATTTCCTGACTTATCTGAAGCACATAATCGCCTACACGTTCTTCCATTTCAATTAGTCTGTTACAAAGCACATATCTTTTTTTTTTTTTTTGAGCTAAATGCATGGAATGACTCGCAGTGACATGATGGATGGAGTTTAGTCACTTCTTGCTTGTTTCTTACTTCTTACTTTCAGGTTTCAGGGCCATTTACATCTTCCTTTCTGTGGGGAGGGGGGGTAAGAATGGTGCAGTCTGTGGAAAAGAGGCCAGATTGGGGGGATAGGAGGACGAGAGGCCGGGAGAGATATAACAGGATGGTCTCTGTGTTTATTTCTGTCTGGAAGATGCCTCCAGAGGTGTGCTTATCTTGATGTTTTGGTTTCTTTGCACTGCATGGTGACATGAGATGAACTTCAAACTGGGTCTTCAAATGGCACGAGCATAAACAGGTAATATTTACAGCATGAGTGACGACTGATGGAGAGAACGAATCTTTATCGCCAGTGACATCACCGCAGAAACCATTTGTCAGATGGAAGTGTCATCCGCCATTCTATCTCTAATAGTGTTTATTAACCCCCCTCCTCTCCCTGGCAGCCCCCACACCCCACTGCTGGGAACATCCTAGGGTGATTTTAATACCATCAAAAGGCCAGGCACGACAGGCAAGGCAATAAGAGAGGCAGGCTGATCATGGGATGCCAGACTTGGGTTCAATCCTTCTTGGTGAAGTGGTATGGTGGTATCCATGGCAACTGCAGCTGGTGACAATGCCATGACCCTGCAGCATCATCTTCTTACATTGAACTCTACATCACTCTGTCCTGCATGACTGATTCTTTGAGACTCCTCATTTGATTACATTTTTGTTACATTGTCATTGTCTGTGTTTTTACCACACAGCATGACCCAGAGACACATATACACAGCACATAATGGGGACATAATATTCTGTGATCCTGAGACATTAGCTACCATGATTACCAATGTGATTAGCAATGTGTCACAAGGAATGCAGCTGACAATATCTGGGATGCCTTTAAATCTATCCTGTAGAGGAGCGTCAATTTCACAGCCTGGATACACTTCAGAGAGTCAAAGGTCAAGTGGCACTGACCAAACTGCATTCAGAGGTTGGAAACATGTGATCTCATGACCATGCCGATTGTCATGTGACCTGTATCATCTAATAGGATGACTTCCTTTGGCAGAGCATGTGACCTGGCTTGTCCATTAAGGCTTTCCATTATATTTACTGACCAGAAGAGCCCTACGTAGGGGAGACACAAGAAGAAAAACAGAGACCTTGACATGCCTTTGCTGAGAAGTATTTTTTCACATCCAAATTCAGCTTGAATTCTTAAAGAGGTTCTGGCCCGGGAGAGATTACGTTCATTGTGTTTGGACTGTGAATCTGAAAATGCCTTCTTGCCAAGCTAATGGACTGATACCAGCCACCAATTGTTATGGTTATTATGCATGATAAAAATAAAACAATATAAATAATTATAAAAATGAAAAAAATCAGGACATTGTGCATTATGTTTTGTCTCTGAAAAGTACAAAGAAGTACATCAAAGTCTTAAAATTGTTCCTGAGCACCAGCTATTTTGATGATTGGATAGCTTAGGTGGGGCCTTCGAGGGATTTATGGACATACGGTCGTTTTATTGAAGTTCTTCAAGTTAAAAGCATTGCTTGAGGAAAGAAACTTTGATCAAAAACACTCCCAGTTCTTAACTTTTAGTGTTTGTGACTAGCAGAAGCAATAACTGAATATGACCCAGCATCCAGCACCACAATAAAAGTAACATTTGGGAGGAAGAGAAATGAATGAACGATCTTCCCAGTAAAAGCCCTTCGACCTTTAGTTGGAGACAACACAGCGGATGTCCTTAAGTGGGTCTGGGCAGAAACAGAGCGGCTACAGCAGAGAGAGAGGCTTGTATCGCTTTATAAGTGACCACCTTGTTGGTGTTAGCTGGCTCCACTTGAAACAGCCCACAGCAGAAAAAGGGGAAAAGTCAGTTTAGATCAAACTCCCCCTCAGCGAGCAGCACCTGCCGGGCCGGTGATGGGGATGAGGGCTGACAGCCTCTGGGCTACGCTGGTCCCCGTGGGAGCGACGCCGCCGTCACTCGCCTGTCACAGGCCTACGGTGGCAGAGCCTCCCACCCGTCGTGGTGGCTGACGTCGCGGCTGCTCTGTGCTGGGCTGTGGGCCCGAGGTCAGCTCTATGTTGCCACTCAATGGGCTCGTGGTTATTTTAATAGGACGGCCAGAGCATGTACCTCTCAGGCAGTCCAGCATTTCGTCGTCTCTCTCCCAGTCTGGCCCTAGATCGCTGTATGCATGAAATCCGTCAATTTTACATTTTAATGTGTGTGTGTGTGTGTGTGAAAAGCAAGACAAGCCTTAGACTGGCCTTAGATTAGGCTTGGCTCTTTTTAAGGCCCAGAAACCGTAAATGAATGTAGGCGTGTGCCAGGGCCTGGGTCACAGCAGGGACAGGGATGCGACACTGAGGTGCGGCTGTCTTGGCAGAGTACGGGGTGGGATGGAGCCACGCGGGGGATCACTCAGAGACAAGCAAACCGAAAAACACTGACATCTGAGCTAGGAAAATATAACCCAAAGTGTTTGACATTCATCACAAAAACAGAAAAAAGAACAGGCACTTGGTTATGGATCTATACTTAGGTGTCTATACTAAGGATTTAGTGTGGGTTATACAGCACAACACACTGGGAATGAGGGGCAGGTAAAATGTAATTAATATGTACAGTGATGATTACCTGAATCTCCCTCCAGTGCTGCATGGTCATTTGGTTCCTCTTGCATTAATAGTAAAGAGAACGACACAATCCTTAACAGTCCAGAAATCATTACTTTGGCAAAGAGGGAATTAATATGACACGCCATTCAGGCTGCCCCCCAGCCCTGAGTCCCCAGCTGCCTGGGACAGGCTCCAACCCCCCCGTGACTTTGACAAAGATAAGCAGTCGGCAATGTCTTAACAGGGAATCTGCAACAATAAAACATTTTGCTTTATCACATTCATTGAAAAGTACATCATGTTTTCAAGATTCAAGAATTTTAAATGGATCACTGTGTTTAAATACTTAGTGTAAATTAGTAATTGTAAATGAAGTAGGGTTGGATGATAGGAAACCACACATTGTACAAAATAAGAGGGACATTGATTAGACCAGATGTGAATTTTTCGGGTCCAGAAAGTAAAAATCCAGACCAGGGTTTTGTGTCATGCCTCGATCGTCCTGATCCTCTTGTATGCCACGCCCCCTCTTTACCTCGTGTGGAATCCCCATGTTCCCAGCTGTTTCGAGTCATGTTGATTACTGTGGTTTGTATTTGAGTGCACATTAGTGTATGTTTCCCCAGTCCGGTCATTGCTCCTAAGTGTGTTTATTCAGAATAAACCCCATGTTCCTCCGATTTCCCCGGCTCCTGTGCTGCTTCCCCGCTTCGTGCTGAGACATTTTGTTTCAACCAACCAGCTGAGTATGAAGCAGGGTTGTGCCATGTCCTGCCCGCTGTTGCCCATCCTGCACACCTTGCCTCTCCTGTTTCCTCCCTAGCGTGGCCATAACAAGCCCCACCCATGGTGGGTTTGCCTTCCCTCTTGTGCCTGCCCCTTGTGGTAGTTTCCTAACGTGTCTCCTGTTTACCACTGGTCTCCTTTGTATTTAAGTGCCCCATAGTAGTGTAGTCCTTAGATCTGTCATTGTTGTTTGTTCGTGCTCCTGTTGATCTGCCCTGCCTACCTAATGAACGCCCCTATACTGGGTTTTCACCACAAAGCCACACTGTCGGTCGTGCTTCTCCTCTCGGTGTGACAGGTTGGCCAATTCGAGGTTCAAACACACACGGTAATCAGCTAATTGCCAGGTTTAGTAGGTGTGTCTGAGTAGGGAAATGCATTCATTTCTCACCGAGATCCAGTATTGACAAGTGAGTTGAACCACTCCATAAAGCCTCCTTCAGCACATCCCAAAGACCTTCAATAAGGTTAAGGTCACAACTCTGTGGTGACCAAGTCATGCATGAAAATGATTCCTTATGCTTCCTGAACCACTCTTTGACA
>JAODJU010000119.1:20648208-20670602 GCA_026776725.1 Gnathonemus echidnorhynchus | reverse complement strand
TAATAATGATCCAGTCATTGGCTCTTGAGTATTTGCTGATATAAATTCAAATGGCGACTTTTTTTTTGGCCGGGCAGAGTATCTAGTGTATATACTATCTATCTGATGCCCTTTTCAGTACGATGCTCCTGTTATTTCCCATGATTCCTGCATCCCACATGCAGCAGCTGTACTGCATGCTTTCATGCTTTATGGTGCCCATCTCTGGATTTCTGAGAGTCGGCTGCATCAAAACTTTTGTAAGCACCTCTCCTAACCCCCTCCCAGATGATCACTGTGCATGTCTGTGGCGAGGGTGGGGGGGTACGATGGAAAACCCCCACATCATCATCTTGTGAGCGGCTTCTGCATGGGGATCATGAAGCTCAAATGCCCCAACTGGCTCCTCTGTGCTGCCCACACGCATGGGACAGGTTAGCATTTCAGTGAAACGTCATGCCAGAGGGGCTGCAGTCTGCTTCAACCCACACAGTCAGACCAAAGCTGCTGATTAATGAGCAGTGAGGGGGGTGAATTCCCACAGCCGGTGCTCCCACCCAATTCCCTTGGGATTCCAAGGTCAGTACTGTCTCACACTGGTCAACAGGGAACAGAAATATGCTCACTTTCCATTTTGTGGTGTTTCCCACAAATCTGCTACAGAGTGCTTAACAAAAATGTGTGAACTATGTTACAACTTCAGAGGATAACAGAGGAGAGGGAAGAAAACTTGTAAGATCGGAATATAGCAAAGCTTCCCAACCCGGTCCTCTGGGACCCCTAGGCAGTCCACGTTTTTTGCGCCCTCCCTGGTCCCAGTAGGGAATAAAAACGTGGACTCCCTGAGTACTGGATTAGGACACACTGGTATATAGGTGAAAGACAAATGGTTGACCAGCCCCCATTGGTTGTCTTGTGTGCCAATCAGAAATAAGCATGGAAGTGAGATGTTTCGGTTTGGTCCCGTTTGCTTTGGAAGCATCGCATTGGTGATGTAGACGGAGGCTTCAGAGGTCATATGTTGTTTGCAGCAGATTCATGGATGAACATGCCAAATGAATGGTCTGTAGCGATTCTGAAGAGACAAACCTAGTGATGACGCCTAGGCTGAAGCAGCAGGAATTCAGGATGGTATTTAAATTTTACAGTGTTTTTACAGGAACAGGCCAAATTTATTCAACATATTTGGACACTTGCATATTTCATTTGCACTTGAATATTATTAAAAAAATAAAGATGATCTATTAAAAAAATAATCATGAAAATAATACTTTTTCAATAAATAATTCAATGAAAAATATACAAAACTGCGAATTTTATCTGTGGAAAAACAAGTACGTCCCCAGCTCCTGTATCCCTTTGGCAGAAATAACTTCATGTAGGTGTTTTTTCTAACTGTCACTCTCTTATATCAGCTGGGGGAAATGTTTGCCCACTCTGCCTCATCCCGTGAACTGCTTGATGTTTAAGGGAGTACGGCTCCTGTCACCTCCCCCAACAATGTTTTTATTGTTGCTTTGTCATGGCCATCCGATGACCCTCCTGTTTTCCCAGTTATTCTTATGTGGATTTGCGTGAGTGTTCACGGTCATTGTCATTTTGCAAGACTGACTGACAGTGTAGATTTAACTTTTTGACAGATGGCCTCGCATTCTTCTCAAGAACTCTCTGCTACAATGTGAAATTCATGGATGACTCTATGATGGCAAGTGTTTTACTTTTTCACCAAACATCTTGTCTGGCGTCATTAGCCCAGACTCATCCGGCCACACTGTTCCAGCATTCCTGTCCTTCGCAAAGGTGATGGTTGGCATGCTTCAGTCACATATTTATATTTTTTGCGTCATGCACATTGACGTTGAATGTAGAATGAATTGCCTGTAGATTCCTTGATGATACTTTGGGTATCTTGGACTTCTCGAAGTGTGCATCAGGCATCGTTTTTGCTGCAATTGGCTGGATCACCTGTGCTTAATAAATTGCAGGTGATCAAAAATAATTTGTGGATGATCTTTTGGGCAGTAGAGTAATCTACTACAAAAGCCCTTCACAGACCCAAAGGCATCAACAGTCTTTCTTATATAGTGTTTAGAGCTCTTTTTACCATGGTATGATTTAGTATTTACTATTTTCAACATCTAATAGTAAACCAGACCAGGTTTTTATGAAGCAGATGCTTCTAAGTCATTATTTAATACTGTTATAATCATTTGCACCTACTTTGACACCTGAACTCAATTGTAGGCGTTTAATGCAATTATCAAGCAAGGGGAATAACGACAATTACATTTCGTTGGTTTTTTATTCAATATATGATTGAATTGTGTGATTTTCATTGTTTTTTTTTTTGTTAAATTCGATCACCTTTATTTACCAATGTTTTTTAAATGAATGAATGTCCAAATATTTCATGGCCTGTACTTACTTTCCGCACTCTAAATAGGCCTGCTGCTCTATTCTTGATTATCCGCAGTATTGCCTTGGTTAGCAGGGTACGCCTTATCATGCAAGAGGAAGGAGACGTATTTCAAACCAATCTGTAAAGTGGGGAGCAAGCTTTGGAGTGGTGTGATTGGGCTTTTGATTAGGCCTTACACCCAAACAGCTCCAAGGACTGGGCAACCCTGCTTTCTTGATTGTATATATCTATGATAAAACACATCTGCTTAATAAATAATTGTAAAATGAGGAGAAATATTTATATCCCTAAATTAACATGGGGCTAGTAAAGAACCATGGGGTGGTAGAAGAGGTATATAATATCTGTCAGGTACAAAGAAGCACAGAGCCACGCCTGGTCAGGGACAAGAAAAGTCAAAGGAGAACAAAGGATGAAACACAAGTCTTATGTGAGTCACTTCAGCTGTGTGACAAATTGCGTGACGCAGGCCATTCCAGCGTTAAAGTGCCACTGAAAATCACACTCTTTCAGCTGAGCCAACGCCAAAAGCTTGACTTCTTATAGAAGAATACGGTATCGTTTTATTCTTATGATTTAAACCAATGATTTATACCACTGAGCTGTGCTGTGACGGTGAACTGGAACACTTGCTGTTTGCTTTTAAGGGAGCTTTCGCAGTTTGGTCTGTTGCGGAGGTGGGCCCCCCCCAGGCTCTGAGGGCAGTAGGCCTCACTGTCTCTCATCTTGCTGGCTTCCTTAAAGTCACTACTCAGGTTAGTGAGTCACTGCCGCCCGTGGTGTCAGGTGGAAATGAGGTGCTAATTGCTAGATAGCTGGGAAAGCGGCAGAGCAGCAGGGCCCTTGGGGAACTTGCAGGGAGTCATGGAGGGCCCCTCAGCGTGACTCTCCTTTCGCGTGAGGCAGGGTGGAAGTTACGCTGTGACTCATGTCTGATTCTTGCTGGGACATCGCTCTGGTGGGGTGTTCATGGCTTATTTTTTATTTTCTGGTGACAGACTTGGTGGTCTTTCGCTTCTTTTATGCAACTTTGCAAATGCCATCTTTCCACAGGGTGGAAGTTTGGTACAGAGATGGCAGTGAGCTGTGGGATGTCGCCCCTGCAATGCTGAGATAAAACTTGCTTACAGGGATAAATTTAGGTGGCAGAGTACTCTGGGCCCTGCAGTATAGGATAACTCAGTGCCCAAACTCTTGGGGAACGGGGGGGGGATGGGGGTCCAAAAGTCTGAAATTAAGGCCTGAAAATTGCTACATGAAATGACCAGGATCAGGATGCTATAGAATTCTCTGGATTCTTCTAAAACCTGTAGCTCTGCAGCAAATCAGGACTCACAGTCTCATACGTATGATGCCAATAAAACAGCAAAGGACACGTACAGTTCAAGTTGTGGGCCTGCGGTCTCTAACAGCTCCTAAATTTGTCAGTCACTCGTATGGTTCACTGTACACGGATTTATTGAACCATAATGTATTTTTAACCCAGATTCAATGCTTGTGCGCATAGCCACTTACAGATTGCCACTGTCACTGTAGTAGTTTAAGAATGTAGGCTTAATAGATAACCTGTGAGAACATGCTTCCATATATGATAATTTCGCTAAAATGCCATAAATCATATGGGCTTAAACACTGACCAGTACTAAAAATTAACCAAGCTGTATATCAGACCAAGTTCATTCTCAGGTAGAAGAGCAGTCTAATAGCTATACACACTCCTACTGCCCCTCACTAACTCATTCCCCAGAAGCCCTTGCGCGTGAGTTGCAATGGTGTGAGGCATTGGTTCCAGAACGTAAGCTGACAGCTTTTGATTTAATGATGCTGCATTATTTAGTTGTGTAGCAGATGACTAAATAAAAATATAAAAATAGTTATTAGCCACAGCCACTTACTAAGCTTAAACATTAACAAATTAATTATTTAATACCTGACCCATTTAGGTAGCTGAATGTATTATTAAATTTTGAACCACGTTCAAGTATAAAATGACCTGTTCCCTCTCTTAGACTTTTATTAAGCATGGCTCTTTCACTCCTGCGCCACCTGCAGGCCAGACTTGACCGCTGTGCCTGTGGCAACCTTTCAAGGTGATCCTCTGAGGGAGGCAGAAAAAAAACAAAACAAAAAGAGAACAGGTTAAAAAAAGCTACCCGACATTATGCAACCAGGCAATCGTCTTTCTACATTACGACTGTGAAAAAGAACACCTAATTTCGCAGGAAGACATCACTTCTAGAGCCTTTTATTAGAAAACGGCTGCTGGATTTTGACAAGGATTGATTGAAGGTGTCAATTCCAGCCCTGCTGGTGCCTGCATTATGCAAGCTGGGCTGGCAGGAGGAATGCTGAAGGTGAAGTAGGTTGATGGCATGGAGAGGAGGAGAACACATTCTGATGGTTTGCAAGGGGCTTTTCCTTCTTGTAACAAGTACAACAAGTGCACAAAGTAACATACCAGAATTGTAGGGATCAACAGAGGACTTCTTGTTGGGCCTGACAATGTGCATTGTAAAATAAAAGGATTTCATTCTGAATGTCTAATTCCGTGTATTTGGTCAAATTTCAAAAAGCAGCAAGATTGTTTTGTGGTTGGTAATTATGGTTAGTTACTGGTTACAAATGTCTTTTTTATACTATATACAGTACAGTATGTTCTCCGGGCAATTAAACCCCGATTCCCATGCATGGTGGTGATTTATTCAGTCAATACAGGCCAGAGGGTGAGATGGTGGTGTAACGGCCTGATAGAGGCCTGTGTCATGCATGAGAGGACTGGAGAAAGGGACACCTAGAAGTAGAGAGACCTACTGCTTACTGGGCACTTTCATGTCAATCATTTGTAATGTCGAGGAAAAGAGAGGAGCCCCTAGATATTAATGATAGCCTTGCTTGAGATCTGTAGATGAATGAGGCCATAAAAATGAAGGAACAGGATCATGTGATGCAGCTCTCAGACCGCCGCCCGTTTCAGATGTGCCCGTGGGCCATCTTCTGTGTCATCTAATGCTTAGCATGAAATACAAGCTCCTTTCAGAACCAGCTTGCTGGTCACCCTTCATCTCATTACAGGGCTTTGTGGAGGGTCTTTATTTTATATTTCATAAGCTGTTGCTCCAGGGCTATCCACAATGCTTATTCAGCTGTGACCCCCGGCCTCTGTTTAGCAACTGATCAGCTGTGATTCCTGAACTCTGTATAACAACTGATCAGCTGTGACCCCCGACTTCTGTAAAGCAACTGATCAGCTGTGACTCCTGAACTCTGCATAGCAACTGATCAGCTGTGATTCCTGGCCTCTGTATAGCAACTGATCAGCTGTGACTCCCGACCTCTGTATAACAACTGATCAGCTGTGACCCCCAAACTCTGTATAGCAACTGATCAGCTGTGATTCCTGGCCTCTGTATAGCAACTGATCAGCTGTGATTCCCAGCCTCCGTATAGCAGCTGATCAGCTGTGATTCCTGGCCTCTGTATAGCAACTGATCAGCTGTGATTCCCAGCCTCCGTATAGCAACTGATCAGCTGTGATTCCTGGCCTCTGTATAACAACTGATCAGCTGTGATTCCCGACCTCTGTATAGCAACTGATTAGCTGTGATTCCCGGCCTCCGTATAACAACTGATCAGCTGTGATTTCCAGCCTCTGTATAGCAACTGATCAGCTGTGATTCCCGGCCTCTGTATATGACTTGCGCAGCTGTAACTCCTAGCCCTTGTATATTACATGATTCTTGGCCCCTGGGTGGTATGAAGCAGCTGCATCAACCTACATGTGTTGGTGGGGGGCAGTGGAAGGGGAAACTCTTCGGCTTTTTAGAGAATTACAGCATCTGGGGAGGAGTTGGGGGCAGTGAAGGCGATGAGGTGGAAGATGTTAAGTGCTGACGCTCTTTCAGCTTCAGTGGGTCAGTCAGTATCTTGTCTTGCTAACAGGAAGTGAATTTTCTGGCCGGCTGCTGCTCGGAGTGGATGTTAAAAGGCTTTTACAGTCGCGCTCCATATCTCCCAGCCCTCCTACTCTTTTTTTTCCCTTGTCTCCAGATATTTCTATTGTCTCCACAACTTTTAATCTCCATCAAGATCCAGGGCTATTTTTCTCTCATGGTATACTTACCCTCATGGTGATCTGACTAAGAGTTTTATTCATGAAAAAGGCAGATATACTCTGATTTTTCAGTTTAAATTAGAGGTTCCTGCCATCATAACTTATTATATTTTTAATGTTTCATTTTAAAATCCATAGCTGGCATCCCGAACTATTTCTGTGAATATCTGCATTTGGACCATGCTTATAGAACTGAATGTGTTACTGAAGCAGATTCAAATATGCCTCTGATAGGTAAAGCAATCCCCCGTCTTGTGGTTCCAAATGACAGCTTTTGGATCAAACCTTAGCCCCAGTACCACAAGTATACCTGCTGAACTGGACTTACTGATGGACGTGTGAGCAAACTGAGAAATCCCAGGGTAACAGTAAGCCAGATATTCCAGGAGCTTAGCACTGAAATCAAGAACAATCTGAATAAATAAAAGAGAAGCCCATGCATGCCATTTTAAAAGAATATGCTAATGATAGATAAAAGTCAATGACATTGTCCTGCACACTGCATGTGTGCAAAGATTCTCTGTGTTTCTCAGTAGAGTAAGTAGTTTATCTTAAAAAGCTAGATTACACTGTTCTGGATAAAAGCATGTATACATTTAGTTATTTTGATTTTATGAGTCATTACAATGCATTAAAATGATTTAAACTTCATGAATAACTCAAACTATTCAGTGCTAATGAGGCCTTCTGACAAATTACTATCTTTGGTTAAAATTGGTCAATTGCAGGTGATTAAATTACTAGCAGTCATCCAATTGCTTTCTGGATTTCCCCCCTTTGTTTCTGTGCATCTTGTTGATTCCTTCATCAAAATGCCAGCTTCAAGCAACAGGGGGCATAGCGGTTACAGGATCGGACTGAAAGGAGCTTAATGCAGGTGCTGGCATGATCCTGAATGAGCTGCATATCTCGAACTGCTTTTGTGGAATATTCAACTATACAAATGGGCAAACTCTGAATTTGAGGACAACCATGTCCTGGGTAACAGGCAGCATCCGCCCTGCCTCCACAACACCACCCATGAGGTGATCGCTGCAGTTTGGGAACTGATGCTTTTACTCCAGGGCTTTACGGAGCCCCATCAGGCCTGGTACCACCAGCAGGATCCATATCTATGCGGTAGAAAGTATGTTGACGAAAAAAGCAGAATTTTTAAAATGGGAGAAAAGATCAAGTGTTAAACATTATAAATGTGAGTCTAAAGAAGGGCAGTCGTGTTTTTTGACTTTAGTCATTTTTAGGTAGAAGTCACAGCCGCTGATATACATAAGGTTGGGACTCTGGGGGACTGAGAGAACAAGAGACATGTGACTGTGTTAATGGCGTCATTGTCCTTCAGAGTGCTCAGCTCCCGTCTGAGCCTGCGAAGGCGCACAAGTCCCGGCAGGGGAAAACAACTTACTGATGATGGTGACCCCCCTCACAAAAGGGGGCAAACAGAAAAACAGCCCCTCAAAACCTAATTTTTCAGAGTGGCGCAGCAGATTAGAGTCTGGAGGATTTTAAGCACTGGCTCGCTCGTGTCCTTTATCTGAAGGTTCGAACTGGTCTTTTTTTTTTCATCAGGACTGAATATTCTCTTTGTGTTGGAGGCCTGAGGAATGAAATTACTCAGTTACTGAGGCAGTCTGTAAAGCTCGACTCCCCCTTTCCATTAAAGAATGTTTTTTTTTCTGACAGGCATGTCTTTTATTTCAAAGGATGTTCTTCCCTTGAAGGTGACTGTAGCAAATTAATTATTGGACCCACAAGGTGGGACATTTCTAAAAATAAGACGCCACTCTTTAGTCAGTGTACAAATTTCTGCACAAAAATACAACTACAAAGTGAATTAGAAGTGTGTGTGTGTGCGTGTGTGTGTGGGTATGTGGTGTAACCTGGTGAAATATCACAATTAGATTGTAAATTCTAAAATACATAATTAGATATTTAAATTAATATATAATTAGGTAATAATTAATAAGTAGCAATCTAGAAAAATAAAACCAGTGTACATTATTTACAATGTAGGCTTTAATTTATTTATTTATTTTCTTTTTTTTAACCAGTATAAGTTTGGTAGATCTAGGTAGGAACCTTTTATGATTTTCCTCGTAACCAGGGGGAATTTAGTAAAAGCAGGACCCCCCCTTCTTTGTTTTAATAGTTGACCTTTAGAGGGCAGGTTAGGTGGTCTTAGCGCGCAATTAAAGCCTGGAGCACACTGGCTGCGGCGTTTGTGCAGCGCGGAGCTGCTACTGCAAGCCCTACCTCTCTAGTGAGTTTACCTTTGATAACAGCCATCACTAACAGAACGACTGATTTCACTTCATTATAAATTTATATTTAGTTTAGACAAAAGTCACAAAACATGTGCTCAATTATTGTAGTAATAATAATAATAACAACAGCAACAATAATAATAATTATTGGCATTATTATTGTTATTATTATACAGCAATCCCTGTATATTTATTTGTGATTTTTGTTTATACTTGTTCAGAGTGAGAGTGACAGAGTGAATTTGAGATCTACTGTGCTTCACCCAATGTTCTCTCAACATAATACAATTATATCCTGCTCTGGATTTCTGCTCTGACATATAGTACACAGTGGGCTGGCTCACACTTTGTCCTTTAATAACATACAATTAGAGAAATGGCTAAAGTAATTAGTATTTATACTTTTTCATGTCTATGATATATACAGTCATGGCCAAAAATATTGGCACTCCTGCATTTACGATAGAAAATGCACCACTTCTCCGAGAAAATTGTTGCAATTACAAATGCTTTGGTATTGTCATATTTATTTCTCTTGTTGGCACTGGAAGGACACAAAAGGGCAGAGGAAAAAATATTAATCGAGACATTCCACACAAAACGTCAAAAATGGCCTGGACAAAATTATTGGCACCTTATCAGAATTGTAAGAAGTAATTTCAAGCATGTGATGGTCCTTTCAACTCACATGTAGCAATTAACAGGTGCTGGCAATATGGAAATTCCCACTTGCAACCAGTTAAAATTGAGAAATGTTGATTTAAAAAATATTGTTTTTGATTGTCTGTGTGTACCACATTGAGCATGGAGAAAAGAAAGAACAGCAAAGAATTGTCTGAGGATTTAAGAACCAAAATAATAGAAAATCATGGACAATCCCTAGGCTATAAGTTCATCTCCAGAGATTTTAATGTTCCTGTGTCCACCGTGCGCAACTTTTTAAAGAAGTTTACAGCCCATGGTACTGTAGCTAATCTCTCTGGACGTGGACGAAAGAGAAAGATTGATGAAATGTTACAACGAAGAATTGTTTGAATGGTTTATAAAGAACTTAGATCAACTTCCAAACAAATTCAAGTTGACCTGCAGGCACAGGGTACAACGGTGTCAGCTCTCACTATCCGTCGCCATCTGAATGAAAAGGGACGCTATGGCAGGAGACCCAGGAGGACCTCACTGCTGACACAGAAACATAAAAAAGCCAGATTGGAGTTTGCTAAAACCTACCTGTGGAAGCCACAATCCTTCTGGGAGAATGTCCTCAGGATGGATGAGACACAAATAGAGCTTTTCGGTAAAGCACATCATTCTACTGTTTACCGAAAACAAAAAGACGCCTTCAAAGAAAAGAACATGGTCCCTACAGAAAAACATGGAGGAGGTTCACTGATGTTTTGGGGTTGCTATGCTGCTTCAGGCCATGGTAGTCTTGACTGTTTGCATGGTATTATGAAATCTGAAGACTACCAAAGAATTCTGGGGCACAATGTAGGACCCAGTGTCAAAAAGCTGGGTGTCAGCTGAAGGTCATGGGTCTTACAGCAGGACAAGGACCCAAAGCAAACTTCAAAAAGCACCCAGAAATGGTTTAAGACAAAGAGCTGGAGGAGTTCTGAAGTGGCCAGCAATCAGTCCAGATCTAAATCCCATAGAGCATCTGTGGAGTGATCTAAAAACAGCAGTTGGGAGAAGGAACCCTGGAGACCTAGAGCAGCTGGCAAAGGAAGAGTGGGCCAAAATTCTAGTAGAAACATGTAAACAACTAATTGATTGTTGCAGAAAGCGATTAAAATCAGTTATTTCTTCCAATGGGCGTGCTTAAGTTGAGGGTGCCAATGATTATGTCCAGGCCATTTTGACATTTGCTGTGAAATGTCTCAGATTTGTTTTTTTCTTCCTCTGCTTTTACTGGTTAACCAAAGCTCTGCATTACTGGTGGGTAATTTACACAATGGCTAAAGAAATGCAAGGATCGGACAGGGTTCATGCAAGTGTTACGGTCTGTGTTTGTGACTGCAACTTTTCTAGGTTCCATGTTCCAGGGATCCAGTGCTGGGTTTTACACTCACCTTCTGCCCGTCTCAGAAGATGCCTGTCTTCTTACATTGGAACCTCGGGGATGTCAGTCTTTACTTCCCTGGCGTCTGTTGAAGCAGAGAACTCCTTGGTCTCATAAAAGATATCACTGCAAGCTAGGTTCTCTGGACCCTTTGTGATTCAGGGAAAACTTAGTGACACAAATTACATTATAGCGACTCCTGACTGTAAACGTAAGGTCTGTGTGTGTTATGTCAAAAAGCTCAAACCATATCACGCTTGTTTGGACAATGATTAGAAAACCACAACTCCTCCACTACCTGTTTTATCCACTCCAGGTGTCTCTGTATCCTCTGTATAAAACTTGACCCAGTGTCATCATTTGTCTCATCTTTCTGTGTCAGAACAGAAAGATATTCAGTCCCTAATGGAGGATTTCCCTGCCCTGTTTCTGGATACTCCTTCTCAAACTACTGTGTTGTGTCATGATATCGATGTCGGTGATCATCCCCAAATTAAACAGTACTGTTTCATGTGAATCCTCAGAAATGTGTTCTGCTAAGAAAAGAAACAAAATATCTTGAACACAATGGTCTTACTGTACCCTGTTGTAGTCCTTGGTGTTCACCGTGTGTGATAGTGCCAAAATCAAATGATACATTCTGATTCTGTACCGATTACAGAAAACTAAATGCCATTACAAAATCTGATTCTTTTCCTATCCCACGAATGGAGGATTGCGTTGACTACATTGGTTTGGCTGCTTATGTTAGTAAATTGGACCTGTTAAATGGCTATTGGCAAGTTCCACTGACTCCTCGGGCCTCAGAAGTAACTGCTTTTGCAACACCTGATACGTTTCTGCAGTACACAGTTATGGCTTTTGGACTCCAAAATGCACCAGGTATATTCCGGTGTTTAAAGAGCAAGTGTTGGGCAGTATCCCTAACAGTGAACTTTACTTAGATGACATTGCGGTTTATGCTGATATTTGGAATGAACATGTTAATGTGCTGCAAACTGTTTTTGAAATTACTTGCCGCTTCATTAGTTTTAAGTTTGGAAAAATGTGAATTTGGTGACACAAATTACATAGTACTGTTACCTATCTAGGAAAGTCATTTTCTACCCCCCCCCCCCAAAAAAAAAGGGACCTTAGACGTTTTTTGGGAACGGCGGGTTACCCTTAACCAACCTGTTATGGCAAGGGACTGTTTTTGTCTGGTCCCCACAGTGTCAGCTAATCTTTGACACTGTGAAATTTTTGCTGGCTAGTACTCCTGTATTGTCAATGCCGGACTTTTGTAAACCTTTCAAGCTGGAAATTGATGGTAGAGGCACCGGTGCTGAGGCAGTTCTCTTAGAAGAACACGAAGATGGGTTGGACCACCCATGTAGCTATTTCTCATAGAAATTTGCAAAACATCAGTTAGCTTACAGTACAATTGAAAAGGAAGCCCTTGCCCTTGTATTTGCACATTTTGAAGTTTATCGGGGAGGAAGCTGTATCCCAATTACAGTTTATTCTGATTATAACCCACTTGTGTTCCTTCATTAAATGTCCTCTGTCTATCAGCGCGCATTGTGCGGATCTTTGATTATACAGGAGTTTCATTTGAACATTATGTACAGATGTGAATCTGATAATGTAGTAGCTGAAGCACTTTCTAGAGAGGGTTAAATGTTTTTTGGATGCCATTTCACATTTACATTTACTGCATTTGCCAGACGTCCTTAGCCAGAGCGACTTACATATGTGCTTAAAAGTCTCATCAGTGAATACATTCTGATACTGGTTCAATAGAACCTGGCTAAGAATACAATCACTCTACAGTTTATTTATTTATTTGTATTTAATATTTAAAAAATAATTTTGGTTATACTTTGTTTCTTAGTTAGATTGGGTTCACACTGGGGGTGTTATGGTCTATATTTGTGGCTGCATATTTTCTAGGTTCCATGCTCCAGGGATCCAGTGCCGGGTTTTACACCCAACTTCTGCCTGTCTGAGAAGATGCCTGCTTTCTGCCCGCCTCCTTGATGAACAAGATGAACACCACCACCTGTGTCTCGTTTTGGTCCTGGTTTCATGCTCATGACATGAATGAAAGGACCATTTGCCTGCAATTTAAGGGGGTTTTCTGTATGGGAGAGCTTGTTATTGTGCTGTACTTGTGACATATTTGTGTTAAACTTTGATCTTGGATTTGACTTTTGTTTGGACTGACTGTGTGTTTTTGGATTGCGATTTGGCTTTGGTGTATGACCTTATAGTTTGTGTATTTTGTGTTTTGTCCATTGTTAATTCTACAGTATGTACCCCGAGAGTAGGGAGTGGCTGGCTTTTTGGTTTTTGTGTATGTGTTTGGGCTGTGTTTTTGGCTAGTTTGGGAGTTAGCGTAGTGGTTGTCTTTTATTTTGATTTTCTTTTGGTATGTAGGTTTTATGCACCTAATTAGTCATCTGTTTTCTTTGTTGTTTCGGCACTCCTGAAGTTCACATTGGTGTTTCTGTATTAAGAGTTTAATACACTTCGGTGCTTTGCGGTTCTGCTTAGTTGTGTCCCCTCATTTCCTTTTGCCCCTTTTCCCCACACCTGACGCATCCCAACACTGGACTGGGGCGTAACAGCAAGACACAGGCAAGGGCACACATGGCAATCACATGGCAATCACATGGCAATCACATGGCAATCACATGGCAATCACATGGCAATCAGGAACACAACAAGTATTAACAATAACACACACAAGGGATATTTACATTTTCCCAGCATGCTCTGCACATATTGTATTACCAGTGAGATGACTCCGTGTAGCAGAGTCGATTAGCATTTCCCAGCATGCCCGCCTGCAGTGTAAATAGTCCCTGTGTTTATTTGCTGCTGTAAATACTTGCACTGTGTCTGCAGTGTATGTAAGTGTTTACCTGTGTGTGGCCTGATCTATACCAGCTTACATGCATGTTTCCGTGCCCTTTGTAAAGAGTTACCATGTGAGTTCCTTACGGTCCAGCATCAAACCTCCTTGTGTTTCCCTGTTATGTGTGTGTGAGTGTGGTTTTATGCGGTCCTTTTAGTGACTATGAATAAGAGTCGCCTCGTATAGCACGGTCTTGCCAAAATATAATGTATTTTAATCTTTATGTGCTAACTCTACTTCGTTTGCGGTATACAGGTTAAAATGCAAGGCATTTTCTTGTCACAGCATCACAAATGTGCAAATAAGTACGAATTGGCGCTTTTACAAACAATCGATTGTCGCACGTATCGCTTTTAAAGGCGAATGTGTACTTGCGTACCAGTTATGTCAATCCCTGTATATAATTAACAATGCAATAGATTTTAAATAGATTTAATATAAATGAATGGACAGTCCTTAAAAAAGATATGAATATAAATGTTGGTGTGTGTGTGTGTGTGTGTTCCTGTGTGTTTACCTTTAAGTAAATGTTTGAAGGCATGAGCATTTATCCATGTGTTCTGTTCTTTGCCACCTTAATTAATCCTTCAAACATGACAATTAAGCTTTGTGACAGAGTACCTTTCTAACCTTTACCCAGGGGTAAAATGTCACTCTGCTGAGATGGTCAGATGTGGTGAAGGCTCCTCAAGCCATAGCAGTCAACCTAGGGAAGTATGGGCAGATTTAAAGGGGCATTTCCATTTGGAATGCTAATACCAGACATACCTGATCTGCTGTCAATAAAATAAAGCAGATTTTTAAATTCTCACGTCAAATGCTTTCATTTTAAAATTTTCTTCTCCAGATTTGCTGCATTGCATAAGGCAGTGTCCACCATATCCGTGGCAGAATGAAAATGGTCATCTGGCCTGCATGGCCCAGCAGGGCACGTATTTGAAGGAACAAATATTTCCTGAACTTTGAGTAAAACTGACAAAATGTACTTCAGCATATGCAGATGTGTGTGTGTCAGTGAAATGAGACATAAGCAGCAGGCAGTCTCATCCAAGGTCAGTCAAGCAGCGGGAGCTCCAGCTCTGTAGGCAAAGAGTTCAGCGTATTCTGTCCTGTTTGTCACATATCGCTATGTCTGTGTTGTCATGATTGGTTATATTTCTTTGTGGAATTTATAGGGTCCCTTGTCTTTAATGTGCTCCCAATGAAGATGCCCTCCTGTTATGCCTTATCATTCCTGGAATGGGCTCTGGGCTCAATGCAGTCTTGTACTAGGTAAGATGGATGAATGGATGGATATATGACATCAAGGAGGTTTTCTCAGTCATTTGTCTAGTGCAAGGTTTCTTCTGTTTGTAAAACAAAAATATGTCTTATTTATTTTAGGATATGTTAAAGGAAGGAAATGTCAGCAAAGTGATGATATTCAACTGCAGTGAGCCACGTAGGATTTGCTCAGAGAGGCGGCAGAATGACATTAAACAGGCATCCCTGGCTCAGAAAGCATATTATCTCTGAAGAGCAGAGAGACGCCCGGACAAACAAACCACGTCTGCCGACTGGAAAGTAAAATCGCGGCGCTCTAACCTCCACCCAAATCACCCTGCAGTTCCCGTTCAGTCACCCACCGTTTTACTCAGCACTTCACGAATGTCACATCCCTCAGCAAACGGAAACAACGAGTTTGGGGCAATACAGAAGAGGAAATCATTTTCACAAAAATCATCTCTGCTACAGCATGAACGGGCAGTACAGCATCTGACATTGTAACTGTTACGAAAGCTGAGTCGTGTATTTGTCAGCACATATTTCCAAGATGAGCAGGTAGACACAGAAGAACCATTTCACATATATTGATGGACTTGTGGCTCCGATATGGGAGGTGGGATGATGTGAGGTGAGTACAGCAGCTTGTCATGCTACAAGGCCCTGTCACAGGGTTATGTTGAAGGCTCAGCTCACAGGTTTCCAGCTCAGATGACAGGCTCAGTTCTGGGGCTACAGTTTATGGCCTAGTTCAGGGCTAAACTCAGGTGCTCAGGATCAGTATATCAGGTTATAACTCAGAACAAAAGTAAAAGCAGAACCAAAATGAAACAGGGCACAAGGGGGGTAAACCAAAACAAGGACATAAAACAAAGACAATCAAAGGCAAAAGAAAAACAGAAAACCAATCAGTACAAAACAAAGGTGAGCCTTGGCCAGCCTTGGACCCATGACTAGAGGGGTTTAATTTATGAGGCCACACGCTCAACCCATGGAGCTATGCAATGGTCCAGGAAATAGGGAAACATACTAGGGACTTAGGACAAAGACAGGTGGGAAAAGGATGGTCAGTGACACTTGCTGGCCAAACAGAGACAAAGCACTTAGGGTGGGACCAGATGGACACCGACCCTGACAGACGAATAAACATGAATGTTCTGCAACAGGCACACAATGTCAATCTGCCACAAGAGACTAATAAACAAGCAAACAGCTGCAAAACTGACTCACCTGATTGTTTGTGACCAGCAGAAGTACAGCAGTAGTCAGGTAACTGTGATGTTTCCCTGCATATTAGTGTATCTCTTCATACATTAAAAATATGCATTTTTAGGTTATTGTGTCTGTGGCACAGAAACATAATAACCTAATCCCTAACTGCAAAAATATATTCCTGCATATAAAACTGGTCATAGCATTATTATGCACAATGCAATAAAAAGGAAAGCAAGTGTTATATTAAGTTTCCCTCCCTATAGACAGGTTTGCACCACAGGCAATATAGTGTACCCTTTCTCTCCTATCCCGAGTGCCTCAGCACATTACCCCACGCTGATTGCTGTAGCAAGGAGCAAAAAGTATGCCTCTGAGACCCTTCGGAGAAGTGCATCTTTCTCAGCATTGGCAACACCAGCTCTTCGGGCAGACAGAAGCTTTCGTGGTGCCTCAGAGTAATTTAGAGACAATGTATTTGAGCGAAGTACAAGAACTTGTGAAGATTGGGTTTCAAGGGGTGTGTGATGGTCAGTGTTGCATGAAGTTGCGTAAAGTATTACATTATTATGTACATATATCATTATATGTTTGTTGCTGTTGTTAGTACTCACACTTACTCTGTAGTAAAGGTTCCGTAATGTGTGAACTCTGTCGCGTCCTGCATGCCTGACCCTCCCGTCTCCTCCATAATGTGGCCCTGATGAGCCATGCCTGGTGCTTGTTACCCCTCATTCGTCCTTGTACTTAAGTACCTGTTTATCTCGTCAGTCTGGTCATTGATGTCGAACCTTCCTGTTGCCTGTGCCCTTCCTGGTCTCCAGTGCTCCCGTTTGTGATCCCTCGCGGTCCAGTTTATTTCTAGTATATGTTCATTTAGTTCAATAAACCCCATTTTTGTTACACCACAATGCCTGCCCTTCAGTCCTTCCTTCCTCAAGTCAAGACAGAATGACCAGACTCTGTAAATCGCCTAGTGGCTAACCCCAGGAGCCCCTTACGGTCTTCATTTCTGCCTGCACGATTTCCCCAGAGCCTGTGCTGATCCCTCCGGAACCACCCCGCCTGAAACCTGGGGACGACCTCTCCCTCCTGCACGGCCACCTGCAGTTCCAGCATATCCAGCCATGTGGAAGGTGCCCGAGGCCAGAGCACTATTCATGCAACAGATACTGGCGGGGCTCAGCCCTGGATCTCCATTCATCGCTATTCACTCAGCCCACCAGCTCTCCACGCTTCGTTGCCACTCAGTCCGCCATCTCTCCACAGCTCCCCACTCTGGCTGAAGGAGGAGATGGAAGGAGCTGGCCGTGGCCACATCTCCGGTCTCGTCGGATCCCATGCAGCCCAAGACTCCTGGTCCACCAGAGACTATTGCAATGCCACTGCATGCCACTTCTCCAGAGCCTGCTGCCTTCTCCACAGCATGAAGCCACTCAGTGCACTGCATTTCCACAGTTTGAAGCCGCTCAGCCTGCTGCCTCTTCACAGCTCTACTCAGATCCGATCACCGGCTCCCTGCAGCATTTCTTGGTTCTGCCCCCTGTCTGTGGCTGCAGGAGAAAGTCACAGGGGATGCTGGCCATGCCTGTGGCTGCCCCCTCATCTGCCACAGCACCTTCAGAGCCCTGCTAAGGGGAATCCAGTGCTGCACGTGAGCCTCCTGAGCCCGGAAGAGGCCTCTGCTTGTCCTGACCCTCCAGAGCCTGGCCCAGAACTGGCCACCGCTTGTCCTCATTCTTCAGAGTCCAGCCTACAGGTGCTCGCTCCACCCGTTCTTGCCTCTGCTGCCCCCTAGAGGCCGTACTCATCTCTGCTGTGCCTCCAAAGGCTGCCATCGCCTCTGCTCTGCCTCCAGAACCTATGCTTCGGAGAGGAACACTCAGCCAATGCCCCTGACTCTCGTCCAAAAGAGAGCCGCTCCACCTATGCTGGTCTTGTTCTCCCCTGCCGGTCACCGCCAGTCTGAAGCCCGGCTCCCCAGTCGCTGCCAATCTGACGCTCGACTCCCCGTATCTTGAACCGCTCAGAGGAAGCCCCTATGATGTCACATGGGGCTTCCCTTCCACGCTCTTGGGGTATCCCGAGAAGGGAGCCTAACAGCGGCCGGAATGCTCACTCTTTGCCTACCCCAGGAACTGGTAACTGTACACCTCACTCTGTCAGCTGAGTTTCATCAAGGTTAATGAACTATCATACTTACAGACACCCCAATCACCACCTAACCAGATTGGAGTGATCAAGAGAGGGGCTGGCCGAGTCTCCATCTCCTGGAGAGAGAAACAGAGGTATACCATCTGTACTGGAGTCCCAGGCTACCGTTCACCTAATGCTGCCCACCAGGATAACTCTAACCCCACTTGCTAGAGATCTGTGATTGGACATTGGTTACATTTTGTGGTGACATGATTTCAGAATGTACTTTTCGAAAATCAAAACGAGCCGAGGCAGCAGAGCAAAGATGGCTATTGCATTTCGATGTGATGTGGCAGGATTTCATTGTTAAATTGCATAATATAAACCCTTCAATTTGTTTTTCTTAATTGTACTTCAACAACATGTATATCCAGTAAATGATGGTTTTGCTTTTTGTTGTGTCACGTTTTCCTCAGGACACTCACTGAAAAGCAATGCCTCTTGTTCATTGCATTTGCACATGGCATGATTTCTGCATGCTGCGCACTGTACAACAATACGTTGTAATTGTTTTCCCCCGCATGCCGAAGTCGTGTTTGTATTTCAAGGTGGCACGAAATCCATTCCTTACTTAATACCCCTTGCTGTGTTTCCGTCTCTGTCGCCATTGTTCCACTGCTTTTCTGCCCTTTTCTGGTGTAGCGTGTTCTATCTGTCTCTGCCTCTGTCTCATCTGCTCCATAGGCCCATTTGATGTTTAATGTTTGTCCTTTGCTTCCTCTGGTGTGTTGCTGATGCCTGGTTGCGTCCCGTGTTTGGTCTGTTTTTTTGATGTGGTTCTTTTCTGTGTTATTCTCTCCTGCTCTCCTCTTTGTCCCTGGTCTGGCCCCTGCCTATTCCGTGTCCATGGTTGTGCCATACGTCTGGTCCTGTCTGGTGATTCTGCCCCTTGGGTCTTGTGCTCCTATGTACTCTGTCTGTCCTACCGTGCTCTGTCCAACCCGATGTCTGGTTCCCTTGGTTCCTCCCCCTGTTTGTCCTTCGTGGGGGTGGGGATGGTGTACTGTCACATCCTGCAAGCCTGACCCTTGTGTCTCCTCCCTAATGTGGCCCTTATGAGTCATGCCTGGTGCTTGTTACCCCTTGTTAGTCCTTGTATCAAAGTACCTGTTTGTCTTATCAGCCTCAGACTGGTCATTGGTATTGAACCTTCCTGTTTCCTGTGCCCTTTCTGGTTGCCAGTCCTCCTGTTTTGATCCCTTGCGGTCCTGTTTGTTTCTAGTCTCTGTTTTAGTTCAATAAACCCCCTTTTATTTCACCACCATGCCTGCCCTTGAGTCTTTTGTCCCTCAAGTCACAACAAACTTGGGGTGTAGGAAACCATTTAAAAAACTGGGCCAACTTTATTATTGGCCCGAGCAAGTCACATTACCAGCAAGGGTGTCCAGGGTGTCCAGTTTGGTGGCCTCAGGACTGCGTCGCTGCTTTTTGCGGATGACGTCATCCTGTTGGCTGCATCTGCTTGGTTCCTCCAGCATGCTCTGGGGCAGTTCGCAGCCGAGTCTGAAGCAGCGGGGATGAGGATTAGCACCTCCAAGTCCGGGATCATGGTTCTCAGCCAGAAACGGATGGATTGCCCTCTTCAGGTCAAGGAGGAGGTACTGCCCCAAGTGGAGGAGTTCAAGTATCTTGGGGTCTTGTTCACAAGTGAGCATAGGCGAGATTGAGAGCTGGACAGACGGATCGGAGCAGCTTTTGCAGTTCTGCAGGCACTTAACCGGTTCGTCGTGGCTAAGAAAGAACTGAGCCGGAAAGCAAAGCTCTCGATCTATCGGTCCATCTTCGTTCCTACTCTAACCTATGGTCATGAGCTATGGGTAGTGACCGAAAGAATGAAATTGCAGATACAGGCGGCCGAAATGAGGTTTCTCCGCAGGGTGTCGGGCTCTCCCTTAGAGATAGGGTGAGAAGTTTGGATATCTGGGAGAGTCTCAGAGTAGAACTGCTGCTTCTCCATGTCAAAAGGAGCCAGTTGAGGTGGTTTGGACATCTGGTGCGGATGCCTCCTGGGTGGCTACCCAGAGAGGTTTTCCGTGCATGTCCTACAGGGAGGAGGCCCCAGGGCAGACCCAGGATGCGCTGGCGGGATTATATCTCTTGGTTGACCTGGGAACTCCTCGGAATCCCCCCGAAGAGCTGGTAGAGGTAGCTCGGTAGAGGGAGGTCTGGGTATCTCTCCCGAAGTTGCTACCCCCCACGACCTGAACCCCAGATAAGCGGATGGTAATGGATGGATAATGGATGGATGACTAGTCACATGACAAGCAATGTCCAAGGAAAATTAGTCATGACTTTCGCAAAATGTCCATTTTATCAAGGTAAGGGAAAATTAAAAAATAATTCCCCAAGAACATTAACCTTAATGTTTCAGTACATCCCAAAACAGTTCCTAGGATTGCACAACACAGTAATTCAATTAAATTCATTAATAATTCAAGTGTAAGTTTGGGAAAAATAATTTCAGTGCTTGATTACACGTCATTGCCTATATGGTTGTGGATTGGTTGTTTTCCCCTGGTGATCTGGTTCCAGGGTCGAGTCTAATGCACTATAAAGTAATATTCATAGCAATATTTTCTTGCTACAAGCTAAATATTTCCAGAATCCCTTAAGCTGAATTCAAGCTTTCACCAAGGCCCAGTCCCACCTTTCAAACACATTTCTCTAAGAAATTTCTGAGACATTTCCCAGTAATTAAATAATTCCTACAGATCAGGAAACACATATAAGGGCATTCTTAATTAAAGTCCCGCTGATAAGAGTCCTTCTCTAACAGTGCGCGGATTAATGTGTATCTCCCCCTTATTCCTTCCTGGAAATCAAATGGAAAAACAAAGTCATGCATTTTAATGAGTCTGCAATGTTTCCATGTAGGGACAGAATTAAAATCCTCTAAAACTGAGTCCTAGTTAATGGATCAAAAGAAATAGAAAATTCAGGCAGAAAAAAAGTGATCAGGAGCACAAATCTTAAGGAAATATATGAATTTTATATAGGTACCAAAAAAATTATACCATATTGTAGATTTTTCCAAAATGTGAACCATACACAGGCACAGATTGTCATATATGTGTGTATCTGAGAGCAGTGTCCTCTCTTATGCTCATGCACTCAGTATTTTCCTGTTCACTAAACTGATTTCCTCTTAGCTAAAAAAAAAGTGATTTTTCTTCTGTTTTTCATTTATGTCCTCCTCCTCCAATCAAGGTCACCATCACCCAAACCATCTCAGGATAATTACTCGAAGCTGAAAACAAGTAAGTAGTCTTATCCACTTACATGACTGGTAAACTGTCCTGAAACATGTGATCTTACTGAGCACTCAGAAGAGTACAGCGCTTCTCAGAGCTACATCAGTATAGCGCTTCCTCTATTAAGTGCTGTTTCATTCTCACTAGGGCACCATCTACCAGAAGCCATTCATGATGGATGCATCTTGACATTTCTTGCTGAACCATCAGGCACAAATTTGCCCCACACACTCCCAAACAGCACGCCACTGATTGTAATTAAAGTGAGGCATCACACTGGCAGAGATAATCTCTGTGATGGTGGATCTCCATCAACTTCAGCTTCAAAGACTGGTTCTGGTCCTGGTCAAACATCCTCTCACAATAAAGTGAATGAAATGATGTTGTACACAAATTAGGAATTAAAGTGAAATCACAATGAATCCCCTTCTGCACAGTCTCACTGCCCAAGCATGGCCAGTCTTTCTATACTTTTTTATTTTATGAGTAATATATTGAACAACTGGACAGTGTTGTGTGAAATGCTAATGAGGTATACTGGTCAGTGCTAATGCCAAACTGCTCAAATTTTGCATTCTGGGTAATTGTACCGTGTCTGCGACACACAGGTCATGCATAAACCAGGAACATCTCAATGTGACACAGGGGTCCAGCCATGAGTTTTAAGTAAATGAAAGTGAATACGGAAGTTCAAACAAGGAGACCTAATGAATGCCAGCGTGTCCAATCACAGCGGTCCAGGTT
>JAODJU010000119.1:20630967-20648108 GCA_026776725.1 Gnathonemus echidnorhynchus | reverse complement strand
ACTGTTCATACTCCTTTTAAATTTGTTCAACAAATAAACACTTGTCAACTAGCTATTGAGGTCTCCTTGGTTGAACTGCAACACACACAAACACAAACGCAGAACACTTGTGTAATTAACAGCATGCTCTACTTGCATTGTCTGCAAATTTAAAAGCATGATTCTTTAGTCGATCAGCTTTTAAAGTTTGTTTTTAAGTCCCAAATCCAAGCCTTATGATACAACCAACACTATAATGTATAACATCAAGAAACAGAAATCAATGAAAGTTACTATGGAAGAACATTTCTATTTCTCAGCTAACTTTACTACATCTGCTGAAGTGCTTCTGCTACCGTGCAAACTCTAAAAGCACTTTGTGCTGGTGGTCGGAGAATAAAGTTTGTGGATTCAGTGTTTGTGCCAAACGGCGAGCTGTGATTGATGGCAGCCCGCACCGCCTTCACCGGCCATTACATCATTAGCATGCAGGCCGTCTTTAACCGGCACAGAAGCGCTTGTGTTTTAGCACATTAGCCGCCACCGTGCCCCCGAGAGTCTGCCAATACGTACCGCGCCCCCCCATGCTGCCGGCAGCCGGCTCCTTTCAGTGCCGCCTTTAATTTGCATGTGCGTGCTGATTTATTTTTCCGTTTCTACCAGAGATTAAACAAATATTTCAATTACGGAGCACAGCATGAGTTTGTATCCTTTATTGCCGTGCAGAGTCTATCCTCCTGTAATCTTCCCTGAGCGAGCCAACACCTTAAAATGTCTCCCAGTTGCTGGTGTTTAATTAAAATGTATTACTCTCAGGGTTTGGTTCACCCCCCCCCCCCCCAAAAAAAACCCTCACCTGCTTACCCTTCGTGTTATCATTAACATGCACATCAAGATGCCATTTTCAGTCATGCATCCACACCAGCACACATATGTCAGTCTGTCACTGTGGGGACACACACTAAGCAGCAAACCGTGGAGATGTTTTTAGGGAGAACATGCATGCAAACGTCTTTAGATACACTTCCTGGTCCCTGGGGAAACCGCCTAGGAGTGCTGCCAGTTTGTGGTTTGAGCAGAGGGCGCTCATCCCATCACTACAATATTACAGGCAAAGGTAAACAGCTGTTCTTGTGTTTCTTCCACACAACCAGATCCACAACTGCAACATCACCTAGCGGCCATATCAGAAATGTAGATAGAAAAGACTCTACCCATGTTTGATTTGCATTATGATTACAGGTGGAAAGCCATGCTTAAGCTTAAGCCAGCCACTGTGTTATAGTGTGATACTGTCACAGCGGCGCATAGGACTGAGATACTGAGAAAGAGAATGAAATAATGATGCCAGGCCTTGTAGGTATGCTATATCAGATATAAGAATATTGCATGTTACCCATATTTATATACATTGAATGTGTGTGTGTGTGTGTGTTTAGTTTTTAGGCACGCCAGCCTTGTGGCTCATGATTCTTGGGATAGACTACAGATCCATGGATGGATGGATATATGGATGGATGGTTTATTAGACTACTTAAATTGTCTTATGTAACTTTTTCATAGCCCCCTAAACAGAAGGTCGAAACATAGTCTAGTAAAGTTGGACAGTGTTACTGCAAGGCAGATTCTGTCATTTGACTTTTCAGTTCCTCCTTCTGAATCACAGTGGGTGCGGTTTGCTTTGCGCAGATTTCACCCCGAGTCTGTCTGAGGGGAACCGCTGCACATCATGCTGCTTCATTGAATTAATCAGTATATCTACTTCCCACTAATCAGTTTTACAACAAATCAAAAGCCAATCAGAATGAAATCAAAATGTTTTGTTTCAAATATTCAATGGCAATCCTTTTACGCAAGCAGACGTCTCTCGGTCCCTCTCAGTTCCTCTCTCTCTCTCTCTCTCTCTCTCTCTCTCCGTCTCTCTCTCCCTTCCTTTCTCCCACACACAGGCACATACAGACATCCATGCAAATAAATACAAATGGATTTGACAACATAAGCGAAAATACTCCAACAATGGTATTTTTCCCCCCTCTTCTTCTTCCCCCTTTTCCCCGGACGTCAGCGTTAAGACTTGACAGTATAAGCAGGAAATTTAATTTGGCCCAGGATGGTGGAGCAGCATAATTGCGGATATAGAGGCTCTTTGAAAATGATTGGCCATCATAACAGCTTCTCTCTTCAAGCTGCCAGGCATCTGAGGACAATTTAATGGTCCTTATTGTCTGGAGATTAGGAGAAACTGGAGGCTTTTGAAACTGGCAAAACCAATATCTTTCTTATGTGTGAGATTTTTGTACTGTTCGTCTTGACATTCTAAAGAGAGCTTTTGGCATCTCATTGAGGAGGGGGGCCCTGTGGGCTGGGGGAGGCCTCACTTCACATGCGGTTCAGGGGATTTAGTAGTGAATGGGGTTAAGAGTCACAACCCCAGTCATTTTAAATTGTCCATGATTTTAATTGTCCATGCTTCATTCTTTGAGGTAGGTATGAGGTATGATGAGCTGGCATCCCAGTAACAACCTGTGAATCCTGGTGAAGCCTCACCAAAAGAAGAAAAGGAAAAAAATGTAACTTTCAAACCACATAAGATCGTTTTAATGCCAGTGTATCATCACAGCTATTTCCAAGTGGAACCAAAAAAGTCCAATAGTTCATAAAATGTCTGGCAAAGCACTGTGCAAAACAGCACCACCATTAGGTCAATAAACTTCAGTGAAGGCAAATATTTTCTGCCTTACTAAGCTAATAGACTTCCATGTATTTCTCCTCACATTCTGTTTAGGAGTTGATTAGATAGTTATGATGTGTTTTTGTAGCCACCCAGTGAAGCAATGCCTCTCCTAAATTTTTCAGTTCTGTGTGCTCTTGTGTGTTCTAGGACAAAGATGATTAACAGACATTTAACTGTTCCTAACACGAAAACAAACATCAGGCATGATCACCTTATTTTTGCCAGTGTTCGTCATGGGTTTGTGGACAAGACATTGATGTGCTCCAAGTAGAAGAACCAAGAAATCTGTTAAAAAATAATTTTGATTTGTAAATACTGCTCTTGTTGATTGCAGCTAATTCCGTGCATATACTGTAAACAAGAACATTCATTCATTTTGCATTTTTTTTATTGGACAAAAGGACCCTGTCAGTGCAGTAATGCAATTACGTCTTTTGGGAAATGAGAGGGTTAGAGTTTCCACCAGGTCAGGTCAGGTCTGGTCAGGTTGGGGTGCATGCACTGGTACAGGGTGTTGCCACATCCACCACACGAAGAAACACTTTGGGATCCCACTTGCCAACCCCCCAGGCTGAAACGTGGGTCCTGTCCTACCTTCCAGAAATGGCTGTCTATCTGCTGCAGCCAGTTGTTACGTGGGAGTTCCCTTGGCCTGGTCCAGTCGCTCGAGTCCCCAGCAATGAAGATTCTGCGAGCCGGATCACACTCGGGGAATTCAGGATTCTCCTAAGAGACGCAGTACCAACGGAGTCCAGTCTTCGTCTCAAGTCACTGGACAGTGTCCATGTCTCGCAGCCATACAGCAAAGCAGGGAGCACCAGGACTATAATGACTAGGATGTTCGTCTTCTTACAAAGATATCAGGAGCACCACACTCCCCCTTAACAATGACCTCATCACCCCCAGTGTTCTCCCAATCTGTCTACTGACTTCATAGGAAGAGTCAAGACAAACAGTACAAAAATCTCACACATAAGAAACTTATTGGTTTTGCCAGTTTCAAAAGCCTCCAGTTTCTCCTAATCTCCAGACAATAAGGACCATTAAATTGTCCTCAGGAGTTGCCACCTATTTCGTATATTACACAATCGCCCCATATCGAAAAGGGAGGGGGGGGCATCCGTTACTTCTTAAGATTGAAACTGGCAACTCTAGTGAGAACTGATGGTTTTAATTGACAATGGAGTTTATTTCCAGTTAGGCAAACACAACAACACAGTGAGGATGAAGGTTCCGAAAAGGCTGATTGATGCTGTTTGATTCTTGGGTCGAGTGATTCTTGGCATTTAGGGGACACAATGAGATTTGATGTGTTTGTGTGGCACATATAATGCAGAGCAAAGCAATAATATATAGCTGTGGATCCTACATATATTTTGCTAAAGTCACTCCATTAATTTTACTTGCATTTCCATAATGACTGTATTCCATAAAAAGATGCTCTTGAGAGCTCTGTCTAGAGTCTTCTTTACTAAAAAGTTTGATCAGCAGCGGCCACTGGATAAACGTTCAGTTAATCTGAGACTCCACTATCTATCCGGAAGAGTGTGAGAATACAGGCAAGGTAGACAGCAAATTTAATAATATAGCTGATTATAATGTGAGTCAGTCCATCATTCATGATGGGTAATATTTCTTATATTCTCCAGATCCTTTTCTAAACTGCTGTCACATTTTAAACACATATTTCATTATAGTCTCAATAGAATTGCCATGCAATGTTTCTCACTCCTATAATCTGTCTCAAAATTATTCCAGATTTCTCCTCATTATTCATTATCTCATTGATATTCAGCAATTCTCCTCTATGGAGCTGATCTCTAGGCCTTCTAGCCCCAAACTCTGGACTGCAGGCATGCACCAATGCCACCACCCAACACCCAGGTTTCAGGAAGCCAGAAGGAACCAGCTAAACCCGTTTCCTCAGTCAGGCAGCCCCCTTTTGGGCAGAGTCCCTCAGTATTGTACGGTGTTGACTGTGCTGCAATGAGTCACTTAATTACATCTTCATTACTTTTCCTGTCCATTGTCAATCTGTGAGTCAAGCCTAAAACTAAGTTGGACAACTGTGAATCTGTGCCTGGTCAAACGAAGCAGCCTGAGACATCTCATCCCTGCTGTTGTCCTGTCTTGTCATTTACATTCATCACTGTTTACCCCTGACTTCCAGGAGGTCTGTATTGTGACAGAACCAGGTTAAGAGGGAATGGAAGACAGAAACAGTTTCCCCAGATTTCACAGCCAACCGGTCCCACTTATCAACCTTCTCAGCTCAGACACTATTGCCAAACATAACACGCACAAGTTCCATGCAAACCATTCTCTGCTTCTTCTTTAATAGCCCTTCCCCTCTTCTTTCTGCAGATGACTTTTCTAACTACTTAATTGCCAGCATCAGCATTTCTTTCATACAGTACATGAGCATTTGAAGACCAACCCCTAATCATGCTTTTAAAAAGCTCCTTAATCAAGGCTATCATACAGTATGCTCTTGCTTTTCATTGGTCTTCAAAACTGTTTTCCTTTGACATTAGCCCTTGTGCCCACAGTAACATAGCTATCACCCAGAAGGTCGAATATTCATTCAACTCTCCTTTCTTCCCTCGCATCTCCCTTACACAAGGTAAAGGTCAGTAATGCTGATGACACCACAAACAGGTGTCACCCTTGACATTTCAAATGCCTGACAAGGAGAAATATCAGACTGTGTCACATCCTGCCCTTCATGTCCACCTGACCCTCCTGTCTTCTCCCTCACATGCCCCTGATGAGCCACCCCTGTTGTTTGTCACCCCTCCTTTGTCCTCGTATTTAAGTATCTCTTTGTCTTCTCAGCTGCAGATTGGTCATTGACGTCGCTCCTCCTGTCTGCCCGTGTTCTTCACCATACAAGGCTTCTTGTTTTGACCCCTCAAAGTCTCGTTTCCCTGCTCCAGTTCAATTCGATAAACCCCTGTTTGTTTGCCAAACACCTGCCTTTAGGTCCTTCTTCTCGCATGTCATGACAGACTGGTCCCTCAACCTCAATCCACAGAGTGATGGTTTAGCTCGCCTGTTTTTGCACACATTAAGGGAAAATATTAAATGTGCTTCAGCTTGGACATCTTAGCAACGGCCACTTGTTTATCTTGCAGCCTCTGAATGTGTACTTGTTCTCCTGGTAACAGGGTATAGACCCACTGCTGAGATAAGTGACCTTTCATGTCTCAGGAGCAAATATAACCTTGAGCAAAGTACTTAATCCAACTTACTTCAGTTTAATATCCACATGTATACATAGGTTACCTGGAAGAGGCTCTGGAGCAATAGAATACTAACAATAACAAATGTGATGCAATTGTGAGACTCACTGTTGAAAAATGTTAGCTGTGGAAAAGAAAGTTGCAAACTCTAAAGTTGTCATGTGCAGGATGGTTTTAACATACAACAAGCTTCGACGACTTCAGCTTTACAGGGCCAAGGATGTGACATCCAACCCTCCTCAATGGAGTCTCTAATGGATTAAATTACAGAGTGGGCCAGAGCGATCTATATAAGACTGACAAGCAGCCATTTATCCAAAATTCAATGGCAATTTGGGGAAACTTTCTTCTTAAAATGTAACTCAATAATTCTCAGCCCATAGACGAATCCCTTTCATGTGCCGGCAATCCTGTGAGTTGCAGCATGTTCCAGAACCTGGTTCACGGACTTATCTCTTGTCATTCTGCACACCTAATCAAAAGAAGACCTAAAAAGGAACCTTTTTCAGTTGTTTAGAACCCATACATTTTTTAAATAATGTGTAGATTATCAGAATGAAAATGGTTTTTTAACTGAATAAGGATATATAAAAAAATGAATGAAATAATTTATGAATTTATGAAATAAAATAATAAATTAATTAATATTTCAAAAATACATTTAACTGCAAATTGTGATATGGGGAGACATGAAGGACATGTATGTGTTTATTGACTAATTTTAATGATGTAACTATCATTGTTAATATTTCGGTAATGAGGGCAACTTCATCTTGATTTCAATGCCATGAGCATTCTTGCGGAGTTTGCGTCTGGAAGTGTAATCTGGAAGTTATTAATGGATGATAGACTAATTTGAAGAGCATATAATGAAATTGTGTTTATGCCTGTGATGGTCTTTAAGAGAATGTCCTGGGGACTGTTAACAATTTGTCTGCATCTGTATCTGGGCTGGAATTTACAGTGCAAATATGTGTGATATTTTTTGGCCAGGAAACAAGCAGAACTGTGTGGCACATTATTGGTGTCATGACTTGAGAAACGAAGGACTTGAGGGCAGGTCTCAGGAGAACAAAAAAGGGCTTCATTAAATGAAAAACAGGAGCAGGGAAACAAACGGGACTGAGTGGGGTCAGAATGGGAAGGCTGGGACTGGGAAGGGCACAGGCAACAGGAGGGTTGACCTTAATAACCAGAATGGGGAACACAGGACTGGGAAGCATGTATATACAGTACGGGACAAACAAGGGACTGATATGATTCAGGTGTTGACGTTTACCACAGTAGGATTTTGGATTATGAAAAAGACACAGCAATCAATCACAGCTATCACAGGAGGAAACAGGAGGATTCAGAGGACTAGCAGTGACCCCTGGACCCCTGAATGGACAGGACAGGTCATGACAGGGCCCCCTCCCAAAGCACACACTCCAGGCATGGGAGACACTACCAGACAGACAGAACCCAAGACAGGACAGGGCATGGCAGAATAGACGGGGTCAGACGGGTTCAGGAACTGGACAGAAGGGAGAGAGACCACCCACAACGGAACAGAGAAAGCAAACACAAGACACGGGACCTGAACGGGGACATGGGGTAAAACTGATCACAGAGCAGACACTAGGCAAGACATGAGGGGCAGAACCACACCGACAAAACAGGCCAAACATGGGACTGGACCAAGGACATCAGACGTGGAATCAGAGGGACAAACACCAGACATCAACTAGGTTCAGGGAGCAGGAGAGACAGGGACATCGACAGGCAGAACATACCACACCAGAACAGAACAGAACAGGGTGGACCAGTAGAGGGGGAACAGAGACAAGGGCAGAAACATAAGAGGGAGCCATAGGGAACACAGGCCAGGGTAAAACAAAGGCAGGACAGGGCAATGGAACAGGGACTGAGGCACGATGAACAGAAATGGAGGACATCCAGGGAGTCTTCTGGACCCTTAGGAGTTGGGCGGCGACCCTGGGATGCAGACCCTCCTAGGCCTGTTCACCGGTGAGGTAGAGCCTGTCCAGGCCGCAGGACCTGAGGGCCTCGGAGTACCAGAGAGACCGGAGGGCGCCGAGGGGCCAACAAGGCCAGAGGGCAACGAGGGGACTGTAGGACAGGAGCAGGAAGGCACCGTGTGTTCTTCCCTCTGGGCCTCAGCAGGAGGGTCACCCGGGCAGGCAGCAGTGGACAGCTGGAAGTCTGGGAGGCTGGCACGGATGGTCTGCCCCCGTCTTCCTCTCTGGGAGATGGAGACTCAGCCTATTTGCTCTCAACTGGGTCTGGGCATGTGCTCTGGAGCAAGTAGAAAAAAACAGGGGCCAGTTTCATAGGCTTGGTAATGAGAGACAGGTATGAATAAATACAATCGTCAGCTGACTTCGCCATGCTTGTCTTATAGGATGCAACAGTTTTGTATGCTTATTAGGAGCACAAACAAAACGGAGAGGACTGGCAGATTCAGAGGCGTCATTCAGTGCAAAGGACTTAACTTTGGCAGCAATATCCCAGAAACCAAAAAGTCATTGTATATGAGCTTGTGCAAGCCAACTCGGCTTTGATGACTATAAAAACACGCTTCACTGGTGCTTAAATTTAGCCTTTATACTCTGTGGAGGTGACACACAGGCCATACACAAACAGTGGCATGTATTATGTAAAGTCTTCTGGGGGGACCTATGAGATATTTGTTCCTGTCATTACTGTCCTCGATGTGGTTATTATATTCAGCTAAAAATACTGGGGTTGGGGACTGGAACAAACTAGGAGCATGACTGAGACGGTCTGGTTTTATTGCTCTCGCTGTTTTTGAGAAGTCAGTCGTAGATCCCTTAACCCTCCCCTGCTATATCTGATGGTAGCTGCTCTTTCCTGTTTAATGTGATTCACAGTATGTTAATTTCCCTTGTCTAATCAATATCTGGTATTACCTTGCTGTGATTTGATGTCTCGAACAGGTTGCTGCTGAAAATGACAATTTTTGCATAACAGTTAACACTTCTTCATACTGCTTATCTAGTACATCACCTGGAGTCCATTTGCACCAGCAAAGGACATGAGACTGGGGTCATGCAGGATGGGATGCCAGTCCATCTCATGCCACAAACTCACACTAAGGGAATTTAGAAGCAATTTAGAGAGTCACAGACAGGAAGAGAACCAGTAACCGCGGAGGTATAGCCTGCAGAGCTAAACCACAAAGCCAGCATATCAGCAAACAGCAGCGGATAGAAGAAGTAAAACAGAAATAGCTTTGCCCCACTCACTGTACCTATACTGCTTGGTCCTTGCAGACATACCTCCTCACATGGGACTGTTGTGTCAGCGAAAGAATCCCAGGGAACTGCAGAAAGCCTTCAGCAGAACTAAAAAAAATAAATAAATCACAGTATATTTTTACGCAAAATAGATTATGATGGTTATTTTAACACAGCTCCAGTGCCCAGCCTGGACAAGGTCAGATGAGGGAAACTGGGAGGCCAGTAGCAGCTTTTTATTAGCAAAGTTATATTACATGAAGCATAACAGTTTATTTTTCTCCTCATTAGTTCTTTAGGGCAATTCTAACTTTCTAACTTTCTACCCACCTGATCATACTATGCCTGTCAGGCCCATATAGCTCTCTGAGTGGAGGGATAGACAGACAGACAGACACACACACACTGACACACAGGGAATATGAGCAACATCCACTAACCCAAAATGTCTATGCCAACACAGGGAGGAGAGTATGCAACCTGCTTAGACAGCTGCTGCTGAATGGGAACAAACAATAACGTGGGTCCAAAGCAACACAACGCATCAGCAAGTAGCTGAGACTGAATGTTTTGTAAAGCCCAGGACAGATACTGCTGTTTATACATTTTTTATATGGATAGTGAGATTACTGCCGGGTTTTGTGAGATATGTGGTGCGTATGTAATATACATATAATATACACAAAAAGGGGACCCAAGAAGGTGAAAATAGCACAGCAGAGTACACTCTTAGCTCTGAGTTATTTTGGCCAAGGTTAGTGTTTATCTACATCGGCTCGTCTTTGCATTTGTTCTTTTGCTGTATATGTACACAGCATGCATTCATAAAAAGGAAAAGCAAAGTAAAAAGCTGGTTGGCTGAGGGGCTAGTAGGGATACCACCTATTCCATGTCAGGGAGGGCAGGGTTCCTAACTTACTGTCTCAATTAGAGGGACCTGGGTTTCACATAAGCACTGAGTTCTTGTTGTGTGCTGATTGGTGAGTCTGCTACAGCGTGTGCTGCTAATGTTAATGTGAACACCTAGATGAGTCTTTCAATCAAGGGAAAACACCAGTCAGAGCACAAGAAGGCCTGAACTATTTAACGAAGCGCAAGTGCCTTTCAGTTTGAAAATAGCTTGTAAAACCAGACGTAGCTCAAAGTGTCCTTCATGACTTGGATTAGGTGGTAACCATAGGTCCTGGTGGTCCAAATATTACCTCTTGTGCGTGGAGTTGGCATTTTCTCCATGGCTCATACTGTACATAGGAATAAACTGTAGAAAAGGATATCATAGATAACTCAGAAAAGTGTTATTCCCCTCACCCCCTTTATCTGGCTTCTCCTTGTAATGGGGACACCTGGGGCACCAGGGGCGCAGACGGGTACCAAAGACGAAAGGCGGATGGCGTGATAAAAAACACAAGCTGGGGTCAGAAAGGCAGAAGGTCAGTGCTGGGGGGTGCAGAGGAAGGCAGGCAGACATGCAGACGCAGGAGAGCAGAGACACACGGAGAGCAGAGGGTGTCACTCACACCGAACCCGACGGGAGGAGGAATAGGCACAGACCGGGGATCAAAGAGAACGCTTGGCAATCGTGCAGGAGACAACAGGTCCTCGCACTGAAGGAGAAGGTTAGACCGGTTAAGTAGGCTAGGCAATTAGGCAAAACCGGAACCAGAATAAGAGGCAGAACTCTGGTCCAGGAGGGTGGTCGGGTCGGGGGCTGCAGTGGGGGAGCAGAATCCAGCTTTGAAGTTCTGTTATATCAGCCTCCTTGAATGACGGAGCCACACTAGTTCAAGGGGGGAAACGCTCAAAATATCTTTGCACCAATTCATGTTCACTTAATGCAACTTTGACTGAATATATATATATTTTTTTAAATGCCAGCAAGTTTTTCCCAAAGCAGTTGGGTTTAAGGGTACAGCAGAGGTTCCCTGAGGGATATGGCTGACAGCCCCTCAGACCTAAT
Organism: Gnathonemus echidnorhynchus; assembly: GCA_026776725.1. Lineage (NCBI taxonomy): Eukaryota > Metazoa > Chordata > Actinopteri > Osteoglossiformes > Mormyridae > Gnathonemus > Gnathonemus echidnorhynchus. The sequence continues at coordinate 20,636,936 of JAODJU010000119.1, read as the reverse complement.
CCAGTCACTTCCTGCCCCGGTGGATCTGTAACGCTTCTTTGCCAGGCTCTGTGCTACTGTGCCTGTGTGTCATACTGTGGCAGAATTTATTAATGATGTTTCCATCAATAGCAATAGAGATATTCATTTATATGGCGTACTGTGTGAATCTGCTCTCAGGCAGTGCCGATCCATCGTCTTGCGTTTGCAGGAATTGCCGTTAGATTTCGGAAGCATTAAGCAGCATGTAGCACACCCGCCATGCGCTCTGTTCTCTCACAAACAGGAACTGGGCGTGTGTGTTTCTCAGGTGTCATCACCCAGGTGAACTTGACTCCCCTCGAGTCGTTTTGTGACTTGATTCACACCCGTCCCCCGGAAAGAAGCTCTGGGCAGAGCTCATCTTCTTGTTTCTGTGCCAGACAGACAGTGGTGTTGGAATGTCTTTTGGGAGCTTTTTAGCAAGCTGTGTTTCTACTTAGCCACACACTGCCCTGAAATGAACACACAATCGCTGATTTGTGCTAAGGGAAATGACGGCACCCTCTAAACAGACCTCTGCATTCGTTTCACTTTGTTTTTTTCCTTCAGAAACATCAGCTCAATTAATCACCCTGTCAGGTCCACCTCCATTGGAACCAAATGACATTCTGAGTGGCACCTATTACTGCTAATCCCCAGTGATGGACACATAGTTGGACAAAATTGGACAAGCCATTAGTTCCTCCATCTCCACTAAATTACCAGATCTTTATGACCAACCCACTGTTATTCCTGCCTTGTACCCTGTTCTGACAGCCAAAGGTTTCAGGCCTCTCCCCACCAAGATTCTGACCAGAATAAGTGCTTAGTGGATGGATGGTACCCCAACCAGGATGAACCACGGACTTGTGTTCTGTACTGCCTGGCATAGGCTTAAGGCTCACCCTGACCCTCTCTAGCAAAAGAGGTTAAAAGAAATTCATGGATTAATGGATCTTTTCAATCCATTTAGAAATTAACTCCTCGATGAATGCTGGCTAAACAACATATTCAACCTATTTCACCCTCTAACCCTAAGAGGAACCCTAACCACAGGCTTAACCCAAATAACAAACCTTTCCTTAAACTAAGCCTTAACCATAATAGTGACCCTAACCCTGGCTCTAACTCTTAGGTCAATAGTAATCCTAGCCTTAACCCTAATAATAACCCTATCCCTAACTCTAAACCAATTAGCAACCATAAGGCTAACCCTAGCTCTAACCCTTAACAGCAACCCTATCCTTAACTCCAGCTTACATCCTTAGGCTACCCCTAACCTATAGTCTAATTATTTTTCCAGGTTAATGGGGCGTATAAAAAAAACCACTCAAATTCATGTCCTGATTCCTGGTACATTCTTGAAAGACAGAATTATGGACGTAACTCTTTTTTTGTGTTTCATAGCAGTCCTGCAGGGTGCCCTGCAACCCTACCGATACGCTTTGAGGGGCTTACAAACTTCTACAGTAGGTTTGCTACCTGGCAATGTGCCTGATTGGTAGCAAATACATTTTTTTTGGGGGGTGTTCAAAGTTGTTATTTTACTATGTGGCTATGCACCTGCTTCACAACAACTTTTTATCCTTTGGCAGGAATGTTAAAACTCCCCCTACTATAGTGACAATACCAAGTGAAACGGAAGTTCATTCTCTTGTATCCCTCTTTAATTTAAAAGACTATGAAGCAGACACCCCACATCCTGGTCCTCGTTTTTTCAACAGGAAAGAACCCACATGGACAAATTGGGCTCATTACTTCACGCATTCCGGAGAGAGACTCATTTTGGCCTCATATTTCATCCAGGGGGAAAAAATAACACGTCGAAAACCATTTCAAGCAGGCAGGAAACTGATTGACCTCAACATGAAGTAAAACGAGGAGATTCTCTTGTCTTATTATTTCTGCCTGGTGAGGTGCTTTGGCTGATAATCAGATGCAGGCTTCCTCATTTAAGGGAAACAGGAAATCACAGAAACAGAAACGATCTATGAAAGGAGGGCAAACAGCAAAGGCGGGAGAAATTCCTCCGCCTGAAATGTTAATCTAGAGAGTGCCACAGGGTACGTGTGTGAAATCTTGAAAGGTATTTAGGATTCAGTTTTAATTTGTTAGTAGCTTCTCAAAATGACAAATGATTCATATACAAAAGAAGTAAACTCACAGGGAAAACCCTATAAGCTGGCTGGCTAAATTCTGGCACAATGAAATTTGATAAACCCGTAGAGAAACATATTTGCCTTGGAACTCTGCTAACCAAAAATTGTATTTTTATCCCTCTTTATAATAATCCATAAGGCTAGTTAATGGCCACATAGAAATACCATACTGCTGATAATGAAATACACAGCCATTCATCTTAGGTATTATAGTGGTCCAACTAAATTCACTCACGGGCTGTAGTAGTTATACAGCACAGTTATACACACAGCCCCAAGTATCACGACTGTCTGTGTTTACATCTGTTGTCAGCAAGCATAGAGGGTCCAACGTAAGGTCCAAGAAATATAATTTTAGAATGCCAACTGGTCATTATGATGTATATAGGAAACATATCTGATTCTCTGTCTAATGTCCTGTTTTGATTTTTAAATGTAACATTAATAAACAGAACACAGACCTTTGTAGATCACTCTATGTGAAAGAGTTGACTAGAACTTCTAATGCATTTTTGTTTGGGTCAGTATCAGCTAAGCACTGGCATTTTGTCTCACTCTGCCCATCCTGTCATCTAATCCTCCCACCTTCTTCCCTGGGCGTGGCTTAACTAGCCACACCTGACTCCTGTTAACCCTGCCTCTCGTTCTTGTCCCTTTGTCAATTACCTCCAGCTGCTTCTTGTTTGCCCCATTTGTCTAGGTACTTAAGTGCTCCTCAGAGTTGTTGTTCTTAGTCCTGTCGTTGTTGTTTGTCAACATCCCTGCTGTTGTGTTACCGTGTGAATAACCCCCCCTGTGAGGGGTTTGGCTGCACCCTGGTTGCATTTAGGTTGTGCTTTACCCTATTAGGTGTGACACATTTTTTTCAACAAAGAAGTTTGCATTTGGCTATTTAATTTACACCAACTGCCATGCTTGTTGAGAATATTTGTTATAATGAAGTAGTTCAATGCGCAAAGACTTCTTAGTAGTAGTGAGGTAGTGAGGGTGTTCAGAAAGATCTTGCATAAGCATCTGTAGCCATAAGATCAGGACACATATTGCTTTTGGTATTTCTTAATAGTCCCTGCTCCGTCCCGCTTCCCACAGGGTGTCCCATCGGCTCTAGCCCCATCTTCTGCTGTCCCGCACACCAGCTCTGCCAGACCCCCAGGCTCCCTTTCGTCCAGTGTTACGCGCTCGGGTGGAAAGAACCCATGGCACTCTCCTGCTCCAGCCCAGTTCCCTTGGTGATCTCCTGTTCCACTGCCTCCCTGGTGAATGGAACCAGGGTCCAGAAAACACCCTGCACACCCCCTGTTTCATTCAGTGTGCCTCAACGCCTGTCGTAGGGCCCTGTCCTGCCTTTTCCTTACCCTGGCCTGCATCCGATAGAACCCCCTCTGTTTTTGTCTCTGTCTCCATTATTGCCCTGCTTGTCTGCCCTGTTCTGGTGTGGCATATTTTGTCTGTCTTTGTCTCTTTCTATTCTGTTCCCTAGTCCCAGTTGATGTTTGTTTGTTTTTCTAGTCCCTGCTGTGTTCCTGGTGCCTGGTTTCATCCCGTGTTTTGTCTATTTTGTTGATGTGGTTCTGTTCGGTGTTGTTCTCTCCTGCTCTCCTCTTGGTCCCTGGTCCTGCCTATTCTGTGTCCATGGTTGTGCCATATGTCCTGTCCTGTCCGGTCCTTTCTGGCAGTCCTACCCCTCAGGTCTTGTGTACTGTCTACGCCATGTACCCTGTTGGTCCCGCTGTGCTCTGTCCAGCCCAATCTCGCTTCTGTCCCTGGCCCTGTGTTTTCGCCCTGGTGTCTGATATTCTTGCCCCCCTGTCCTGTTTGTCCTTTGTGCTTTAGGGGGATGAGGGTACTGTCAGTTCCTGCCCTCAAGTCATTCATTCCTCAAGTCGTGACACCAACACTTATACAAGACAGCAGCTGATCCATACTTTTAAAAACAGCCATAAAATGCTTCTTGTTTAACAAAATTGTTTCTAAATTAGGGTTCTTAAACTTGTGGCCTGCTCTTCTGTGATACGTCAGCCCTTAGGATGAATCTGGAAATAATTACCCATTTTAAACTATCCGTAATTAAACGTATTCCCTTTTGGACTCTGCGTAATTGAAGGTATGTGTTTTAAACTGACTGCAGTTAAAGTTAACTGGTTTAACCTGACGGTAATTAAAGGTATCTCAGCACCTAAAGTGTATGTCTGCCCCCCAGCCAAAGAAAAAAACACAGGTGGGGTGGGATCTTTTTTCAGAAACAATTAAGGAAAATATAACTGATCTCTGATGTATCAGTGCTTAACGTGGCATTTAAGCTGAAGTAAACTGACAAAGTCTTTGTGCTCAACTTTGTGAGTCAAATTAGGTAGTATGTTCTGCACATTTATATATACCAGTGGTGCAGAAGCATGAAACACCATTGTTGCCTGGGTTCAATCCCCCCACACGCAGGTTCTTTAAATAATAGATGGAGGAGTGTTAACTGTGCTGCCGGGGACCAAGGACAGAGCTGGGAGGTGTTCTGAAGCCAGCCGTGTGAAGGGAAGCACACTGGACAGGTAGCAAAAAGCTCAAGGACAGGCAGGGCACTGAACACTGAAGGCTTCTATTAACAGAACCAGCCCAAAATATCAAGTATGACTTCGTGAGAGAAGGGGATAAACTGGAAAGTGGAATGATAGATACAATCACACAGAAAGTCACTGAGGAGAGGAACCAAAATCTCCCTAGTAGGGAGAAATAAAACCTCTGGAGGTCAAAGGTCAGCTGGCTGCCCAACCCCCATGGGCATGATAACATTATACTGTATAATACAAAGGAAATTATCATGTGTTTATAAATCCAAGGTGGAAATCGTGGTTAATGTCCATCAGTGAGTTTGTCCCCAGCTAAGGGAACTAAGCAGTGATTTTATGAGGAAACGAGATTAACGTATAAAACTCACATGTGCATTATAATCTCTGTTACATTCACACACATACACAGCTAGGGTTGGAATCAAAACCTTTACTGACACACCAGATAACTTTTCCCATTCAGGGTATTTATTCCCTCACTTGCTGTATTTAAGAGGGAATTTGTTTTGTAACCTTTTGTTCACAAGTGCAATTTTTAACCACAATATTATCTAATAGTTACAGTCCTTGATCCTTTTTGTCCAGCTGTTCTGACCTTCTATGTCTTTGTCTATGTCTTTGACTACGTCTTTTATTTTCCTCCCCGAATGTCTGGACGGTGCTTGGAGTGCACACCACCCGAGCTGAAGGGCTGTTTTTAGCATGACGTCATGTATGTGGCTTAAAAGCCGTTAGCTTACAGAGATCAGTACAGAGAGAACCATTAGCTAAGAAGCTCATCTGGCCTGATACCCTGAGTAGATGCAGGTTCAGTCCCTGGTGAATGACATGCCTGTCAGGTAGCGACTGTGACTTGACAATGATGGTCTAAGGCAGGGCTGCCCAAACAGTTGATCGCGATCGACTGTAATTCTCAATCGATTGCAAAGTGCGTCACAAGCGTCCGTGCACTTGCGCGCACGCGGCCATTTTTCAGTGCGCAACTAATCGTGCACTGCAAACATTTAGCACGCAAATGTGTCAGAAGCCAAAAGATCAATAATGTATCGTTTTCATTCAGAGTGGGAAGAGGATTGTTTTTTTGTTTACTCAAATTCGAAGTCCGTATGTCTTATATGCGATGTGAGCATAGCTTTATTGAAGAAGGGCGATTTGGAGCAGCGTTTCAAAATGATGCACAAAAGCTACGAGACAGAGTTCCCTGCTAAAGCAGCCGTACGCAGCCGGAAAGTGCGAGAACTGAAAAGTC
>JAODJU010000119.1:20614540-20630917 GCA_026776725.1 Gnathonemus echidnorhynchus | reverse complement strand
CCAGAGTAATAATAGAGTAAGAGAGTAATAGCTATGGCTCCCTATTTGAACTGGTAGATCTCGGCACACTGGCCATTGAGAAGTAGATCTTCAGTTGAAAAGCGTTGAGCACCCCTGGTCTAAGGCCTTTTAGTCAGCTCTGGGTTTTGGGTATTAAAATGGGAATGTATAGCAGGACAGCTTGCAACTCGATGGTGATGTCACCTCCGGGGTCATATGAAGAGACTGACTGGCTTCCTTAATCAGGGACATGTGTATTTCTTGCTCAGGAAGCTGTGCTGATTCTAGGTTCAGTGTTGGTTCAATCCACAATATGTGTTTGGATCTGACTTTGGATGCAGGTTGGTTCTAGGTCTGCTGGTTTCCTTCCACAAACATAAGATGTGTTTCTCAGGGGAACTGGTGAATATACACTTTCCTGTACACTACCAGTCAGACGTTTTTGCACACCATAGGTTTTTATCACATATCCATTTATTTCATGAACTGCAGATTTTTTATTCTTATTAAGCATTAGAAACTATGAATGAAAATGTAAGTCAAATAAAATGAGTTTCTATTATAACATGCAAAGAGTATGTAACAGTGCATGTCTGACATCTTATTAACTGGTTGTATGGTGATGGCAGAGTCAAATTCTAGGCTGTCCTTTAAATGCACTAGTTAACCATTTCATCCCATGAAACAGCACATTATTCAATTTCCCTTGTAAAAAGATTGACTTGAATATTCTCTGCTGTTATAACTGCTAGAGGAAGTTACGTTGATAAATCAAAGATATGGCATTTTCTTGCTAATAAAGATACTCAAATGGTTAACATACTGTAAATTTATTTGTTAGCAAAGAATACTGAGTATATTTTTAGTAAATGTTAAGTGAGTAACAGGCAAATGTAGAAAATCTCAGTGTGCAAAAACATTTGAGTGTTAGTGTATGTTTCAGCATCATGTCTAGGGTGCATCGTGTCACCTGACACCACCTGAACGAGCCATTCTCCAAAAATGTTAATATGCTTCACGCTATCCGAGTCACGTGAGGTAGAAAACATACCAGCTAGTCCAACTGATTCTTTCACCGTGAAGCAGCGATGAGGACAGGCGTAATTATGGCGCAGACTTGCGAAAGACTAAAAGTGATTTAATTACTCAACATTTTCCACTTGTCACTCTGACAATAACGTTCACAATTTGAGTGCCGACTAGAGCAGAACAAATTTAATCCAGCCGACTCAGTGTCGGCAGTGGTCCATCGGGATGGAGCTGGGGTGTGCCTTCAAATTCTCTACCGTGAACAATATCATTTTTCACAAACACTATGTTTAATTATTGGTGCTCAGTAAAATGCCACAGCTGCTTTCCATTGGTAGCTCCACCCCACTGGACAGGCTGTTGACAAAAGGGTCATTGACAGAGGTCACTAACTTCACAGTCCTTTCCATTTCCAGTCCGATCAGGAAAGGTTTTGTGCTGCCAATAAGCATCCATGTGGGGTGGGGCAGAAGATAGAAGATGAACACTGGCTTTAAGGAAGCTTGATCAGGGTCGACACCTCCAATCCTAATCACTGAGGAACTATATGGGAATAAGGGAGAGCAATACAGTAGTCATGCTGAATATAATTTCAATATCCTGACATTGTTATGATTACATTTGTGATTTTATTTATTTTTAATGGTAGCTTTTTGCGGTGATGTGAGAAGTAACCACATGCTATTCTGGTTTTGGCTCTGGGTTAAATCTCACTCCAGATCCGTGTGGTCTTGGCGGATACTTCCTGTGTTGCTATAGAAGCTCCTTCATTGGCCCAAAGAGATGCTGATTGTCTTTAAATTGTCCGTGGCGTGTGAGCAGGGGCGCCGTAAAGGGGGGAGACAGGACGATTCCAGGGGCCCCTGAGCAACTGGGGCTCTGAAAAATTTAGAACATAATATGGGGCCCAAAATCTCTAACGACCCCCCTGCATGTGTGGCTCTGCAGTGGGCTGCCAGATTCTCCCATGAGCCTCCTGGATCACGGCAGCCCAGACCGAGATAAGCAGTTCTGGGAAGTGGGTGTAATACAATCATATTTTATTCTCATTTGTTTATTCTTTAGTCATACGTAAGTGTTGTCTACTCATCCTTTGGCAAGTTTTGTTGCAGTTATTTTATGCCAGTAAAGGTGCGTCAAATGCTAAATTCAATTATAACCTGATGCTCAAGTTAAACCACATTCAGAACATGAGCCCAAAGCTAATTCCAGTAACCATGGGTGGCAGGCAGGTGATACCCTGGACCAGATGACAGTCCTTCACAAGGCAATTTAGAAGCATGAATCCAACTAGGTCACAGATCTTTCAAATGGCAGCAGAGTGGAACATGGAACTCTATACACAGGACACCAGGACAGGAACTGAATCCACAACCTAAAGGTATGAGGCTCCCATGATAACCAGAAAGTTTCCGGCCTTCTGAATATATTATATGGAGGGGAAAACACACACACACACACCACACACACCCCCACACACTCTCACATGCTCACACACACACACCCACACACTCACACATACACATATGTATGCACACAAACACACACACTATTAAACAAGCACTCATGCCAGGTATACACAGGGACAGACACAAAGGCACATATACACATACATATACACAATAACCTTGACGACTTACAGTACAAGCTGTCAGAAAATGTGAATTTCTCAGCCCAGCCTGGATTTTGGGAAAATGATGATACTAAAACCTTCTCTGCACTTATAGATTTGCAAAAATACCACTTTGTCAAATGTCACGCCGTGCTCAGTGTGCAGCCCTAAATAGAACCTTCCAGATGGGCTCAGAATATGCACATGTGTGTTCTGTACTGATGTGCAAAATGGTGAAATTTGTCACCATTTTAATAAAATTGTTTTAATAAAACAACCTATAGCAATGAACATATCTGTAAATATTCAATTCTGAAATGTGATCTTAATATCATAGCATAAATTTGACATCTATATATGGACACATGATGGACACAGATAGACGCTTGTGGGAGTTAAACTTTGCAAGGCAGAATGAAAAAGGATTGGTTCAGAGAAATAACCAATCAAATTGTAGAGGAGACGGGGCTTAAACATCTGATTGGATGGTCCTGCCTCATCTATTTGCTTGGACCCATTTCCTCCACCATCTGATTTGTTATCTCTCTGAACCAATCGTTTTTTCATTCTGCCCTCAGAATATTTTTGTCTAAGTAAAACTCCCATGAGCCAGATAGATCAGTTTAGCCTCTTTTATCAGCAGTCAGTTGTGTACTTTGGGAATGTTCTGGCTCATTTTGTACCGATTTTCAAGTTCCACACGCTGTTTGTGACAGGCCTGTGAACAGTCCCTGGCTGAAGGTCATCCCCACCTACAGTATGCAGCGATAAAAACCCGGTGCTGCTTGGGTTTCCACTTACATTGCTGGGCCGACTCACTCGCCATGTCCCATGAGGAAGCCAGCAGATTCAGATGCTCTATCACTAACTGATAATGCAGATAATATTTTAGTGCTTTGTTGACACGGAATTGTGCAGGAAATGTGTAGCAAGGGTATCATTCTTAGCATGATTGACTTGGTAGATGTAGAAGTGTGATGCATGTATAACGTGCACTCTGGAGTGCCAGGTAACCAGTTTTGCTTATCAGTAAGATGAGAATAACATACAACAGATCCCATGCACACAAAAGCAGCCAGTAAGAATATGGGGTGAGGTTATTATTCACACAGGACAATCCCAGTACATTCCCTTAAGCCAGATACCCACTGCAATTCTAATCAGTTGGTTCTGGAGTGCATTTGTACATATGTATGTGACAACCAGCACACTCACTGCATCCAGTTACAGGGTAAGACAAATCGCAGGACTGAGCAAGCTGAGAGTTGCCTGGGCAGATGTGGCAGGCAGCAACCCTATGTTGCTTGCTGGAAGAGTTGTGTTCTCCATACATTAACATACATTACACACAGGACACATTCCTCAGTGCCACCCAGGATGTGTGGAGACCATGGCCAAAACTCCTTAAATAAGGATTCATTAGATACAGTTCCAGTCAAAAGTATGGACACACCAAGCCATCTACCTGATCTTTCTTTTAATGAAGGGCTTCTTCCTTGCTTTATGGGGCTTCAGTCCTGCTTCTAGGAGCCTGAACTCTGCTAGTTCTGCTGTGTGCTGCTGTCTTAGAAATTTTGAACCTGGAAGCAACCAGCTGCTGAGCGTATATAGGTGTACTGTGCAAGAGAAGTCAATGTTAGAGAAAATGATGTTTAAATGATGTGATGGAAACCTATGAGGTCTGTCAGCATAGTCATTTCAAAATGTCTTTGCAGCAACCATCCAATATATAGGTGCATGTTTTTACTCAGTCGCTAGCACATCATGTTTGGCTAATCAACGCCTCATTGGCTTTTTAACAAAATAAATTAAATAATTGAGTTGATGGTGAAATTTAATAAATACGATGGTCTGTTTTACGATATTTCAACTTTACGATGGGTAAATATTTTTCACTTTCAGTACATTATTCAATAAATTACACGAGATATTCAACACATTTTTTTTAATATAAATTAGGCTTTATTTTAATTCCTTTGCCCAACAATAGGCTAATGTAAGTGTTCTAAGCATGTTTTTAGGGTAGGCTAGGCTAAGCTATGATGTTTCTTAGGTTAGGTGAACTGTATTAAAATGCATTTTCGCCTTACGATATTTTCACCTTACGATAGGTTTCTCGGAACGTAACCCCATCATAACCCGGGGGGAGGCTGTACATGGAGTGTCTGAGGTGTCCCTGGGCAAAGGTTTGGGAACTTAAACAGTGTTCCAGTGTTTTTCAGTGTTTTTTATTGTGTTACTCTTAATCTGCATAGGCGCTAATGTTAGATTGTGTTTTTGTACTCAGTAAATATACACTTACATTTACAGATAAATAGCTTTAAACATTTTCTTTGGGCTTTTGCACAGTACTGTATATGTGTATACACATATATACATACGGTATTACCTTCCTGGTCAAAAGCTGGTCAATAATTATAAAATACGTCCATCAATAAACTTTGAATAAACCTCGAATTTGCATTATGCATCACTTAGATTCTATAAACCTAGATTAGGTCAAAAGTATTAGAACTGTATTAATGATTAGGACAAGATATATATTGACAGGAATACATACAATTCAGTTTAATGGCTACATCTGTTAACACTTCAGAACAAAAAAGTTCACATTTGAGTGTCTGAATAGGGAGTGATTGGGGTTTGTGTGCTTCAAATACTGCAGTACTTTTATAATAGCAAGTTTAATGATTTGAGGAGTTAAAGTTTCAAGAAATTGTCCCTTGCTGTCATTTAGTGAAATCTTTTTCCCTTAATGTTTTTCATCAGTAGATGCACCCATCATGTGATATGAGATATTCCTGGGGTTCCCTGTCCCTGATGGATTATCCCTGTTTCTCCTGCTCTTCTGCTGCTCCGGCGGCTTGACAGGTGGCCTTGCAGCAGTTGCGGCACTCAGGTGGTGAGCAGCTCAGCCCCCAAGCAGCCATGGCTGGGAAACACCGGTGGGAAATGATGACAGAAGGAGGATGTCCAGCCTAAAGGACAGGGTCCTCGGAAGGAGGGGACGGCTGCTGGAGGCAGTGACCCCCAAATGCCCTTCAGCCCCACCCTAAACACTGATTTCTCTGTCTCACCCCTTTCACATGAGCCTGGGGTTGACCAAGAGCCCCAGACCTGGACTGTAACCCTGAACCCTGGACTTCACTGCGGTCTCACTGTACCATCCCCTTTGTCTGAACTGTAAAACCCTTTTTGAACACCAGCCTCTCTGAGCTGCTGCTGCTCTTCATTTGTACTCCCAGCCATCCAGAATAAATACATGTAAATGTGGAGATAATGGTACAAACAGCATTCTGAACTGTGTGGGTCCTGTTATAGATAGGAGGTTTGGAGTGTGTGACCTGACACAGGATGGATGTGCTTCATGTAGGGCCACTCAATGAGGCCCCACCTGGGTCTTAGGTTGTTATGTGTGCCAGTCATTCCTTGTTTGTTGTATTTGGGTAATATAGTGTATGTACTGTACCTTCAAGAGCATCAGATTTACAGGACTGTTACACGTCTATAAAGACTTCTATACTGGAAGATTCTACCCTTCTCATCTGGACTCTGTGAATGTTTGAGGCTGTAAGTTTATAACTTCTTCCTCATTCTTTGCCAGTTTCCTATTCACATCATGCACATTTTACCTCCACTTATCGGCAGAATTACCTCACATTTTGGTTTTGTATGACATGCTGGTTTGTATGTATGTTGTTTAGACTGAATGTACTAAGATTTTTCCTACACCCATACAACTTTATACAAGAGCATCTGGAACAGTGTGTGGGATAAATGCCCACAGAGGTACTTGTAACAAATGCTTCTGGCAAGAGCCTGCAGGCAGCAGAATCCAGCCTTGAGTTCAGATGAGTGCAGATCCCTGTGAAGTTGATATGAAACCAAGGTCTGACCTAAGATCACTGGGGAATTGTGTGATTCGCAGCATGTAACTGCCATTCACTGAAGTTCTAAACAAGTCCTTGGGTGTATGATCAATATCAAAAATGCAAAGAATGTACTTGTGGTCATGGCAAGAGCACTCTTGCTGACTTGCCTCCCAAGACTGAACTTAGAGCACAGTGAATCATGGGATTCTTCTCGTGGGTGAAGCTGCAACCGATGTGTCCTTGATATTTGAGGCTGGGCAAGAATGACACGCTGGGTTTTTTACCCTCTTCTGTACTTCTGTTCTTGAGTATTGGAACTGTACTTTGACAATGGAAGATGACGTCAAATGGGTATGCGAGAACACAGGAATAGTCAAGTATGCATATTGATAAACAGCCTTTGTCTGCTAGAGCTGGGCCAGGCCTCATTTGCGATGCATTGATGTGTGATGCTTTAAAGTCTGGAATTGCTCCTGAAATGCTGCATCATTCAGCTGTTTCTCTGCTTTGCTGAGGGAAGACTCTGCTCTTACTTCCTCTCTTGTTTTAGTTTTACCTTATGAACTTCGTTGGGAGATGAGCGCACAAATCTCCTTCTAAATGTATATGTCACAATCATACTTTAACAATTTATAAATCTGAACATGCTGTGGATGTTATTTACATAAATCATAAATGCCTTTCATATTTGCTTAAATAAACATACATTTTGACAAGTGAAAAATATAATCATTGCCTAAAGATATTAAAGGCAATAACAGAAAGAGAAGGAATACTTGATTTTCATTTGTTTCTCACTACAAGCTACAAACAATAACCCAGAGGCACTGAATCTACCTATACTCTCAGTATAATCAGGCCATAAAGTGTATCCATCTCCCAGACACTTATCCTAGTCAGGGCTTGGGTTGGGGCAGCCTATCCCTGGCACTGTGACACCCAAGCAGGGACACATACTGGAACGGATGCAAGTTTGCTGTAGAGCACATACACACAATGGGCATTTTATGGACACCAGTTTGTTCTAGTCTTTGGACTGTATAGCAGAAGACCCTCAAAACACATGGAGAACATTTTTAAGTCCACAAACAGAGTAGAGTGAGGATTTGAATCTCCATCCATGGGAATGTTAAATTAGCCTCTCAGCCACTATGCCACTACTGTAGGACTTGAAATGAAAGTGAAAAGAAAAAATTAAAGACTTCTTCACTGTTGTGTTACACTAATGTGTTACAGTTTTCACGGCTGCTTAGCACTGAGAAAACATGGAGAAACAACTGACTTTTGGATTTAATGTTCAACTGCTGAAAAATTCAGTGGAGTTAAAATTGGTCGATCACTTGTCCTCTGACTTTTGAATATTCCAGCCATCTGGGTCTACAGAGAGGAAAGCGTGAACAGTTGATGAGGATGATGAACAGTTCGAGGAGGGCTCTCTGCTTCCAGACTACAGTGGCCCAAAACTGCTGCAGTCATAAGAGGAAGCTTATGTGTCTAAATACAAATTTGTATTGTTTATGATGGATAATATTGCATATATGAATACAGAATTAAATGTGAATTTATGTCAGATTCATGAATTTTCACATTCGCGGGAACCTTCTGCCCCTGACCCGCGTGAAGGTGAAGGGGTTACATTATTTACATAACTTAGACACAGAGCTGTACTATCCTTGCCAAAATGCATAAACAGAAGCTGAAATTTGATTTGGCAAAACAAAAAAGGTCACGCCCTCAAAGGTCAAAGACACAGCTATACATTCACTGGGAGCCATATATACTGTAGATTTTCTATTACTGCTGATACAGTACAGTCATAATGACAGATATGTGTTTGTTCCTGAGGAGCCACACACACGATGATGGGTCGGTTGTGTCCTTCACGCAGGGGCAGTGACAGCCATGGGTCCATTTTCATGAGGTAGAAGTAAGGGGCATGCACTGATTACATCATGCTGCCACACCCACCACATGGCAAACCACATCAGGGATGAGAACCTGTGTGCAACAGGTGATACCTCAGCACCACACCAGTCTAAATGGACCAGTGTGAGTGTTTTTTTCCCAGTGACTGAAATGCCAATCCTGCCACCAACCGCAAAATTTTCCCTGTAAGTTGGAGGACCTCCTTATAGGGCTGGATGTAGATTAACATCATACTCAGGATGAAGTAACTGGTTAAGGGCCCAACAGAGCAGGATCACTCCTGGCATTCACAGGATTTGAACCAGCAACCTTCCGATTGCTGCCACAGATCCCTAGCCTCAGAGCCACCACTCCGCCATGAATCACTTTCAAGGAGATGATGGAAAGTAGCTCTCTGACACAAAACAGCTGGGGATGGGTGGGGTGGGTTGTGGTTCGGGATTCACCTTCTCCCAGCAACTGCATCTCTCCTCCGTTTAATAACTTTCATAGAGCCGCTACTGTAGCACCTTCTCCTGCTCGTCTTTGAGCACCACGCTCACTGCACACAAATGGCAGTGATGACATAAACACTGATAGCATAGGCATAAACATAAATGATGACATAAACAGCTTTCTTTGAGCTCTTTTGATGCCAGATGTTTACTGATGCAGTGTCTGAAATTCAGTACTGTATATCAGCTCTGACGACAGTTTTAACGGAAGCAGTAATTTAGACTAAACGTACAATTGGAGACTGTTGTCTCCTGGCAACAGTGAGGGTGGATTATAGATGGGGAAAGGAGTAGATTGCGGACTCTAATCAGGCACTTCATGCCTTAGCTGACAATGTAATTTTATTCCTTTTCAAATGCTGCATGAGCTCTCATATTTGTTTGTCAGGGACAAGCTGAAAAAGTAGCTAAATGTACCAAAGTACAATAAGATCCTTATAAACAAGCTGCTTTGATCTGAAACACAATATATTTGGTGAGAAAGTTAGACTTGCACCTAAAACAGTGAGACTGAATATCACTAAACATGAACAGGATCCTGGATAAGAAAGGTAAGTATTTAAACTATAGAATATACTGTATATAGTGGCAGTATGAAATTACCATGACTATACAACCCATTGAAATGATTTTAATAACTGGGCTTCACTTAAAAGAAGTAAGCTGCATTATTCAGGGCAACCTGTATTAAGAATTTTAGACTTTTTTCTCAGTTTTAATCACTAATACTCCAAATGCTGCAATAGAATAAACAACACCAGACAAAGCTCTCCAGCTTTAGCAGATTTGGAATGTTTACATGTTTGAGCATTTAAGAAAGTATTAAAAGGACATAGCAAATGGTGTCGAATATCAAAATATATTTAGTGTCACAAGGAGAACTCATTATATCCCAGTTATTTTACAGTGGTTATGCAGCAGTGCACTTTCCTTCAGTAGGTAGAACAAGGCTAATTTGTTGAACAGTTTACAATATGAATCGTCTTATTCACACACAACATCAGGCTGCAATCAAACAAATGAAAATGCTCACACCTGATTCATTGCTCAGGAGTGTCGAGGCTCTGGAACATAAAGCAGTCGCTGCACTTGTTTAATGCATGCAAGAGCGAAAAATGTATCTCAGTCTTGATGTTGAGATGCACCCAACATGCTGACAGCTGATGCCTCACTGTGTAGAATGGAGAATAACAATGAACAGCTGGACAGTGCCAACTGCAGGGGCAAATGAGTGGATAATATCCAGTGTGTCACCAACAACAAATGAGTGGTCAAACTCCAGTCCTGGGGCGCCAGAGCCCTGTGTAGCTTAGCTCTTTCCCTGTTCCACCACAAATGATTTAGCTTATGAGCTGTGTGGTAATTAGCACAAGGAGATGAATCAGGTGTGTTAAATGAGGGTGAACCAAATACTGTGTAGGGCTCCGGCCCCCCAGGACTGGAGTTTGACACCCCTGCTCTAGTGTGTCACACAAAGCAAATAAGTGGCTAATTCTTGTATATCATGGTATGTCCTGTATATCATGATGGTCATTCCACCACTGTGTGCTAAAAAATGCTACTGGGGATCACTGGGTGACCATTAAGCACTCCAGTGCTTCCTGCTCACTGCCAGCCATAACACACCAAGAAGCATCCTGTCTGTTACAATACAATCTGCTTCTTCCTGTTCTAACTGCAAATAATTTATTTGCACATAATTATTATTCTTACTGTTAAATATTTATTTTTAGCATTTCTCAGAATATTTAACTTATTGTACTGTTTAAATCTGCTTGCACTGCATTTACTCTGTTTGTGCTGTCTTTGCACCCTGTCTGTTTGGCATGATATGTATGTATGCTACTGTAGGCACCAGAATGTCTCTTTGGGATGAACGTTAATCTTAATCTTAACATCCAGTGTATTACAAATAGTACATATATATATATATATATATATATATATATACATGTATAGGTGGTGAATGTCCAATGCAAGCAGAAATGAAAGGTTCATATTACAAACAGCAAACCAGCGGTTAATGTCTCAAACAGCAAATAAGTGGTTAATGTCCAGTGTCACAAATATCAAGTGTGGTTAATGTCCAATGTGCCACATACAGTTAGTCTCTTTCATTGACAAAGGAGATTATTTGAGTCATATGAAAGTGTCGTGTCCGTAACTAGTGTGACTACAGATATCATAAGATATCATGTCGTCGGCCATCTTCACAGACACACTTTCATTTACCAAACAGCTGTATCATTATCTGAACTGGACTGTGACTAACAGAGACATGCTTAAAGTTCCCTATCTCCTATAACAATGGATCTGAAATGTGTATTGACTAACAGGTTACCACTAATGAAGAAACAGATTTGTAGAAAGGCAATTGCGTTAGGGTGTAAAATTTACATGCAAACGCGTATATTTTCAGTCCAACTTTTTGAAGTTATCAGTAACTCATTTAATGAATACAATTCTGGGCAAGCAATATCAGTCTTTTCATAAAACTACAGCGATTTTAATCTGACCAGAGATTTACAATTGACTTGAAGCTGATTAACATGCATGTCTTCTCTGTCTGAAAAAGCTGCGACAGATGACGCTAATGACTAGCCTGTCGTTTTTAGATCTGTGAATAATCGCAGTTTGACTGTGCTTTGCCACATTATCTCATCAGGAAGTCAGTACCACTCCAAAGCCAAACAGAAATATACAGGCATAAGAGAACAGCTGCAGGACCATCCATGTGCACACAGACAGAAGGAGCCCTAAACGGAGGGACACCCTGCTAACCCCGTATCTGCTGTCTAAATGTTGACTTCAAATAGATGAGATTGATGCCTGTTAATACGACAAATTGGAACGTGTCTCCTATGAATATTTAAACAGCCCCTCCATATGGGGTGCTATTTAAAGGAGCCCAAAAGAGGGGAGAATTTTAACTCCTTTTACAGTATGACAATTTTGAACCCCCAATCTAACAGTTTTAATCAATGACATGGAGAGCAGCATGTGGGTCAGAATTCCTACTTCCTGCGACCTGCAGAGTGATGTCACTCTTGGGCCCCTGACCAAGGCCCTTATCCCTAGTTGCCCCAGGGACAGACTGACCCTGCATTCTCAATCGCATATAGTCTTGGATAAAAGTGCCTGCTAAATATATAAATTTGCCAATAATAAATATTACAGGCCTTGTTTATTTTCTATAAGTATAAACTTTATAGGTTGTGATTGAGCTACTTGTCAGCATTTACTTAATAGCTGGTTCCTTCTTAGACAGTTATACAGTCTGATAGTTTCTAAATGGCAGCTTTAGCTGCGCTGTGTCAACACAGCAGTTACCCTTAGATAAGTGATGCTAGCAGAGGGGCAAACAGCGATCCTCCAACATGAGTCTAATCATGCTTTGATTAAATATTTAGTACTCTCTAATTAACACCTAATAGTCCAACCAGGAACTCCAGTTCACATTTTGTGAAAATGGGTCAAAGAAAACAAGACGGTAATTATTTATTATTTAAGCATGTCTGTTCCCCATTGAGGACAAAATAGAGGTTATGGTGTTTAAACAGAAAGCACATTCCACAGTTAATGAGCTGCTGTAGAGCTGAAGTCTTTCAGTTGTAAGCTATGTGGCGCAAGATGCTGCCTGGTTTCCATGACATGCTGGACACTGAAGCATGGAGTTACATCCTAAATGAAGCCTGACTTCCCTTAGTAGCATGTCTGGGCATTAGATCAATTGCATATGCTTTGTATACACAGCCTGTCTGCTTGGGCTGTTTCCATTCCCTGTGCTGTAACTCCACCATGCTAATATGGATTTACCACACAAAGCTTTTTCTGTAATACAAAGGAGTAATTGACTATTTGCAAAATGCTCTTGTTCACCAGCCCGTCACAAGTCAACAGCTTTATCGGGTTTTGTGGTCGAACATGGACTGAAAAAGATTAAGCAGCCTTTTAAAGCTACAGAAAAGGTGGCCTATAGGAGCAAGTAACATAGTGGTAACAGGAGTCAGGCAATGCAGGGCACAAGAGCATGTGCGTGTAGAGCTGCGTGTGCGTGTAGAGCTGCGTGTGCGTGTACTCGAGGGCAGGTAGGGATGTACTGCTTCTATCTGCGTTTCTGAGTGCAAAAGAGGCTACCTGTTGACAAACGTGCAGGTCTGCATACTTGAATGTCTTGCCTGTGATGTACGACAGACTCTTGTTTTCGTCCAGGGGGATGGAAGGAGGTGGAAAATGAAAGAGAGATAGTAGAGAAAGAGAGAGAGAGAGGCAGAAGGCAGCCAGTGAGGGAGAGAGACAATGTCAAGTTGCGGCACGGCGGTAGATTAATGAGGCGCCATAGCGGTGGAGCTTATCGCCAGGCAGCACCTGTCGTCGCTCGCGATTGAATAGGCGGCCGGCGGCTCCGTACCCCCTCCGTCTGAATCACACTGCTGTTTTTCATCCCCTGCTCCGCTCCGGCTCGGCTCTCTCCATTGTGTCTGGCGTTCGGCGTGCCGACCGGGGCGGGTTCAGGCCACATGCTGTGGACAATCAGGCTGGAACGGCGTATCAGGGCTTAAGTTGATTAGTGAGGCAGAAGAAAAAAAACCAAACACTGGTAAACACCAGTGTTTACAGGACAAGATGCGCCGTTTGGGCTGTTTGGCGTCGATGCTTGTGCTGTGTTTTGAGGAAGGCTTGTGTTTGTATGTGTGTGTGTGTGTGAGAGAGAGAGAGAGAGACATACACACAATATTGACCTGACACTGCACTTAATGAAGATGTGTAATATTTCAAACAGTTAGAATATGTATTACCCAAGCAGTACTTTTTATGATGTAATTTTGCAGTGGTTAGCACTGTAGCCTCACACCTCTGTGACTGGGATTCGAGTCTCGCCCCTGGCGTCTTGTGTGTGGAGTTTGCATGTTCTCCCCGTGTCATCGTGGGGCTTCCCTCAGGTACTTCGGTTTCCCCCCCCACAGTCCAAAAACATGCTTTAGTAAGGTGTTACCAAATAATCTATAGGTGTGAATGGTGAGTGTGACGTGTAATGGGTTGGTGTCCCATCCTGGGTTGTTCCCTGCTTTGTACCTACAGCTTCCAGGGTAGGCTCTGGACCCCTTGCAAAGGACAAGAGGGTACAGAAAGTGGATGGATATGGATGGGTCCACATGGACTGTAATATTTATTTAGATCTAAAAGTTTTTTTACTGCCCTTATAGGACAGTATACAAATGTTTTAGTCTTTGAAACATGGTTTGCACCATAGTTTTCTCCTTGCTGATCCTACCATTTTCCAGCCTAGAAAATCACACATCCTGCAAACTGCAGGACCACAACCCCAATGTCCCTCCACGGACCCAGGGTCTCACACAGCTGGAAGAACCATGGACCCCAGATCCCTCATAGCTGGAAGAACCACAAACCCTAGGTCAATCACAGCTGGAATAACCACGGACACCAGGTCCCTCACAGCTGGAAGAACCACGGACCCAGGGTCCCTCATAGCTGGAAGAACCATGGACCCAGGGTCCCACACAACTGGAAGAACCATGGACCCTAGGTCCCTCACAGTTGGAAGAACCACAGATCCACGGTCCCTAACAGTCGGAAGAACCACGGACCCAGGGTCCCACACAGCTGGAAGACCCACAGACCCTAGGTCCCTCACAGGTGGAAGAACCACAGACCCTGGATCCCTCACAGCCGGAAGAACCACAGCCCCTGGGTCCCTGACAGCTGGAAGATCCGCAGACCCTAGATCCCTCGCAGCTGGAAGAACCAGGGATCCCAGGTCCTATAGCCTTTATTATTCTGGGAGATCCTATTATTGAGCTGTATCCGCATGAATGTTCCACACACAAGACCCACTGTCCTGTTCAGGAGAGGAATAGGTGATGTTTTGTATTGCTGTGCTAAGCTGTTATACCTGGATGCCTGATTTCTTTATCTGATATAACATTTAGAAAGATCCTCATATAGGTCTTTATGTCTCACCAGCTTAGGAGGTCAAATTCCATGTTCCAAATTCTAGCTACGGGTTCCTGGTTCTACCCACAAATGGAATAAATGTCTTTCACTGGTGCTTTATGACTCAGACCCTTTTGACTAACCCCTTTTATTTGGCTGAGCCTACTGCAGGTTTCTGGGTTCAAAGCAGTTTTGACCATCTCCCTCCTCTGTAGACTGGGACAGTTTCCAGGCGTACTCGCCTACTCAAGTTGCAGTTGTTGCAGACTCTAGTACAGTCAGCAGATGACTCTTTCTTTCACTTGATCTGGATTTTGGGACAGGGCTATGGTGCATATTGTGAACTTCTGGCTATTCAGCGTGCCAACAGAACATTCCGTTTTGGTTTGGTGTGTCTTTGTTGCCTCAATGTTTATATCTATTTTAACACTTCCAAAAGCAATTTGTTCATCTTGGGCATCACATTCATTACCAGAAAGTGCAATTGGACAGCATATCTGATACAACAGATACTAAGCAAATCTTGGCAGTGATCTTCAGAATGGGAGGCATCACTCTCAAGGCGGCTGAAGCAGAAACAAGAAGAGAATCAGTAACGCTGGAGTGTCTTGGAGAAAGAACGAGGTGGAAGCCAATAAGGGGAAAGCAAGCTAGTGATTTTCCAAAGCAATGAGGATCCCAGGAAGTGTTACAGATGGCTAAACAGCAGGGCTGAGCTGAACTCATCTCTGCTCTAAGCTGTTGTTTTACCACCAGGGAGAGCTTCTGGAAAAGAGAAAACTTTACCAATTATACAGCTGGATGTTTACTGTAGCAATTATCCTTACCAGGATTTAGTCATTCAAATCCTTTGTGACCCAGCATCATGCATGGAGTCCCACAGCTCAGGTCTGACTTGAGTTGGATTGAGGTCTGGGGCTCCGCAGGGGTGTAATTACCATAGTGGTATGCTAACATGTGAGGGAGGGGTTGCTGATGTTGCCATCAGTTCTCGTAACCTGCTCAGTCCTGCCCCTGAAAACTATCTAATCTAAGCTGCCTAGTGTTGGTGCTGTTGCTTCTAGTCACTCCTGGTCATCCAGACATTGCCACATCTCCTGATTATTTATTCAGTTCTCTTTCCTTGGGGGGGTGTTCTACAGAGCAGGTTTTCGCAGTTAAGCTGGGTTAAGTGAAACAACATGATTATCCAAAAAGAGTTTAGGTAAGGAGCATTCCTATTGGACAGTCATGACGTCTAGCTAACTGAAAAATCCTGCTTCGTGGAACACACCCCCCAGGTTATGCAGTCAGCAGTAGGTTGCTTAGATATCCAGCCAGTGCTTCTTCCCCTCATTGTTTGTGCAATGCTTCCATTCCAATCAGAGCTAATTGTCTCAGTGGTCCAATCAGTGAAAACATTCTGGTTATCCAATTGGCTTTGAGGCTTTCATGTCTGTACACAGGTCTGATGCAGAATTCAGAACAAAGGTTTTCAGAATATTCAGGA
>JAODJU010000119.1:20600636-20611939 GCA_026776725.1 Gnathonemus echidnorhynchus | reverse complement strand
TAGCCCTTTCTCACAAACAGGCAGGCCTATAGCCCTTTCTCACAAACAGGCAGGGCTATAGCCCTTTCTCACAAACAAACAGGGCTATAGCCCTTTCTCACAAACAGGCAGGTCTATAGCCCTTTCTCACAAACAGGCAGGGTTATAGCCCCTTCTCACAAACGGGCAGGGCTATAGCCCTTTCTCACAAAAAGGCAGGGCTATAGCCCTTTCTCACAAACAGGCAGGGCTATAGCCCTTTCTCACAAATAGGCAGGGCTATAGCCCTTTCTCACAAACAGGCAGGCCTATAGCCCTTTCTGGACCCCAAACTGCGATCCCACATGCTTAGTGGACCGTCTCATGCCTGTTTTGTTTTCTTGTATATTTAACAGTTGACTGCTGACACCGAAAAGTTCCATCTGGCCGTTCTGTAACACCCTTCTCCATTTCCAAATAAAGTCCCTATTCCATCCTCCCATCCCTGTGTCACATGCAAGGACAGAGCTAGAAATTCTGGGCCCCCTGACAAAATGTCACCTCCCCCACCCACTTACATTATCTAATATTAGAATTTGGTAACACTTTACTTAAAGCACTCATATATAATACACTATAGATACCTTCATAATGCATTGTAATGCATTCATAAAGTATTATAATCATGGCTATAACTACTGTATTTATAAAAAGTAATAGCACATATGTTCCATGTTAATTATGCATTATAATTGCGCTATGAAGCTGTCATCTATAAGGCACTATAAATACCTTCATAGTGTATTATAACGGCTTATACTAACCATTATAATGCATTATGAGGGTACCTATAATGCACTATGATGACTGCTTTAAATAAAATGCTACCTAGATGTTTATGTATCCAAGGGCCCCTGCAAGATGATGATGGGTGCCCGGAGTCTGCCAGGGTATCCATGCCCTTACTGTGCCCCAGGTAACAGGGTTCTGCCCAGATTGGGCCTAACACTCTCAGTCTAGCCTCCCAGACATCTCTGCCTTGTTTGGAGCAATGAAAAGAATGGCTGTGTGACTGAACAGTTGCCCAGCGTAAGTCTGACAGTGTGTTTCTCTGTCACTGTTTGGGACCCCCCCCCCCCATTATGCATACAAAAATACTCCAGTCACTTTGTATCCTGATTATCTGATCAGCTTACCCCTTCCCTAATCCCAGCATTACAGCATAATTGTGCTAACTGATCTACAGTCAGTTTCTGTGGGCACAGTGCCGATATGACTGTAACCACACATACACAGAAGGAAACCTGTAAATCAGCAGAGCTTTTAAAAGAGTATTGCAAGTGAAATGTACATATTTATCTTAAATATTATTTTTGATCATACTATTACTCTTAATGGTACCTATTTGGTTTTAAATGTATTCAAAAAGAAAAGTCAGACTATGGCAAATGGTCAGGAAGGGATTCATGAAGGGATTTGGATTTAAAACTGAAACGGCTGGTACTTTTCCAGATTATTCTGCTGCAAGCAATTGTAACCCACAGTTCTTTCTGTTGAACTTTCTCCCCCAGGTGAGCAGGTTACAGTGCTGCAGAACTTTCCAGATGATCAATGAAGACCTGAAGCCTTTGAGTGGTTGGTTTAGCTAAACAATAAACCCAATTAAATATGAGCAGTTCTGAGTAGAACAGGGGGCATCTTTAACAGGGATCTAATACAGCTCATCTATGCTAGAGAGTCACGTACAACTTTGACAGGCTATGAAGATGTAAAGGCAAAGGCAGAGAGTGGGCTATGGAGAGGGGCCGGTGTGCTGGCGTGGAAATGACCCATTTTCTGCATGTGGCCGCGTGATCAGCCTGTCTCCTTTGTCTTCAATACAGTCTATCTTCCCAAACCACTGCTCAAGTGAGACATGGAGCCCATTGGCTGCCCGCCAGGTGATAGGGTCACCCCACTCGGCTGAGAATGCCTCTTCCTGCGGACAGCTAATTTACAGGCCAGGATGCCATGCTTAAACCTCCCCAGGGTCCGTGTGACCTTCCTGTGACATTCGCTCAGGTAATTAATCTGCCTTCTCTCACGGCCCTTCACCACGGCAGCCAGAGAATCAGTCACACGGCTGCTTATCCGATTTACAGGAGCCACACCTGTCACCAGCCGCATACCTTGGCCCTCCGGAGCCCGCGTGTCTGATCGGTGCCCCCAACTCTGGTGGATTAGATGCTCTGTTTGCCCAACATTAGTTCCGCTTGAAGTTTTGCATGTGTAGCTAATGTATTGGATGAAATGCGACCAGCATCTCAATGCAGTCCAGCTCGTCCTCCAGTCAGCAGTATGGGAGCCACTTTTGCTCCTCAGCTGCCTCCTGTAACAGCTCCAGATTCTTTAAACCCTTTTGCTTTGCATTCACCCCAGCATGCAGTGTGCATCCGGGGACAGATGCTGTCAGGTCCAGGACTAAATCACCCCATTGCTTGGCCAGCAGGTAAAGGTTCAGGAAGGAACAAAAAGGACTTGCAAGAACCGAGGCTAATCTTGAAATTCCCTCATACCATGTGGCTCCCCCCCCTCCCCCCCCAGCTGGAAGGAAGCATACACAATCAGCCTTGGTCTGCATTCAGCATTTTGCTTTGTGAAGCTTCCCTGTAAAACCAGTGAAAACTGGCAGCAAGAAACAAAAACACAAAGATAACAACAGCCAGTAGTTAGTAGTAGGTAATCCTAGTGGTTCATAGCAGGTAATGGTTACAGGCCTCTCAATCAGCCAATAATAAAGCAGCGGTTCTCAATTTCAGTCCAGGGTCCCCGCTGTGATTGGCTGATTGAGAGGTCATCCCAAAAACCCGCACCAGCCTTCCATGGATCAGGTTCCCCACCCCTGCCCTAGTGGGAACCCTGCTGTTGGACCCCGCAGAAGAGTAAATTACTCCAGCACAGCCTTTCGGTGTGGTCTGAAAGCACGGACAGTTTGGATGTGATTAGAGATGGCTTTTCCTCCCCAAAAGGATTTCCCTCCCAATGACGATGACATGGGATGCGGCCTGGTCCTGCAGTCTGACGCTCTCTCCCAGGTGCTCTCACGTCAGATCGGGTAGCAGCACAGAGGGAATGAGATGGCAATATACGTGCCACTCTTTGCCCTTTGTAAATATTTCAATTTCAGCTGAAACAAACATAAACATAAATGTGCATAGAGGAGCTCTGGGACCTTTCTGCAGCAACGTAACCTCCTCCTGTCTCCCGCCTGACAGAAAACCGATCCTGGCACCGTGCCACAGCCGATTTTAAGCCGTTTGGTTTCAGATACTGCTGATCCTCCTCTCTAAAGCCAGATGGACCATCTTGCCAGAATTGTTTGTCGCAACAGCGGAATGTGACACCTTAAAAACAATGGTTCATTCACTCTTACAAATACATCCCTCCCCCTAAAAAAAATCTCAGAGTGTAAAGGGTACCAAGTAATCACCTCACCTTGCCCTCCACACTGATGAGGAAGCAGAAATTGGCAGAGCTTTGATAAAACAACAACAGTAATTAGTTTGTTCATCCCAGCAGATAGATAGAGGTGGGGATCACTCCAGAACAACATTTGACGGGAAATTGTTACCGATACACTATTTTTCATTTCCATGTTATTTACAGCAAGGCTTGTGGGTCATCCAATAAGATACATCTCAGCAAGTCATAACGGAATAATGAAAGGAATACTATTGCAATTGGGGGGGGGGGGGGGGGAGGTTATAATTTGTAGGCTGCCACGTTAGGGTAAGGTGTTTGAAGTGGCCATTCCAGCAGGGGGCAGACCTGGGCTTGGTGTCACAGTGCTGTCCTACAGGTCAGGCTCACTGCTGGCAGGATGCAAAGGGTCGATAACTATGGGTAGAGACTGAGCTCCTGTGCCTAAGTCTGGCTGCGCTATCAGATTTCACTCTGCCTTGACTCTATGAAGCAGTGACTTCTATGTACATGAATGAATGTTACATTCACATAGCGCTTTACAGAGCCAATGGGGAGCCACTTCAAACACCACCACTGTGTAGCACCCACCTGGATGGCCACCACACAGTAGATAAGGTGGTGAAAGGGCAGGAGAGAATTGGCCAAGTAGCTCTTACACGCTCCTACAATGATTATGTTATTATGAGAAGTCATCTGGCTTGTGCCTTTGGGGTCAATCTGACCCCAGGGTAGGTGTGAGAGTTAAATGTAGGGGATGATTAGGAGGTCAGATATGAAAGGGAAACAGTGGGCAGTTTTAACCAGGACATCAGGGTACCACCCCGACTCTTTCAAAAGATGCCCAGGGATCTTTTATGACCTGAGACACTCAGGGCCTCAGTTTTTTGTCTCATCTGAAGGACAGCAACATTTTTACAGCACAGTGTCCCCGTCACTGCAATGGGGCACTGGGATCCACACTGACCACAGGATGGGCAAACCTGGTGGCCACACCAACACCTCTTCCTGCAGCAACCCAGTTTTCCTAGTTGATCTCCCATTCCAGCCCAAACATGCTTAGGTTCAGATGGACTGCCTAGTCGGAACCAGGGGTGGTATGGCTGCTGACATGGGTTGACTCATATGCATGTATTAGAACAAGAGACCAGGAGACATTTGTGTGAACTATATTACTTTGAAGGTGGCAGTGATGGTTGTAAGTTCTGACCTTAGAAACACTGTTGTTATACCCCTTGAGGAAATTACGTCAAAATGGATCCAACTGTGGCGAGTCACTCCGATTACATCACTTTTACTTTAAGCTGGATTTGCATAACTACAAGTTGCAGGATCTCAAAATGAAAAGAGCTCCACTGCTGATATTTACCTCAATGTGCTTTTTTTTTATCAGAAGTGGGCCATTTATAAGCTCCAGTGCTCTGCTTGCTAAACTGGCATAGTCTGGGCAGGCGGCAACAACATGCCAGCCAGTGAGAATCCCTGGGCAGATACAAGTACAAGAGGCAAAGATTTCATAGAGGAAAATGTTATTGACAACTTTGTCTTCATTTCTCTCATTCCGAATGGGTCATTTCCTTGCTGAGATTTTAAACAAAGAATTATACAGCTGGATGTTTTGGTGGAACGCCCAGGATAAGTAACTTTCTAGGGAAAACAGAATGACAGAAATCTGGGGACTGTGTCAGCAGCATACTGGTTACACACCTACGTCCTTGACCTTTATCTGCCCGCTGCATCACGGGCAATGTCTGTTTTCACCGAGTGGTGTTAATTCTCACCAATATTGCTGCTGTTGTCGAAGGTTGTTTACTTGAACTTCTGCCGTGGCAGCCCTGTCATGTCCGTAGAACAAATTGAAATTGAAAATTCGAGGAGAGGGGAGAGCAAGGGGCCAGAAGGGAGGGCATCCGAAAGCTGTCTTCCATCTGAAGAAATCATGTGTAGGATGGAAAGCTCAGTAATCCTCGACGGAAGAGTTATTTTAGAAGGCGGGGTAGGGGAGGGGGGTAGGTGTGGGGTTAAATGAAGTGATAATTACCCTAATATGCCCTAAAAATAGATTTAATAAGAGTAAGGAAATCGGATTTTAAGGGCAAGCCCTCACTCTATCATTGCCCCAGTAGAGAATGATGTGGAACATTCAGTGTCTTTCAGTAAGGCCACATTCTAGGGAATCTCGATAAACAATGAATTTATGAATATGCATGAATGAGGCGGGTGCTCTAAACAGTCCATCGAACCTAAAGCCAATTAACTCGGCCGTGGCAGAAGTTTTTTGAACTCATTCATTCATTTGGTAGGTGCCTGCAATGACAGCACAATGCAAGTTTCACTGGTGCATAGTGTGATCGGTATCGCTAGAGAATGGTCGAAAAAGACAAGATGTGCTTTTGTTTAGATGACAAACAGAAAAGGACACAGTTCACACACTTTTGTAAATTACAAAAATAACAAAAATGTAACAAGTAACTACAAAATAAATAAGTAAAACAATCATAAATTACAAACATTAAATAAATGGTAATAACATTGCTATACAATATTGTCAAATACATTTTTTACCATACCTACTTAAAAACTACATTTCCATGTCTAGGTATGGTGATGCAGCTATATCCATTTTTCTGTCATTGTCACTGTCCCCTAGAGCTGAAGTCAAGACCACTTTTGTTGAGTCCAAAACAAGTCTAAGTCTAGGACTAGTCGAAACCGATTCAAGTCCCTAGAGGTTTGAGTCCAAGTCAAGATTAATTTAAATTGAGTGAAACAATCGAGACCAAGACCACTTATTACCTGTGGATAATTTCTGTGTGATGCTAGAGACAGTGTATCTTCTATTTAAAATGATTATTTTGCGGTATTATTTGTTATGATTGAAAAGCATGTGCACTGTAACAGCACTGCAGGATCAAATTAGGCCATATTATTTCCCCAGTCATGAGTCCTGAGGGACAACATCCGAGAGATCAAAAAAAATATGAGAATTGTTGAGAAATTCTTTGTGTTTCATAAAACCAAATTTGATAATACTTCAAACATGAGTGTGCCAACATCGGGTTTGTGGCCAAAATGTAAATGATGAACATGGACACATTGCGGAGATGAATCTTGTCAGGTGACCGATTGATTACCAGCTGGCGAATTACAATGCCTGTTCTAGATGGGTATTGAATTAATCAAATCAATGCCCGTTTTCTGAACAAGCTTGCTTAATCAGTGATTTTGCTTTGATGGAGTAGTTGCTTGAGAGAGAAAAAAAAAACATTTTTAAAGCCAGTTGGACTCAGTCAAGACCAGTTAGGATATTTGTCAAGACCAGGGGTGCCAAATCCTGCTCCTGGAGAGCTACTACCCTGCAGAGCTTAGGTACGGCCCTAATTTAACACACATGAAACAGATAATCAGGCCCTTCAGTATCACCTCAGGATTAGAGTCAGCTATGTTGAAGTTAAGCTGGTTCTCATACTGAGATATAACTGAAGGGCCTGATTATCTTTATCAGGTGTGTTAAATTAGGGCTGTACCTAAGCTCTGCAGGGTGGTAGATCTCCAGGAGCAGGATTGGGCAGCCCTGGTCAAGACCCATTGCTAAAACTGCAATAAATCAGAGTGAAAGTATCAAGGAATCCAAGACATTATGAGACTGGACTCAACTCCAAGCCCTGAGGTCCCCTTGTCCACCCAGCCTACACCACCCCCACAGCCGCCCCCTTCTCATAATTCCATAATTCATAAGCTTATGTAGCATGTAGCTTTATTTACCTATACTTAATTGAAACAAAGTTAAAATATCAATATCAAACTGGGCAAAGTTAAAATATCATTCAGAAATGTTTACAGCTCTCCTGGTTCATACAAGTGGCTGTTCTCTTGAAGCAGTTAAATGTGCTTTTCTCAGCTCCCGAACTTCTACTGACGGGTTGGCATCCTAATGCTGAGACAGGAACAACAGCAGCAACAACAAAAGCAACATCAAGCCCAAAAATCAAAAACAATGACAAAATAACATCTTAACTGCCTATAGTCTGGTGAAGTGCACCAAGAGAACAGTGCGATAACTATACTGTAAATAATTGTCTTGCCTTTGAGAAGAAAGCAAATATGACAAGATGAAAATGAGAGACTTAACATCTGCATATATCCTGTTAACACGGAACAGCTAGCAGCTGGGAGAATGTAATTAAACTGAGTCTCATGTCATATTACAGTGTAATTTCACTGTAATTACTTGTGAGCTGCTGCAATTGCAGTTTCACTCCACTCTAGGATGTATCACATGTCGAACATTAACCTTTGACCTTTGATTCGAGAGTTTCCATTTCTTAAGCAGAACTGCCCGTTGCTGCCCGTCCAGTTATTTTGCAGTGGTTTTGCCCATCCTGCCATTTGCCAAGTAGTGATTCTTGGCTTTTGCTGATCTCACTTTTGCCTGTTGTCTCCGTCATTTTAAGTTCCAATGGACACTAGTGGATTTTTCCTCCCATCCTGAGCATGTAGGCAGAAAAATAAAAGAAAGTAGTAATCTGGTAAAAGAGGAAAGGAAACCCTTGACATGAAGATTTGCATTTTTCAAGAAACCAGTTGACGTAAACTAACTTATTTACCCATGATTCCCACGCCTAACCCCCTGCTGCATTTTGGCATGTTGTGATTTTACTGTCAAATAGATCAGTGTTTCCCAACCCAGTCCTCTGGGGATCTGCAGACGGTCCACGTTTTTGCTAAACATTATTGGTGATTATTGGAAATATCAATTAATGTATTTTTATAACATTATGTTGATTTGCAAACATGCATGTATTTGCGGCTATTTCAGTCACGTCAGTCAGAGCCTGTGAGCCGCACGAATCCGTGACTGGGAGAAGATCAGCGATTCACCGTAAACGTGGTGCACGTCACTGCAGGAGGCAGGATGACTCCAGGATTTTACTTTCAAGATTTTGTTTGTACTAAGAGCCCAAAGACACTGAAAAATCAGAAATGTGGTAAATTTACTGTAAGTGTACTGTACATATCCTGACATTAATGCATTTCCTGACTAGCTTATCAAGTCAGACAATCTGGTGTCTACATGCCATAGAGACAATGAAGCCACAATTGTCACAATTACAAAGGATCCTACAGCTACTGGCCGGAAAATCAAATTTAGCTAAACACCGAAGCCGTTTTCCAATTCTTCATTTTTTACATTCTGTCAAGGTTGCCGTGAAATGCAATCACATGAGCCAGAGGGCCAATAGCATGATGCTGTCTACAAAACAATGGAACGACGAGATTTAATTGGCTGATTCAGATCTGCTGCTGACAGTCACAGCAAGACGATAAAAGACATTAACTGGGAGGCACCTGCTGCAAATAGCCTTCCAGCAGATAGCATGGCTGTCAGAGGATTTCCCTTTGGTCGCTGTTGCACAAATGCTGTGCAAGAACGGCAAACAGAAGTAGTCTGCTAATTAATACCTGAAAGCCTCACTAGTAGGGAATGACTAATCATAGCTTCTGGTTTTGCTTTGGTACACGGTGTAATAGTTACTGGAAAATATTCAGGTTTCCAGTGTTTTGGGGTTTGTACCTTGTCAAGAAGTCTGTCTCTCCCTTCTACCCCACTATACAGCCTATTAGAGAGGACTAATAAAAAGTTGGAGGATGAAAACTTTACTTATGCATGTGAGACCAACAGGAACAGCAGCTTCAAAAGCTTTGATTGGATGAAACCAATTTGAAACCGATTTGCCATTGGCAGTATGTACTAATGCTCTAACAATTTCTTGTTGTTCATTCTGTCAGTCTGACTTGTCTAACTAATATTTTAACAAGTTGGAAACTCACAAACAGCTTCCATTCTTTTTAGTAAGATGCCAGTTTCTGCAGAGGGAGAACATGCGGATTTTATCTCCTTTGTAAGACATTCTGTTAAGGTTTCTTATCTCACCTGACTTCAGGTAGTTTATCTGACCTGCAATCCAAAGCCGCCCCAGCTCTTCGCCCCACTGGAATGATAACTGGTTTGGGTTGCTCGCATCACCAGTTCCAATTTGAATTGTTCATTTCACAGTTTGTGCAGTCATACCCAGATTACTTTGTTTGTTTACCCAGGGCCAATCGCGCATTCAGCCTGCCCTCAAAGAGACCCTCAGCTTCCGCCAGCTTTTGTTTGAGTTCCTGTAATGAACTGCAGAGTTCTGGGATGGCTCGGTGCTAATGAACCGTGAACAGGGGCCAGTGCTGATGCAAGGACGCCACAGTAATTGCCCGTTAACCCCAGGTGTGGTTTTGCCAAAGTACCTGATTTCCTTTGGCCAGAGCAAATGTATTTGTGTTTGTCCTGAGGTTCTGCCTAACCCCACACCTGGGCACTGGATGAGACGAGGCCAATGTCACCATGACAAAGTCGAACAGCAACCCCTGCGGGTCTGTTTACCGCCACTTAGACTTCATGTCCTGCATATGTTTTGGTTATAAGTCTTTCAGGCAAAGGGTAACCAAGCACTCCAGGCTGTGGCGTAACCCTCAAAGATGGGATGGCCTTCCCGAGAGCTCCAAAACACTGTGTTAACTGAATTACTCATCTTATTCTGCCAAACAATTGTCATTGTACTGAATGTTTAACATTTTGGCTTGATGGCATATCAATGGAATACAAATGTAAAAAACTCAAGGGGAAGCAGAGAACATGGAGATGAAAGACCTGAATCTTTATCCATAAGGTTCTCTGTTTCGGTCTGATGAATGCACTGTGGTTCTGCTCTGGACAAGGATCCTTACCTGGACTTTCTCATGAGATATTCAGCTGTAAACGTAACAGCAAAATTAGTCACAACCTGAAAATGTGTCACATTTAATATTTTCTTAAGTAGTCATTTCTGGATTCTTGTTCTCATCCTTACATTGATTTAGATGCAGAAATGCCGTGTGACACATGGGTCTATGTGTTTCCATTTTGTGCAAACAGAGCCTCTTTCCCAGGACGCTACCCTGAAACCCCATTTCTGTTTGAGAACCCCGGACAAAAGATCATTCTGGAAGCCCCTTTCACAAGCTTTGCACAGGCCAGCATTATGTTTAATGCTCAGCAATCTTCCTGGACACGTGGGCAGTAAAGCGATGTTTTATTTTAATGTCAAGCTCTCCTCCACAGAGCTGTTTTCACTGTGCCGTTTCAGATAAATTGGAGACACGTGTCCTATCCATTCGTTTCACATTATTAATTCACGGCATATGTCTCCCCACGAAAGGTGAAACAATGTCAGCCACTATCTAGTGTTTCACGCTGAGAACACTTAGCTACTCAAATCGTCACTCAGCCGCTAAAATTTTCAGTCCGTGGTTTTCTTTTTTATGTTGCTTGCTCATTTTCTCAAAGGAAATGTTCCCAAAATTATCGCTCTTTGGAGGCCTGACATTTACTTGTCTAGTTAGCTTTTCTGCTTCTGACATTTTTAACCCTGTAGTTAAGAAAAATCCTGTAACTTGTCAAGCTTTTTGTAGACCTGCTAAATGTCCATGTAGGTGATGTGGAAAAAGTCTGTTTATTTATGTTCATGTTGCTATTGGTAGAGTTGATGTCCAGTCAGCCTCACCCCTGACAGAATATAGGTCTCCTAATGACTAATGACAGTGAAATGGCAAAGTTATGGAGGAGCATGAGGACATTTTATACTGTAAATAAAGGATAAAGGCACTGGTGGGGGGGTGGGGGTGAATATCCCACCCTGTTGTAGGCCTTCCCATGCTCTGATTCTTGAACCCATTCCCTAGTTTAGGCCTTCTCATGCTCTGATTCTTGAATCCACACCCTGCTGTAGACCTTCTCATGCTCTGATTCTTGAATCCACACCCTGCTGTAGACCTTCTCATGCTCTGATTCTTGAATCCACACCCTG
>JAODJU010000119.1:20546711-20600536 GCA_026776725.1 Gnathonemus echidnorhynchus | reverse complement strand
GCTGTAGACCTTCTCATGCTCTGATTCTTGAATCCACACCCTGCTGTAGACCTTCTCATGCTCTGATTCTTGAATCCTGTAGACCTTCTCATGCTCTGATTCTTGAATCCACACCCTGCTGTATACCTTCTCATGCTCTGATTCTTGAATCCACACCCTGCTGTAGACCTTTCCATACTCTGATTCCAAATAGTTTGAAAACCTGACACCTGGTTTTCTCTTTCTTATTATGCTAAAGGGCTTTTCTGTACCACTGAACCCTTATAAAATCTCCTTTCCTTGCTGTTATTCCAATGCACATGGTTCAGTTCGTCACCCCACCTGGTACCAGCCTTAGGCCCCTTTAATGTCATCAGTACACGAACCCAGAGCCAAAGCCACTTCTTCATCAAAACCACACAATCTGGGCCCAGTAATGCTGACTACTGAACTGACAGTGCCAGATTTGTTACGCAATGCATACTATGACACTGAGTCTGATATCTGTTTTTAACATCATATAACTGCTCTGGTTATTCCCTTTGAATAGAATAGTGAAATTCATCCCTGTGGGAATCTCTAGTTTTCACATCTTGCTCAGTATAAAAGATCTTGACACACATGTAGAGGCTCACAGAACGTCTTGGGACGCTTAATTCGTTAAACATATTGCAAATTTATTGGACGTACATTGACAAGCATTGTGTAACATATCTGCACATATCTTCTGCACTGACATTTCCTTTCTAGCACGTGTCCTACTTTTTTTTGCCTCATTCATTCAGTTCTAGTTTTACCATTTTGCTATTAATTGCAATTGTAGTCATTGGCTCCCAAAGTGATACTAAACACAAATGTTCGGAGTTTTATTTTATTTCGAAGCTGTTACTAATTAAAAAAGCACATAATGAGACTGCTTGTCAGTGAACTAATGAACTTTTTAACTCAAAATAACTCTTAGAATTATGATTCGGGTTGCAATGTATTACTATAGGAAAGAATGTTTACTTAAAAGTAATGCTTGTTTCTAATGTGAGACATTTTTTGTAAACAAATGATGAAAGTAATGATTTTGGTATAAAACCAAGAATTTTGCAATATTTGTTACTGAATTAAGCAAGAATCCCAAGTCTTTCTGTGAGCACTATATATACGTGAGAGTGAGTCTGGGGGCAGGGAGCAGAGGCAGCCAGCATCCAGCACATCTGGAGCAGCTGGAGTTAAGGGCCTTGGTCAAGGGCCCAACATTGATATGACCTTCTGGCCCAAGGTCCCTAACTGGCTGAGCCGCACACAGCCCCCCCATATGAAAGACAAGAAGGTGTATCCCGGTATATGTGAGGCTCTTTCATTTTCCCCAATGTCTCATGATTACTTGGACCTTTTCTTCCCACATTGACTGGCATCTGATTCTGGACACAGGATGTTTCCCAACCCTACCTGAAAGCCCACAGACACACCTTCCTGAGCAGAATCCTGCTTCCTCAGCAGGCCTTTAAGAGATTTCTCCTTCCTGCATGGATTCTGGAAGGCTGGGTTTCCTATCTAGACATGCAGGGCGGGGAGCAGACATGATGTTGTTGAGATGGAGATATGAATGGGATGCCCGGAATTCTTTGTGTCCCTCCACTTTCTGTGGTGACGGAGATGGTATGTGTGTGGCTCGGACAGTTAGGTCACTGGTTCAAATCCCTGAATCGACGGTTTGATTTTGCCATTGGACCCTAGAGGAAGGCCCTAAACACCAACCAGTCTAGGGACTGGCTGCCCCTGCTTCCAATCGCACGTCGCTTTGGATATTGTGAGTGAAAGGCAGCAGGAAGCAAGGCAGAGCACAAGATTGCAGCAAGTGCTGCGAGAAGCTGACCGGTGATTTTGGGGCCGCTTTAAATGAGGGCCACACTCAGGCAAAACGGGTAATGTCTGTTTTTTAGACAAGTGGTGTTGGATTCAGAAACTCTCGTTTTTTTTGTGGACTGCTTTCCGCTGCATCACACTGCCCCCCCCCTGCAAAAAACCCTGATTTTTGTTTATATCCTCTCAGGTACGAGTCCATGAAAGGGAATTTTGTTTAAAGGCGAAACAAGATGTTTGCGTAGGTGCAGACCCCCCCTGCATCCCTCCTCTCTGCCGTTTCTCCACCTCTTTTTAGGGCCACACTAATGAAGCTCCACCTCCATCTCTATGCATTCTCTAAATTCCCCCTGTGAAGATGTTGATTAGAAAATCAGTTTCGCCTCACGTCAAGGACAATGATTAATGTTCTGTATATGTGCTTAATAAAGTCTCTCGCACTATCTGGCCCTCCCCGCTGCCTCCATCAATAAAGTGTATTTGCAATTCCATCGGCCTGAAAACCACAGTGAAAGCTTGTGGTAAATTATAAAAGCAGGCAGGGGTGAGATGTGGTGGGTGAGGGGGATTAATTTGCTCTCAGTGTTGTGTGAGGCAGAGTTTCACGCGCTGAGATGACCTCACAGCCTGCAGAAAGATCTCTGACCCAAATTACATCGACGGCCCAGCACATTTCTGACAATTTCCAGCAACCGCATGGGGTCACCATTTAGCGGAGTGGTTCCGGACACAAACACTTCAAGTGTCCTTCTGCTGTCCCTTTCAATGAAGCGATTAACCTGAGTTCCTCTAGCACAATATACAGTTTTATAAATGTGTAAAAACTGTGAACTTCTGGAGGGAAAAGTGTCAACTAAGCACTTAAATGTAAAGCTGTGTGTATGAAGCTGACACTTTTAATGAAAATGCAAATTATCTTTACTGTTCTTCCTCCAAAGTTCGACAGGAAATATCGCAATGAGGTATTTGTAGTGTGGGGAAAACAGACAACACAGCTATTAGAAGAAAACACATTAGGTGCCTTTGTCTGCTCCAGCAAAGCCTGCAGTGTCTGGGGGTGAAATGCACAGGGTTCAGCACAATGCTGGAGAAAGTGAAGAGGAAAAGAAATGAGACAGTATCTGTGTGTGCTGTGTGTCTATTATGAAATGAACAGATGGATGGTTCTCATTTTAGCTTTAGGAGCGATGAATTGTGTGTGTGTGTGTGGACGGGGGGTGGGGGAGTAGTACTTAAAGTAGGGCATTTAAAAGAGCGAAAGGTCATAGGGACAAATAAAAATAACTGTCTTTACACTGAGTCATTGCAGATGTTCGAAGGTTACACGCAGTCTGAAGGTTACGCGTCCTGATGGATTCATTCTGTGACTGCAAATGACCAACAGCACTGATCTTCAGCTTGCTGACCGACTCACAAAGGACTCCTGACTGCAGCTTACAGTGGCGTAAAGGCGCTGATGTTCATGTGAGGAGGAGCTTTGCCAGCACATTGGCGTCGTGCACCTCCAGGCTGGAGACAAGGTGACCACAGGATGTCGGAGCTTCTGTTCCGGCTCAGAAACGGGGCTCCCTGTGCGCCAAGCGCATTCAGGGGTCGCTCATGCCCTTCAACCACAACTCAAATTAATTTAAGTTAAAATGAAAGGTGAGAGAAGTACAGCAAACTCACGTGTTGCCACCCTATGAGTCCATTTCCTTCTCCTGGCAGGGTCTGTCAGACCTGCAGACACAGTCAGGTCCTCTTTTCATCAGAGCAATTAAACATAAGGAATTCACTTCAGGGCAGTGTGGCAGGGACCCTCAAGGGACTTGAATTTAAACTAGCAACCAGTTCTTAAGTCCATATCTGTTTAATAACCCTGCTACCTGCCGGTGAGCCTGCATGGACTTCTTCATTACGCAGACCGCCCAGTCGTCCAAAGCTGATGTCACATCACACACAAGCTCCATGAAAGAACAATGTGAGGGAAAAAAAAAACATTGACATCACTGTGCCTCTTGAGGCAGATGCACAGCATGTCCTGGTCATACGGAAGGCTGAGGAGGACAAAGGGAAGGGGAAGGATGGAGGACAATGGAGGATCTGCCATTCCCAAGTTTCAATGTCCCACATCAGTTTGACGTGACACCAGTGTGATGTGACAGTATACAAGTCGCCAGAACCACTATTAATGCACCTTTAATTAATGCTCCTCAGCACCGCATTAATCTAGGCCTACATTTCGGCTTTGTGGAAGAACAGAAAGTTTGAGGCTGTATGCATCCATGGAATTAATTAGCAGAACAAGGGGAATGTGTGATAGTGGCTTCACACCCATACGACCAGCTCCAGGACTGCAGCTATTTATAATACTACACTTATTATAGGCTATATATTATTTACTTTTAGGTATCACCATAATACTTTTATAATAATTTAATGTTATTTGTTGGTAATTTTTTTTTTTTTTAGCTTTTTCAGCTTAAGGGTACAACAGAAAGACCTTTTACGGAGCTTTAGGTAGATTATTGATTGGCCCAGAAACCATTCTGGCTTTGCATTAATTGTATATCGAGATGCAATGCAACAGGATTTCTGTTCTCAGCTTAAGTTTGGTGGGAAGACCTCTACCATATAACTACTGTACTGTATTTGTGCTGTGGCCTAATAGCATGAAAAGAGAATAATGATCCCTAAGTTCTTAACACCATGGATTGCCACTCTTCTGTTGGTCCTCTGTACACATGTTTTCCAGCCCAGTCCTCAGACACCCCAGACGGTCCACGTTTTTGCTCCCTCCCGGCTGTCTGCATCATCACTGTCATGATTATGCCCTTTTCTACCCAGGTTCAGTACATAACTTTCAGTAACAATTTCTATGAATGCCATGTCTATAAGAATCTATGAACATATTCATGCACAGTATAATACATTCATAAAGCATTATAAACATGGCTATAAATATTTATAAAAAGGCATAACCCATTATAGACCTGTTTATTTTGCATGATGAATGCTTTATGAAGCTCTCATCAATAATGCACTATAGATAACTTCGTAATGCAGTACAAAGCATCCTTAATACTTATACTGACCATTATAATGAATTACAAAGGTATCTACAGTACAATATAGATGAGAGTTTCATTTGAGCTTATGAAGTAGTATAATCAACACTATAATGCCTTATGACTGTCAACAGAAGATACTGTAATGCTTTATTAATTCTTGTACCAACCATTATAATGGATTATAGATGACAGCTTCAAGTAA
Source organism: Gnathonemus echidnorhynchus (assembly GCA_026776725.1). Classification (NCBI taxonomy): domain Eukaryota; kingdom Metazoa; phylum Chordata; class Actinopteri; order Osteoglossiformes; family Mormyridae; genus Gnathonemus; species Gnathonemus echidnorhynchus. Next base: position 20,595,451 of record JAODJU010000119.1, on the reverse strand, counting down.
AGTGTTACCAAACTTTCCTCATAGGGTCCTACCCTGCCAAGAAAACAAGAAATCGTAGCCATTTCCTGTGCTTGCTTCCCACCCCTAAACCTTTGACCTCTAGAAAGCCATTCATATCTGAAGCTAAGATTTGTTTCCATCCAGTTCAAAGGCAAACGTTTCGTGCCTTTGGTCTTATACTCTACATCGGAAGCTTTGAACTTGATACCAATCTTGAAAATACGCACCTCCAGGGATCAACAAAGTAACATCTCATCTCTCATCTCATCTCACACACCTCCTAATATCCACAACCAGCAGAACAAATCGGTGTATAAGTCCTGGAAAGCTGAGCAAATGACACAAAAACTGTGAATAGCTCAACAGATAAATTAATAATTATCATGTGTCATATATGCGGAGCAAGGAATGAATAACATGTAAAAATGGCATTGAATAGATCAGAATGTCATGGCATTTCCATTCTATGTCCCTTGCACTTTTCTCAGGCTTAGCGGGATATGTTAAAAGGTGTCTTAGATCATCTGTACTACATTGAGGCTGACCCACCTGCCCCATTCAGGGCCACTGCCTTGGATTTGAGATGTGGGTGTGTCCTTGCTGGTTGCCTGTCACAATAACTAATATCAATGCATACATAACAACACACAGTGAATTTATAAATTTATGCAGAAGGATTATTTACGTTAATGGACTAAATGTGACCGGTTGAGCCAGTATATATTCGTTTACAGTTTCCGCACATATCACAACTCCACGTCTCAACTAACCACCTGCTTTCCTGTGTGGATTGTGCTGACTTAGATAAACATCTCTGAGAAAACTTTTGATACATTGATGCACTTTGGCAAATATGTGCATTGATTGATTAACCGCTATGCTACATTTGAGATATGTCTGTGCTATATTGACAAACATTTGTGCTGTGTTGTTAAATCACTGTGCCGTTCAATAAATACCTGTGCTACGATGATATAGCTCTGTCCTATGTTGATAAATCACTGTATTGGTTTATAAATGTATGGCTCTTTTGAGAAATTGTTCTGCTTCATTTCTTAAACTGCTGTGCTAAATTTGATAAATCACTGTGCTATGTTTCATAAATATTTATTTATTTGCAGCTTCCTTTTGGAATGGAGATTTGCATGTTAACTAAATGTGCTACCAAACTGCTCACAGTAATGATGGGAGAATGCGGCTTAGTCGGGTGGGTGGGATTACTGTGATTGACAGTCTGTGATAATCCCACCCACCCAGGTCTCAAGGTGCTCTTCCTACTATTACTAATTCAAAGACCACAACTCAGAATGAGCACAAATCCTCTTGTTAATCCTTTTACTTTTTTGCGTCTCCTCCATGGTTTATTAAATGTACGACAGGTGGCCGGGCATTCCCTACGTTTAGCCAAAAAGCAGCTTTATTACTATAAGGTTCAGGATCAGATGGTATTATTTAGCATTAATTAGGTTGTCTTGTTCTTGGGATTTACCAAGTTACACATAATTATATTAATTACACTCAATCTTTTATATTTTCTTTTGAAATAAGGTCCTCCATAACCAGTTTCTTTCCCTTGTTTTATGTTTTAATGAGCATATCTGAATTATTTCTAAATCTTATCCCCTAAAAAAAAAAAAAAAATTCTCACCACTGCTGACCTTTTCAAAATTACACTGTAACAAACTTTTCAAGTCACGGGCACCTTTGAAAAGATAAACTGCCATGTAATTTTGCTTCAGAACTTCGTGAAGATTTTGGAAAATTTTGGGTCTATTTTTCATGAAAATGTCACATCTCTCTCCCTCAACCTGCTCATTATCTTGTTGGTCCGGTTTGTCTTTTAGCACTTTGAAATCCCTGAGTTGGGCTTCCTTGTGTTTATCCCATGGAGGCAAGGTGGTTAAGGAAGTGCCCCAGGTATCACTGTCCTCTTCTACAAGATCTGATTGATCAAAATGTAGTGAGGGTTTTGGAGGCTGGACAGTGAGTATGCAGATTTCACAATCCTGCCATCACAGGAAAAAAAATTGCATGAAGACAAAATCATTAAATATCGAAGAGAGAAAAACTCCCTGGATGATTTTCCCTCTTTGTAATATTTATTGCGGTCTATGGATGTCTGTAAATTTCGAAGTATGTAAATCACAAGCAGCATTAAATGTTAAAATCAGGGACTGACACAACTGGTACGCAAGTATGCATTCACCTTTAAAAGCGATGCGTGTGGTAATTGGTTGTTGTAACAGCCTGAATGCGTACGTATTTTATGTGCATTTGCGCTGATATGACAAGAAATTATCGTGCATTTTAACCTTTATACCTTTTAACCTTGTTGTGGGGTTTCATCTGGGTACTCCAGTTTCCCCCCCATGGTCCAAAACCATGCTGAGGCTAATTGGAGTTACCTAATTGCCCATAGGTGTGTGTGTATGTGTGTGTGAATGGTGTGTGAGTGTGCCCTGCGATGGGTCGTCCAATTGTGATTAGACGAGTCTATTCAAGTGGTTTTAGCATCTGGGCGAAGTCATTCTAACATTCTAACGAGGAGCAGCATTGCAAGGCCACTCACACTGTTTTTTCAACCCAAACTAACAAAGGACCACAGATCTGTCCTGCAGCCCTTATGATTGCCTCCATGGTTTTTCACAGAGATTTCTTGAAAAATGGACAATGACATCGGGCTCTGCTCTGAGCCTGCCAACCTGGGGCAGTATCAAGCATTTTATCAATGGCACTTCTCTGGTGGTGGAATAACTTTACAGAACGGACAGGACTGAGGCCTCTGTCAAAGCCTGTCAAAGACAAATCCTCTTCAGTGCTCGGAAACTATTCAGCTGTACATAATGATATGAACGCAGTAAAATTCTGATAATTCTGACCTGCAAAATAGCCCCTAATAGGCATGAATTTTACCAGTGTCATTTTGAAATGATGTTATTTTTGCAGGAGGCACAGTACAAAGTAAAAACCTTTTTTCCAGGGAATTTGGTACCATGATTTACCAAAGTAGATGATATGCATATGGGTAAATATGGCTTTTATTGTGGTACGTTTTCAGTGACCATTTATATAAGTGTGATGAAATGTTTACACTGTCATCTGTGACCTTTGACCTTTTGTTCTTTCTGTCAGTGATCACTGAGAGCAGATGTGGCTTCGCAGGTGGCGGTCCTTTGATTACCAGGTTAAGCCCCTTGTTTTGTATGGCTGTGGATGTGATTTTTCAGAGGCCAGCTGTCAATGGACACTTCACATTTGAATCAGTGGGTTTTGAGGAGTCACAAACAGGGGAGGGTGTTCCTGAGATTTCCAGGTTTCAGGACTGGGTACCATCATGTTCAATCCTTAACTGCTACTCAATCATCTCTTAGTTGCCTTAACATGAAATTGTGCTGCATCTTCCGTTGACCATTTAACTCATGTAAAAGTAAATGGAACTAATGTGGGCATGATGCTGTCACATGGTGGTTTGTGCATGTATGTACGTATGTATATATGAATGAATGTATGCAGGCATGTATGTATGTATGGATGGATGGATGCATTTGTTTTATCTACCTTCTACCCTCTGATCCCTGTCCTCCTGCCTTCCAAGCAGTACAATTCCCAGCTACACCAGTCTCTTTCCACTTGTTTTCCCAGCTTATCTCAGACAGCTCTAGACAGCAGCTGTTTCACAGGTAAGCTGGATTCTTCGTCTGTTAGACTGAAGATGACAGTCATACTTCCCTGGGCAGAAGCACATGAGCTCCCTGCTACCCCAGAAGCATCATTGCTCTGTATGGATATCACATTCTGATCAATTATAATAATAACACCAATTATTACTATTACCACAATTATGCTGGTTTGGGTGCCGGCGAATTATTGTAAATTACAATGTGTCAGAGCTCTGGGGAGATTAACTCCCAGATGTTACTCATATCAGGGACTTAGCGTCTGCTTCAGAATAATCTCCTTCCCTGTGTAGGTTTGTTTATTTAAAGAGACACAAAGTCAGCCTCCATAAGAATAAATGCTGTGTTAGGGGCAGTGAGGTGAGGATGTGCTCAGTGCTCTTAGAAAGGAGTGTGTTAGGGGCAGTGAGGCAAGGATGTGCTCAGTGCTCTGTTAGAAAGGAGCGTGTTAGGGGCAGTGAGGCGAGGATGTGCTCAGTGCTCTGTTAGAAAGGAGCGTGTTAGGGGCAGTGAGGCGAGGATGTGCTCAGTGCTCTTAGAAAGGAGTGTGTTAGGGGCAGTGAAGCGAGGATTTGCTCAGTGCTCTGTTAGAAAGGAGTGTGTTAGGGGCAGTGAGGCGAGGATGTGCTCAGTGCTCTATTACAAAGGAATATGTTAGGGATGGTGAGGTGGGGATTTGTTCAGTGCTCTGCTGTCACTGGTAATGCAGTAAAGACAGATAAACTGCAGTGATTTGGTCATGATCTGTAAACAGTGGTGGGTCACTAAATCAGTCAATGGTTTAAGTGCCCTTCTGGTCTGGGCAAGTAATGATCAATTCTGATCATTACTTGTTATCCAGCTCATGAGAGATGCAGGCAATCAGTCGCCAAGGGAAACAGGGGTAAGTGTGAAATACATAAAGCTCTAGGTACATTGAGTAATATGAGAGATACACACAAAGACAAAAATGGAGCTCTTAGTGAAGCAGGATGAAATAGTGAAATAGGAGGTTCTTTATATATATATGTTTTTTGTCTGAATTGCCTGACTATTAACTTTGGCCGTAAGAGATAATTGGTCTTTCCCTGGTCTGGTTGGGAATGAACACTGCAGTTTCCACCTGGCTGACTGGCTTATCCTTTTTTGTAAGGTCCAGCCATCCATTCATTGTCTGCACCTGCTTGTCCGGAGCCTATCTTAGAAGCAAGAGGAAGGAATTACCCAGGACAGGGTGCCAATCCATCGCAGGGCTCACACACCAATCACACTCACGGGCAATCTGGTAACTCCAATTCACCTTAGCAAGTTTTTGGAAACTGGAGAACCCAATGGAAACCTCAAGATGACACAGGGAGAACATGCAAACTGCACACACTTAGAGCTGGGGCAGAAACTCGAACCCTGGTCTATAATGGTGTAAGGCAAGATGATCTCCAAATTCTAAACACTGAATAATTTTGTGGGTGGAGGGTGTGAAGCGGGAGGTTATCGACGGAACGTGAGAGTCCCGAGGATGTTCCAGACCAGAATTTAGAAATTACTGGGAAGTCAGAAGAAGGTTCTTGAGATCAAAGCATTATTATGGCCTTGTCTGCTGCAGACTATCACACCTGTTGGTCTTTACATATATGGAACAGATGGGAATTATTTGTTTTACCTTTGCATGCTGAGGGGGAATATCTCAGACAGAACATGAGCATTGTTATTACAGTATGAGTGCACAGTGCGGTGGATTCACTTGAAGTTTACAGCCCCAGAGCGACTTATGCTGTTCTCCACATCGTTTTTTTCTCTGCTAATAATTATGGGATATTTGCCTTGAGTATTTGGATTGATCTGTGTATTTCTATAAAGGTTTCTGCTCTGGAATCCATTTGGCACTGGGCACTGTGCATCCTCTGAAAGTGAAGCATTTTTTTAAAGCTTTGACTCTGGTTTTAATGAGTAGGCAGACGTCAGGTTTAATGCTATGCATCACATCATTAAGCAGAGCACTAATTAATAAACAACGATTAATGAGTATTTAACAGCCAAATTATTAAGGGTTTTCAAAATATGATTTTAATGGGTTTATGGAAATTATGCTCTGAATGTTAAGGCTTGATTGTGTTGCCCCTGATTTTCTGGCAGTGGTGACTAACGTGTTAGGTCCTGAAGTTACTATTGGGTCCAGAAGGTCCCATGGACCATGGCTGAAGCACATGCTCATTGGGGAATGGCGTCCAGCCTCAAGTGATAAAATCATAAGACAGCCGGTCCTGGGGGGGGGGTTGGTCATGCCCTAATCGGGCAAGCAGGCAATTTGTCTTCAGAAAATAATTTTTAAATCCCCTCCAGTTGGACAGAGACCATTAAACGAATCCTCTGACCAAAAAGAGGCCTAATTCATGAGAAATATTGTTCCTCTGGGTGCTGATCAGCGGCGGGAGGTTGTACCAGGGCCTAGACACCATCCTCTCATGTCTTAATCCCTCTGTGAGCCCCAGGTGGGGCAGGATTAAATCGGGACACTTTCTTTGAGCTGTTCTACATACAGGTGCAGAGTTCCTCTGTACTGTCGCAGAAGGCCGGGATGGGATGTTATCATTGTGGATGGCTACTGTCACTGATGAGGGAACTCAGTGGAGTTTCAGTGCCAGGAAACCTTACAAAAAGACCTTGTTGAGGATTTTTTATGGCACTCCTGAAGTGTCACAATTAGAATTTTTTTTTATGAATTTATGAACAACATCCTTCCAGAATACTGGAAATAACTCATGATTAACAATTTATAAATATATATATATTTTGCAGCAATGAAGGGTGTCTTAAATACAGCGTTGATAGGTAGAGGGAACACTTTCTCCTTCTTGCCAAAGTGTAAATACAATTTTAATGGGCAGATTCATAGGTGGCAGATGTGTCTGTGAATGCTACGGTACCCTGCAGAGAGTTTTTGCTAACACCCACTTGGGACCTTGGGCACTGTGTTTGGGAAGAGGTCAGTCATAGGTCAGTCTGCACGCAGTCTGTGACCTTTCAAAGACAGACCAAACCAATCTCACCGCCTTTTCTTTGTCTACATTTTACAGGTTTTTCTCTCTCTCTTTCCCCCTCCATCCTTTGTTCCTTAGGCTTTCTCATCTATCTCTCACTTCAATCAGTCACTAATCCATCCTGGCCTTGTTGAGCTACGATTCACAGCTTCCACACCGAGGCAGACAGACCTGCAGCCCAGAATAGATAAATAAACAGGGTGGAGTAGCAGCCAGCTGGAGGGGGGGTGTGTGCTAAGCCAGAAGGCTGCCTGCTGGATGAGTGAGTCTTTCACTCAGGAGGGCCGCAGGGTTGATTACAAATCGAAAGGTCATAATCCGGTCGTAAAGCTCGGGATGATGGGCGAAAATGGAAGGAGTCTGGAGCAGCAGAAGGAGCGGTTAGGCTTTGCCACAAAAGGGAAACTTTTTGCGAATGCAGACTATTTGATATATGAAGACCGTTCATTGTATATGGTATTCACGGAATGTATGTAATCAATTTGAGCATATTGCACTTCCTGTATCAATATGAAGGTTAACGATAAATATGTTCATCCATTTATTTTCCATTAACCTCAGATGAGATAAGATGAAGTCAATTGATCGCAGGGGGAAAAGCCTTTAATTTCATTGTCATGAAATTAAATTTGATTCCAGTATGAATGACAAGGTGTGGAACCCGTCATTGAATTCTGAGCATGGCTGTACAAACTCTTCTTACGGGGCAAGTGGTCAAAAGTTTAAAAAAGGGCCACTCAGTACCTTTAAAACTCACGCACATTAAATAGTTCTGCAAAAACAGACAAACAGGCAGGGGCTCAGGCAACCCCAACCCCCCCCAGCCCCCCCCCCCACATACACGTGCTCTCATGAACCTGGGGGTCAGATGATTTCCAGGTTCCGGATTCTACACCTACCCTCCTCCTTTTTTCATTTAAAGACAGGTGCTGTTATATAATTGTCAAACAGATAGCACTGGAGGGCGGCGATAAAGCGATTGGAGAGGAACACCTGTCGTACCCTAGACAAACTTAATTTTGTAAATTGCTTCAGCAAAGAAACATGCAGCTGTGCAAATGTCACATTATGCACAGCATTCTGGGTAAAAACATCTGCTAAGATATTCAACTATGGTAATGTCTGTTCCTTTCCCAGCCATACAAACTGCATATTCTGCACCACGGGCCTCTGCATTCAGTTCCTAGTTGCGTCCTTTTGTGCAAAAGCAACATATAACTAGAGCCATTTATACCTGCTACATCATAGCTGGACATCATACTGCACGATTCATTCCTCAAGGGTACAATGACTCACATGGTACGTTAATTGGCAGAGCGACAGTGACGGTGACTGTGCCCTCTGCTGCCCATAAAGATAAAGCTTCATGAGTGCCAATGGGCTTGCTTACAGGTTAAATGGCGCAAGGGGGTCACGTTTCGCCATTCACCATCATGTACTCCCCATTACTGTGTTCGGGTTACCCTGGCAAACGTCTCTAAAAGCAGCCAAGACTGCCGCCGCATCTGGCCACCCCAAACACCATGAATAAGTCAGGGTAACTCTCAGGTTACGCCCTTTCACAGATTCCCCGCTCCTCAGCTTTCCTCCTCCCCTCAGCGCTCAAACACCTGCTCCCAGGGGGTCCCATGTAGCATGACAGCATTTTGTTGAGAACGCAGTTATGGAGGGAAGGGGTCTGCAGCTGGAAGGTTCAAGAAACATGCAGGAGTTTTTATTTCCTGTCCCCTGTACCCTCACCCTCCACCCGACTTACCCATAAAGCTTTCACTGTAAAGTTATCTTTTCTGCAATTCTTTAATGTCATCTGACTTTATAACTGTTTGATATTTTCTTCCTTATAAAGCTCTGTTTGGGATTTAAAAATACAGCAGCAAGATGCCATTCAGCAACAAATATGTGCATAAATTGGTTAATAGGGGGACTGTGGGACTCAGAGGGTTAAATCTCTGGTGGCTGCCCTTCATTGCCCTCACCAACATGTGTCTCATAGAGAGCAAGGTAACAAAAAAAGACTGACAAAACAAGAATTTTCTTGCAGGGCTCAATAAAGCGTCACTATCGTTATTACAAACATGATCAATGCATAAGATATATAATTGATTCCTGACCAATTCCAGCCTTCCAAACTTTGATGCTGGCTTTGATTTTTCATTTATGTAAAATTCTGCTATTTCAAATCCAGCACACAACAACCACAGGCACCGCGCCTCCTGCCAACGAGCTCGCGGTGCGCAACAATTACAAGTAGATTTAACGTTACAGAAAACATTGCAGGCAGATGTAACAGCGGGTAAAGTTATGCAATTTCAAAAGCCGCAAAGAAAATGAAATTTAATCAAGCCAGGAAGCAATACAGAAGGAAAAAAACTGCAGAGGGAAAAGTAGGAGAAAAACCCTTTGGAGATCCAAGGCCAGCTAGCAAACAGAACCCCCCCCCCCCCCCCCACCTCAGCATGCTAACCTTCATACAAGCACATTATTCACAGTCACAAAGACATATTTCCATCTAAACATCTTCCTCATCCATCATACTTTTTTCCGTTAGGCTTTGATCATACTGTAGGCAAGTCAAACTCTGTATCCTTTGAGTACAAGAAGCAAAGAAAGAAACATGAGGAAACAAGCAGCTGCTGGAAACTGTGAAGAACTTCAGTGGTTTGGCACGTAAAAATCAGCATGTGACTGCAGATCCGGGCCAGAACTCAGTCACCGACTGAGCTGGCAGAAAAACATGAGCACATATACATGTCACATGCATTGTAAATGGGGACCTCCAGAGTCAGACTGAATTCTCATTTTTGGATCTCAAATAATTTGATTTAAAAAACCATGCTGATTTAAAAAGTACTAGACTTGTCCATTTAAGGGCATATAAAGGAGATGACAGTTTGGTCTTTTGTGTCGTGGACAGCAGACTCTGAGCTGATTGAGGGAATGAAGGGAATGCAAGATTCTGCATAACTATGCGCTTACTGCCAGGTCAACCCATCCTGGAGGAGACTGAACACTCTGTCCCACATATCAGATGCCCTTGCCTGTTTCTGATAGATGTCATTTCTCTTGAAATACACCCTGCGCCCCTTTCATTGAGAATCAATAAAAAATTAAAGAAATACCATTCCTTATAGAAATCCTTCTTAATATTTTTAAAATTAAAATATTTATTGCACATATGCTGATGACATCAAACCTCAGTGGAAAGTTGCTAAGAAATATAAAAATGTTTTAATGCTTTCCCGTTTATTTGATCATTTTGAGCATAATAAGGTTATTACTGAGCAAATGGAGCAAAATCTTTATTTGTGGGTAACAATTCAAAACAAAACTTTAACATTTAGGCAGAATTCTTTGGACTGATCTGAAGGTTAATCAGGCATTTAATTCAAATGCAAACACGGAGGTATCTTGAGAATTTCCAACAAGGGTATTTAAGCTTAAATCAAAAATAGCATCACAGTACCATCAAATGCCAGCCTAAATAAATCAGTCATCCTTCATGTCAAATACTGCTAAACAAAAAAAGGGCTTATGTCCAGTTCATATTACAAATTATGTCTAATCCGTATTACACAATGCTTATTCCCAGTTTATATTACGTTTTGCTTACGTCCAGTTCGTATTGTGCATTGCTTGCTTGACTAAAATTCAACTTTTGAATGTTGAAGTTGCAGAGTTAGCGAGTTTAACATACTCTGGGTTATGATATATAACTAAAATCCAAAAACTGTAGGCTGAAGCATAGGATAAGGTTATAAATAATCCAAAACAAGCGGGATGCCAAATGTAAATCACAATCCACATACAGAGTCAGAAGACAGGTGCTATTATAGAAATCAGTGGGAGTCAAAATGGAAGCTCAGAGCCACACATGTTCACAATGAGTTCAATATCTCACAAAAGGTTTACTTCACGAAGGTCATTCTGTCATCCTTAGTGCAATCAGGGGCTGTGAAAGAGATGTGCAAGTAGTCACCTGAGACAGGGTGTAGTTTGATTGGGTGCGACCGCAGGGGGTATTTCAGTGACAAAGACAAAAAAGGCAGATTTCCTTTAATGGTGATTATTTTGGACACTTCTGTGTTTCTGTATATGGACTGTTCTGACCAATCTTTGTCTTCATCCCTCCTTCTAAATATTTTGTTAACAGCTCTCTCTCTCTCTGTTTATATATATATATATATATATATATATATATATATATACACACATATATATATACACACACACACACACACTGTTTCCTCCAAACTAGTTAACAGTGTTTTGAGGCTTTTTCTGTTAACACCCAAAGAGCTGTAGGTCAGTGTTTCCCAACCTGGACCCCCCCAGGATCCATGTTATTGCCTTCTCTCAGCTCCCTCCCAGACATTCCACATTTTTGCTCCTTTCCAGCTCCTAGTATGTGGACTGTCTGGGGCTCGATGAGGGTTGGGAAACACTGATATGCGGCACAAGGCAGCTCCTTTGCAGCTTACACACATTCACCATTATACACTATAGATAACTGAAAAATTCCAGTTAACTTCATGTGTTTAGACTGCAGGAGGAAAGCAGAGAAATCAAATATGAAAAATACACACATAAACACGCACACAGGCACACACACACACAAACACGCACACACACACACACACAGAGTAATTCATAAACACATTCATTACGCATTATAATGCATCCATAAACCAATAGAAACATAATCATACATTTGTATGAGAAGGCGTAACACATTATAGACGTTTATTATGCATTATGAATGCTCTATGAAGCTCTCATCTATAATGCACTATAGATACCTTTATAATGCAGTAGAAAACATCCTTAATGCTTATACTGACCGTTATAATGCAGAAGAGCCCCTTATGACTCTTTAAAAGCTGGGCTGTAGAATACATTCCTCCTGTGATTTTATCTACAGATCTAAGCCACCATAGTGCAGCCTCTTTATATAACGGAACAGAGTGCCAGAGTAACAAACATGAGGAAGAGGAACTCTCAAAATGGACTAACAAAAATCATTCACCCGCGTTACTGTGGAAATCAGTGACTGCTATGAAAAGACTGTAATACTAATGTAAAAAGTGTTTTCAGCACTTCCTGGGGAGAGTGTTATTTAAAAAGAAGGGCTGTACACATGGATGCGAGTGCCAGTCACAACCACACTGACTTGGCTACTCAAGTAACAGTCCCTGTTTATTACCTGACGATGGTAATGCTTTGAAAATAACAGTCAACACAGCTTTGGCTCCAAATAAGCTGTGTTACATTTTAACACCAGTTACAAAAATTTAAGAGGCTTCGCCACGTATTCAGCCCAATCAAGGAGAAGCGGTAGTATCTGTGTATGCATGTGTGAAGGAACGGTAGAGATGCCCATGAAACTGCGGAATCCAAAAACCTCCTGAGCTTTGCTATATGAAATGGGTGCCTGTGGGTCGCTAAACTTGTCTTGTCTTTTCCATCCTACTCTCTTCCTGCTGGGCAGAACAATGTGGCACCAGGTAATTAAAGGCAGCCACGGGCTCACGCACTTCAGCACCAGTGAAAACGGGAAACTCTGCATTTGGCAGCTCTTAATAGCGAGCAGACAGCTGCCAGTGCAGAGCGCCGGAGTACCTGATTACTACCCTTCAGCACACATTTTCTCCCATCAACCCGCTGACTTCACGTACCGCATTATTGAGTCTAAGAACTTTAAGACCTTTCCAAGCCGCCTTTGGCCAACAGCAGGTCCATGGTGGCTTGCAAACCTGCCAATGGTCTTTCGTCCAGGAGTCAAAAGCGTTGGTGTCCAAAGTTCAGAAACCGAGCAGAAATGCCATGGATTATTTACCCGATTAAATAAACTCAGCTGACTCATACTGCAATATGTCAGTTGTTCAGTTATATGATTTCTCACTGTGGGTGTTTCTCAATACCAAGAACACAAAGACCATATTTGTGGTCTTGGCAAGACAAGTCTTGTTAACTTGCCTTCCAAGAACGAACTTGGGGCTCAATGAATCATGGGACTGGTCTTGCTCGGTGAGGATGCGACCAATGTATCCTTGATATTTGGGGTGGGGCAGGAATGGCATCCGGAGATTTTTACCATCCTTTTCCTGAGTATTAGAACTGGTCTTCGGCAATGGAAGACGGCATAAAACGGGTTCACGAGAACACAAGCACGGTCATGCGTTTACGAACGTATGTGTATTCATGCCCACTCTCCCATTCTCTCTGCGTCGTTACGCAGTCGCTGCTCTGATGCACTTACGACTGAGATTATAGCACTGCTCCAAAACGTTATTGCTAGTTTATAACTGAATCATTTGGTATTTGAAAAACTGCAATGGCTTCACTACAAATTATGCTACAACACAAACTTCGTGAGTCTGACCATCTTTGCAAAGACATTGCTGGGGCATTCTAAAACTTAAATATATTACAATACATATTTATGTGTGTGCATGTATATAGGTCTATATTTAACAGCCAGGTTTGGCATTAGTACAATCAATTGGAGTCCGCTTTCTCTTCAACACCATCTCTAATAAACAGAATCTCAGCACCAGGGAGAGCTACCCTCCCCGCTCGGCCTTCGTGGATGTCGGTTTGCGATGTGCCTGCGGAGAAGTAGCCCCTTCACAGCTGACCGGTCCTGATCAAGGTGACGGTCAGCTTCTTTCAGAGAACCTTTTTTATCTTTCTGGCTGTAATTTGATTTGTTAGTCACCGCCATCACATGCAGTGCGTACTCCCCTTGCATGAGGTGCTCTGATTAATGTTTGCCGTCCAAGACATCCAGGGGGCAAAAACATTATCATTTAAATTCTTGAGTAATTTCCCTGTACTTCCAGAACCTCCTTGCTGTGAGGCAGCAGTGCTAACCACTGCGCCACTGCACCGCTCCTACATTTTATTTCTTCCATATATATATATGTATATGTATATATATTCCAAATTTGGTGCTTATAACAACATGAGACCCATGAGTGTTTTTTTACTGCAGTCTCAGGGATCGAAGATTACACACATTTAGTATTGGTTTCTGAACTTGTCCTTCACGCACAGTGATTTCTCTGGATTCCTCAAATCTTTTAATAACATTATACACTGTAGAGGGTGAAAATCCCCAAAATTCCTTGTAATCGCACTTTAAGAAATGGTCCTAAATTGATGGATTACTCAATCACAGAGTTTTGCGTAAAGTGGTGAGGCTCAACCCACCCTTGCTTGTAAATGACTGGGCCTTCCATCGGTGCTTCTTCTACTGTGGCGCGTGACAGCATCACCTGCAGAAGATGGGTTTTTGCACATTTCACGTTGTTCATAGTTACTGTCCCAACTTTTTTTTGAAGGCACCAAATTTGGCATGAAAGCATAATAATAATAATAATAATAATAATAATAATAATAATAATAATAATAAAGTTTTCTCTTTGCCGTTTCCAATGTAATACAGATTAAAGAAGATTTACAGATCACTGCTTTATGATTGTATTTGCATTTTACACCCTGTTCCAGCTTTTCAGTATTGAGATTTGTAAGCAAGTGTCTGAGTTTGCTTCCTGCTCTGTCAGGCTGGTTTGTCTGCTGTTATCCATCTAGGTCTCGGTGCATGTCAGCCCCCTCCGCACTATTGATGGCTTATCAGGAGTTGGATTGGTGATCAGCTGCTGTGTGTTCATGCCTCCTACCCCAGCGGGAACGATGGCCCGGGGTGCAGGGGGAGGGGTGGAATTATCTGACACAGATCTCATTGGAGGGGATCCAAAGCAGACTTAATGGTTCAGCTGTGGATGCCAGATGTGTGTGGGGGGGCGAGTGACAGCTGTGTAGTTCCTGAAGGACAAGGACAGATAATGTCATCAGCTGCGTGATTCCCTCAGTCCCGCCTACCGTGTCGGCATATTGTCTCTGTGTCTGTGTGTGTGTGTGTGTGTGTGCTGCATCCGTGTGGCTCGGCAGATAGACGTCTCCTGAAATACCACCCCACTGTGGCGGCTTATGCAGGAGCCTCCAAATCCATCGAATTACGACACATCAGTCACAGGCTGGATAAACAGACAAACAACTGCCACCCTCCCCTTCCCCACGGCCCCTCCCATGGATAAGCTTCTCTCTGTACATCTATGCTTTGGACAAACCATACATGGTAGGGGGTGAGCAGTCGAGATGCTACAGAAGTAGACACCTAGAATTACCCTTTATCACTGCGTGCGTTAGCCACTTTGGCTGCTAAACCACTGCTAGCTTAATGAGTAATGGGTGAGAGAACTGGCAACTTCAAGCCTTTAACAACTGCAGTTGGGGTAGTTCTGGTGACAAATAGTGCCGTAGTTTACAAATATGGAGCACTAATGGTCACCAGTTCAAACCCCAGGGAGCTTCTTAACCTAAATTGACTTCAAGCTGTATATATAGACAGAATTTCCTTGATTGGTATGTAATTTACTGGACTGGGAGGCTGTGGACTGGGAGGCTGTGGATTGGTAGGCTGTGGACCGGGAGCCCGTGGACTGGGAGGCTGCGGACTGGGAGGCTGTGGTTCCCAGGCCGACTGTTACTCACTGCTTCACTGGTGATCCTCCGCCAGTGAGAACCTGGCATTTGTTTTTTTTCTCTTTATTTATATGACATCTTTATTAGGCTGTTTAGCGCTGTTGCAGGCATATCAGTCTTGCCGGTGAGATTCCCTTTCTTACACTAAATCCCAAGGTCCCTCAGTCAAGACCACGATCGGTAACTTGTGTGACACAGCTTGACACATTCCAATTACGGGTCGGCCTTTTGTCGTGAAGCGTCCTCAAAAACTAAATTAATCTAGGAGAAACTTGCTGAAAATCAGTCAAAAAAGGAGGGACTTCATGCATCTATTAATACATCTGCTTCTGTTTTTCTGAGCAGAAAAAAGGTGATGAGTAATCTTGAGAGGAGTGTGGCTGTTCAGGGCTTCTATATATAACAGCTGAGGTGTTGGCATGTAACAGCACGACACGCCTCGTTTCCCTGGGACTGAAACTCTGCAGCAGATGCGACGTCTGCTCCACATGGGGTGGAGGCTGTACTGAAGACTGCAGGAGACTATTCGGTATTGGTGCTGGGTCAGGGGAAATGGAACAGCTCTCCCAGCTCTCTCAGCTGAAGCTACTGTCAGGATCCTGGTTCCAGCCAAGTTCCTACAACCAACTCTCCAACCAGGAGACTGATACTGACCCAGTCCTTGGAATCCTGGTTCTGATTTTGCTGTTGTTCTCCAGGTTCTGATCTGGCCCCTGATCCCAACCCTGCTGTTTGGTTCCTGCTTTTCTGTTCCTCCTCTCCTGTCCTTATCATTGGCAGTGAGCTCCGTCACTAACTGATTTCAGCTCAATTTATCTTCATTGTACCTTTCCAGAAAATGTTCTCCCCAAAGCACTTAACAGTGGGTCCAGCAGCAATATAACAAGTAAATGAAAATTCATCAGAAGACAGACAGAAAAAAACGCAATTAACATTAGTCATGTGAGTAGCAAACAGGTTTCAGACTGAATTGGATGGGGTGACAGTATCATCCATCCATTTTCTATAGCATTCCCAAATGTTTCTGGAATACTGCTGCTGTTTCTGCTGTTCTGTTTTGTCACAATGTCATTATGATGATGCCATCTTGCTTTATGTCGAACATGTCTCTAGGCTTTCAACCACTACAAGAAGCTGCACATCACTGTGTTCCTTCATAACTGTTTGCAGCTGCAAGTATAATTCAGATTTCATCTGTATGCATTTACATCTGTGTATATCTAATGGACAGATTTGAGTGCCTGATCTGGCTCAGTGACCCTTGTATACCACTTTATATATGTGTATGTCAGAATGGCTGATCTGAATTGAGTGAGTGTGTGAGATATATTTGCTTCTGTTTAAGTCCGTCTTTCATTTTATACGTGGGATGTATTTTTCTTTGTTTTAGCACTCGTCTGAGTTCAGCACACACACACAAAAAATCCCTCTTAACAGCTCAGTGCCCACTGTGTGTGTGTCCCGCACAGTTGGAGTGGTGTGGATGACATTAGGGTGAGTGAGGCAGACACAGCCGGGTGGGCAGGTGGGCAGGCGGGGCGGGGGCCGGACAGTCACGTCCCAAACTCCGGACAGCACAGTGAACACACTTCACACGCCACGCCTGAATAGCAAAGTCTTGATGTGGGTATTTTTAGTTCTCTGCAGCCGGACGCTGGTGAGAAAAACTCGACTGACTGAACGCCGTGACTTTATTCTGACCTCCGTCTGTATCTCTAAATTAACGGCCTGCTTTTTTTTTAATAAGAGACCCTACACACTGATGGGAACAGCAGCAGTGTTAATTTACAGTACAACCTACTGACCACAGTCGCTCAGTCTCCTGCAGCCTTTCTTCCTTTTGAACATTGGTAGTTTTAATTTATAGTGGATATTGCAATCTCAAATCCTCCCTCGTCTTCTTTCGTAATTTCCTCCCTAATATGCTACAGAGAGCTTTTACCAGGCGTGTTTTCTGTCTGCTTATGTACGTAAATAACTCAGGCTAGCAATCTCAGTAAGCAATGTAGCTATGGCTGCAGTCTCTGTAGGAGAACACAGCAAGGTGCATTGGGGTGCTAGCGGTGAAATTTCCTTCATGCTCCATATGATTTAATGCAGATGCCCCCCCCCCCCCCCATTGGTGCCTTTTATGGTCGTTATTATAAATTAACATCACATGGTCTTCATATTGCCCCTGCCCGACTAGGAATACTTAAACTGGAGCCCTGTTCAGTTTCAGCATTCCCAGTGTTTCACTTCCATTCCCCTGTCTTAGCTAGCCTTTGGACACCCCCTCACAGATGTTACCTTCCAGCCTGACACCCCCAGCTGAATCTCTGAGTCCCCCAACCCCCCTTGCTGATGCATCATCTAGCCGTAAAAAAAAATATGTGATGAAGATAAACTTCCTTCTGTTGATCCTCCACAGTGTTTGATGTTAAAACCTTTTCCTTTGACCTTTCTTTGTTCTGCCCCCCGTTTCTCGCACAAACGGAATGGAACGGCCTCCTTTTCCAGAGCTGGCCACAGAAATGCCTCTGTAGTGTTTATCCTGCCCTGAGTCTCTTGGCTCAGCCAGCAGCCAGACGGAGACCACATTACCTGGTATCTCCATGTGTAAATCAGGAGACACAGGGAATTTAATGGAGTCCTTAAAATCCATTTAAGCACTTGTGGGATTACAGAATGGCCACATTGACAGGATTGCTAATTGTCATGTGACACTAAACACAGTGTTCCGTAGCTCTGCTGGAAGGGTGAGGGTCTGTCGGGCAGATATTAAAAGGAGGGTGAGGATTCTTTTGTTTCCACCACCTGTGGAAGCCCTGCGATCTGTCATCCCATATAAATCAGCTGCGTTATATGACATTCACAGTTTTACAGTGAATTTTCTGGGATACACCTAATTCTATCTATCAAATTAGGTACTACTGAATTTAAACTAGTAAAAATCTTCACCACTTTAGCTGATTAAAAAAATGATATTTAAATGATCTTCATGTTGGTGTAAAACTATGATATTGTGCCTCTAAAAGTGTGTCAACTTTGTCATTTCAAAGCCTCTGCTAAAATCACCCAGTAAACCTTGCAGTAACCATCCAAAATTACAATGTCTTTTTTGACTAGATCACTACCCCACCTGGTTTGGCTAATCAATACCTTGCTGACGTACTTAAAGTAATTAATGAATTAGTAAAGTTGGTGGTGAATGGTAACAAATACATGGAAAGGCTGGGGTGCCCCTGAGGAGAGGTTTGGGAACTGAAGCGGTGTTCATCTAGCCTTCCAACAGGATATCAGTAGGCAATTAACGATGAATCGCGAATCAGTTAAAAATCAATGTAAACGCATGACGATTTAAACCGGCTGATGTGGAAAATGAATCGCTACTTCAGGAGTACTTCACAGTACTTTACTTAGCAGAAAAACTGATGTAATACTACATTTGATTTCACAACGTCAGTTCGACGCCAGATGTCACTGCGTATTCACGTCGACGTCGTACGTTAGTTTTTGGTTTTGACAGGATGCGAGATGGCGAGCAAATTTGAAATTAAGGACACCCCCGATCTTAAATCATTGGTGTAGCAGCATTTTAGCTTTCCAGTACTCACAAAAAGTGATATTTATCTGAGCATTAAATACATGTACAGACCAGCAGTGCTACCATCCTATTAATGGTTATATTGCAGTAATAGTTTTGTTTTTCTTTTGCTTTAGTTGCTACAGATTCATGCTAGTTTGCTAGATATTTGTTAGTTTGTTTTGTTAGTTGCATGCTGTTGTATATCCAGATGTTTGCACTCCAAACTCCAATCGGAAGTTTTGCTCGGTTGTTCATTTGCAATAAGCGTTGACAGTTCGTTCGAGAGGCAGCTCCTCGTGCACCCCTGCTTCGCAAACCCAGACGTAACATCTGCCATCTGATCCGCATCAATCTTTACGGTATTAAATAGAGGATGAATGAAAATCCCTCATTTCAACAACAGACACAGAACAGATGTGGAGCTCACCATGAGTTGTAGTAATTATAAAGCCAGATTAAGAAGGGGGCAGGTGTCGGTGGCTGTTGGGCGTCACATGCGGTGAAATCAGGCGTTGCTAAGATGCCACTTTGGAGTGTGGACCAGACTTTGCTCCTCGTAGGAGGATCGAGAGCTTTTGCGCCAGCCAGCAGGGCAACTTGGACAAAACTGAAAACGGGAACGGCACGCCGGCATGTCTTGAGCTCGGGGCCAAGTCGGACGAGTGGGGTGCCTATATGATGAGGTCCCCTACTGTTGTTGAAGTCAGGCTACTTATTTTCAAACAAGGAAAATAAATTTCCCATCTTCTCTGCAGGATTATTCATACCCAGGGTAGACCATGTAAAACGTAACAGTAAGGGTAGGGGGCACACCCCCTTTCATTGTCCAGAATGGTGTGACATTAAGCCTGAAAAACACTCCTTGTCAAGTCTTGGCAGCTCTGTTATTTACGGGAGGGGGTCAGCCCTGTGGAAGTCACCGCTAAAATGCCACTTAGCTACCACATTTCCAGAACTACAGGCACTGGTCAGAAGATTAGCTGGCTCAAGTTAGCCCAGTGATGAAATGCCCTATTTTCCCCACAGGCCCTGGCACCGTAGCAAGACGGTAAGTGAGCAGGAGTACGTGTATCGGATTGGTGGCAGGAGGATCAGCAGATGGGGAGGAGAGTGGTTGTTGACATAAGGCACCTAGGGAGGCCACGATTCCCGAGGTTACAGCATCCCCAGGAAGACCAGAAGTTGCTGATGGAACTGACTTCGTCTTGCAGCCCTGATGCTGCCCTGCACCTCCTTTTCCGGATTGACATGCGTTTGCCCCCCACAGGGGGCATACCCCTCATCGGTGTGCCTCTGGAGGCCATCATGTCCTGGGGATCACTGGACCCCTCAGCACACCACACTGCATCCATGTCCCCAAAGATTAGCCCCCCAGGCCCAACTTCTCCACCTAAACCAGAGCCTGGTACCAGCTTGAACTCCACAGAGCACTTCGATGTTTTCTTCTCCACACACGTAGGAAGTACGTTACTGGGTCCAGTTCATACTGCCTCTGTTCATCTATCATTTTCCATAACTATACACCCAATGCAGGGTCATGCCATGACTGGACCCTATGCCAGGGAGAAAGGGGACACAGCGGGGGACATTCTGGGTGGGATGCCAATCCATCACATTCCGACACATACAGGCTTAGATATATAAGCTGAACATGTGATTTATCATCACAGTCATTTTGCTTTCACTGGTTAATATTGATGTATTATATATGAGGAGCTTTCGGAAGAACAGGGAGATGCTTATTTAAGACAGGAAGTCTCTTCTGCAGAGGAAGTGTTTTAAATTACCTCAGAGGTACAGGATGATACGCAATGTCCCTATTTATTTTCTCACCCTACCATTCTGGATGCCCTAGAAGAAGATGTTTTGCTTCTGGAAATGAACAATGTTACTAGATGTGTAGTGGATTTGTTAGGGTAGAGGTTTTAAATAGATCACTGGGGCAAGCAGAACACTTTTGTATGCCTGTCATTCAGTTTCCAACACTTTGCGGAACAAAAACGAAAAATGAGCATAGCAAGTTTACACTTGTGCTGGTTGCCATACTGAAGTCAGGACTCCAAAGAGCAAAGAGATTTCTGGAACAATCAAATAGTCAGATTGTATAGATACTGACCTGAGCTTTTGTACCTAATAAATCAGCCAGTTGTCTGGTGAACATGAGTCGGCCTTTTCTTTATAGGGGCAACCTAACAGAACCAGCAAAAGAAAAACACAAGTAGCCTTTTAACAATCACTTTTGGGGGCCTATTTGTGTATTATTTTGAAGCCAGGCTTCACTCTTGCTAATGCATCTTCCTTATTTATACTCATTGTGTATATTTACTTCTGTAGCACCACTCTTATCTAATGTGACATACAGTTGAAAAGCAGGGGAAGTCAGTTCCTGGAGTAGATGGAGATAAGGACCCTGCTGAAAGGCCCAACAATGACTCCACTCTGCCAACCTTGGGATTTGGCCTGGTGATGTTCTCGTGGTAGGGGTTAGGGTCCTAACCTACTGAGCCAAACACCACCACTAAATGTCACCAAATCATCAGCAGGACTTGACCCTGGGTCCTTTTTGAGCTTCAACACACCAGCTGTGATGTTTAATCCGGCTCTTTGATTGCACATCTTGTAGGATGGGATCTGAACCAGCAACCTTCTGATCAGAGATAAAAAAAAGTCCCAACCCCTAGAGCCCCACATTGGCCAAGACTCAAACCTGAATCAACTGTTTGGAAAACAGGTATGCTAACCACCATTCCACCAGTGCTTTGGGTGTGATACTAGATGTGAAAAAAAAAATTCAAAAATTGAAAGAAGTTTTCATTGGAGTTCAACAACTAGCAATTACGCATTTTCATTGTAAACAGGGTTAGGAGATGGGCAGAGGCGACTTGTCAAGGAAACGTTCAACTCCACACTCCATGCTAAACTCTCTAGTCAGCAGTTGGACTAAAATGCATTCTGCTGAGGTCCAGATTTCGGAAAGGTGACATTCTTAAAACAAGTGCAGAAGAGTGATCTGAACAAATACATTTTTTCTTTATTCATAAGAACCAAGCACAATACTACAATGTCTGCAAGACCTTGCTGCTGTCAGCAAAGGTAGGTGACATTTCAGTCCACGTAACATACGTTTTGAACAAATGTTAAATCAATATCAGCCTCTGCTAAAGCTCACAGTCTTGGAGGCAACAGCATGGTCAGTCAGAATGACTCCTTTAGCTTATTACCGAAGGCATTTAAGTCCGGGTTCAGTTTGCTGGAAACTCGTATCTGCTCATTTTTGTTGCTGTACAGCTACCATATCTGTGACCTTAAGTTGACTTTAATATGGGACAATGGAATCTGTGGAAAGGTTCCCCAAGCAAGTCTGGCAAAAGCAGGGGGGTAAAATTATACTCTCTAGGAGGAGCAAAGACAACAACTGCCTAAAAAAATGGTGCCAATATTTACTATGAAATATTTGGTTGAAGGGTCTATAAGCTATTTACTCAAAATGTTCTTTTGTTATGATAAATGGCAGCAAAAACGCTTGCCTGACAGAAAATATCACCCCAGAACTTGCAGTGAGTCTTTCTGTCTTCTCTCTGAGTCAGAGACACATGGGCGAATGGCTTAGCAGTGACCCCCAGCTATCAACGCGACAGCTTACTGTAGCTTCATTGTTCAATAACAACGAAAACCAAGAAGACGACCAAATGATGAAAACTTGTACTACTTGCTGCCAGTCACATGAGGATGGGCTTCCACCTTGAGTCTGCTTCCTCCCAAGACTTCTTGATCTCTCTGAAGGAGGTTAACCTTGCCATTGTGACCTCAGGCTTACTCTCTGGGGACTTTGGGCTTGGGACTCTGTAAAGTGCTTTGTGACTAAGAGCTATACAAATAAAATTGAACTGAAGATGCCTGACGTTCTACCTGGTAACCCCAGAAATGCTGTCTAAACAGTTTTTACACATACATTTGGTTGATTTATAGACAAATGTACACGTTTTGGTAATCACACAAATCCATTTTTATGAACCATAGTTTTACTCAGTTCAGCATGGGTGCTACCACAAACACACCAGTCTGTCTCAATGCTTAGCTAACACACTCAAAGCAAATTTCCCTACAGTAATTCACTGAGTTGTAATTTTAATGATACATTTGAGGGAAAGCATTTTGATCAAGCAACCTTTATAGTACTAACCTACCTCCATAACTGATTGACTTCCTTCAGGACTGTCCCGAATAAGCCCTATATCACAACATCTCACCAAGCGCGGTCACCACTCTGAACAACATCCCATAATTCCTGATATCCCAATTTTCGGATAGACTGGTGTCTCACTCATACCAAGGTCAGCATTCCTGCCAGCTTCCCATAAGCTACACCACATCTCCTCCATGCTCTTGATACAATGCGTCACTGTCCAGTTGAAATCTGCAGTTGTGTAATTGTTCTTTACGCTGTCATTTGTACTCTGGCAGCTTGTAGCGAGGCTGCCTGCTCGATTAACGAACCATAACAACAGCAGTATCTCTACCGTATTTATTTACTGTTATTTAATTACACAAAAAGATCAGAAAGCAATTGAGTTGAAGGTCAGACAGTAAAATACAGCTAGCTCAATTCTGCTTTTAAAAAGAGATATTTAATTTGTATTTTAAGTACTGGAATGTTGATGTAATAGGTTTCAGCTCCAGCTCGCTTGCTAAAAGCTGTAACTTCCAAACACTTGTCAGCTCTATGCCCCCCCCCTCGTACTCCCTCACCCACTGGTGGCTCTCTTTGAAATTCAGGGGCCGTTACGTAAAAGGAAACAAAAAAAGACGGGTAAGTAAGGCCACGCGATGGATCACACACTATAACGAAAACACACAGACAGTATCCTGTCCCCTGCAAACGGAGACCAGCTCTGTTGTGCCTTTTTAAAAATGTCTCAGTTGGCAAAAAAAGGAAACATGATAACATATAATAACAACTCGAGACACCAGATCATTATTGGCACTGTCAAGTTCCACAGTTGAATGTTGAAATGCAACCTCCTGCTAATTAATTAAAATCTAATTAATTTTCATATAGCACCCATCCCCAACCAAGCGGCCCAAAAGTGCTTTATTTTCTCGATACTCTGACCATCCTGTTAGACACACCCCAGGAGTAACTTAAGTTATATATCTGTGATTTGTATAAAGGTTTTACATATGTACAATAAATGGGAAATATCTCTTATCTACTCCGAGAAAGGAAACTCACACACTGAGGTTGGAAAATGGCCAACTTCCTTTTTGACTGTAAAAGGCTCCTCAATGGAGCTCAGTTTGAGTTTGAAAACCTCTGCTCTCTGTCTTGGTCAATTTTTTCTTCATTTAAAATTCATCAGTACAGTACCCAAGAGCTGCAGGTTTGTTTTTGTTTTTTTGTTTTCTCTACACCATTACACACAAATAGAGGTTTACACCTGAAGGTTTCCCAACACCTTGTGAACAGCGGAGAGGAGGGCAGGAATTCAGGGCTGTGCGGCTCGCATCCCTGTGGGAGAGAGATAAGGAAAAAGCGGAACTGTGGGGCTGTGAGAGCCAATAGACACTCCTGTGATTGATTATGAGGTGTGAGGGGGTGGGGTCATGAACTGATTCATATGCAGGTCATTGCGGCGTCTTCTTTCTGGTCCTGGATTTAGGATTTGGAGTCTGCAGGTGCTCTCTCTCCCTATTCCTCCCAGCCCTTGTGAGAGCGGTTATTTCACATATTTCCCTCCCTGTGTTGTCACTGTTTTCTGTACGAAAGGTAGAGCAGGACGGCTGGGTATCCGACAGTCTCCGCAGGAGGGCAGTTTGTACGCTGAGTGCATGCTCGTCGAGTTACTCGGTGTCACGGCTCGCGACGGGCCCTATAGAGCCGGTCCAAGCAGGACGCAGGACATGCCGAGTGCCCACGGCCAGATGGCGGCCCGGTCACCTGCGGAGCGGTCACTCCCCACTCCCTGTGAAGTCCCGGAACTTTCCGTGATGAGGTCCAGAGGTGTCTGTGGAAGCGGGAAAGACCAAAGTTTCGGATGAATCAAAGTGAACCCAACTGTACCTACAGCAAACACGTAAAGCCAGATGACATTAGCTATTTATGTGCGTCTGTGTCATACATTTGCCCAGAGAGCTTTCAGGTCCCAAGTTGTATATGAGCGGGTTCTGGTCGGCCACGGACATCAACCCCCCAAGGAGAGGCTCCCGGGCAGCCAAGTCCTCTGAGGACCAGTCTCTGCGTAACCACTGCCCTCCCAACTGAGTTCATGTCATCATTCCATTACCAACCCCCCAGCTTAAGCACACTTGTATTCAAATTGGCCTCGCACACACTGAATAGCACCTTTCATCTGCTCGTATGCCTCTAATAAGTTACAGATTTCTCGGTTGATAATCATGAATCTCTGCATACTCTACATAGTTTAATATCCTTTCTCATTCCAACGTCTGACTACAGAAATTATTCAGTTCAGATCAGCAGTTAAAGGAAAATTCAAAGTCTATTGAATACTATTCATCATGGCCATTAATGTCTTTTTTAATTTTTAAAATAAACAATTGATAGTATAACGACTAAACTAACACTTGTTTAACGAAAAGTTATGGGATATGCAGAATACACTGGTATATCAAAGAGCCTACCAGCTCTTCCTTTCAAATGAGGCGCTACTATTGTGTTTTATTTTACATGGTTTACTGCTGCCATTGGTGTGAGTACGAGTCCATAGCGTCAGGTGGCACTGTGGTCTAAAGAAGCAGTTATGAAACCAGGCGGGTTATGAGTTCAGACACGAGGGTTGGGTTCTCTTGCACTACAGAATGCCACTCATTGTGGCGACTGCTAATTAATTAGGCACTTCTTATGGTGTTTGTTATTCCAGTAAGATAGAAAATGACCAGGGCATTACCAAAGCTGATTGTAATTAAAACTGTTGATATTGTGCACTGTCTGTAATGCATCTAATAAGCTGACTGGGAGGAGATCCACAATGAATAAAATCACAAGGACTTTTTTGTTTGTTTTTGATCAGTTTCAAAGGACAAGGACAGTTCTGAGAATGAGCCCCTGCTGGATTTCTAAAGATGTTTCACGACAGTACAGCAGTACTGAATTTATCAGAAGGAACAGAGTAATTAGGAGTGTGAGACGACCGACATGCGGCTACAATACACTGTCTGTAGTGCACCGCTATGAGATGGGATTGCAACTGTGTGCCGGCCATCTTGCACTCCCTCTCTCTTCTTCCCTCAGCCAGCCAGCAGGCGCACCACTATGAGATGGGATCGCAGCCGCGTGCAGGCTGTGTCAAGCTCCCTCGCTCTCCCTCCTTCAGCTGGCATGCAGGTGACCGCTATGAGATGGGATCGCAGCTGCGTGCAGGCCTTCTCACAGTTTATTGCTCTTCCTCCCTCAGCTCGCATGCAGGCGGACCACTATGAGATTGGATCGCAGCCCTCGCTCTCCCTCCTTCAGCTGGCATGCAGGTGACCGCTATGAGATGGGATCGCAGCCGCGTGCAGGCCCTCTCACAGTTTATTGCTCTTCCTCCCTCAGCCCGCATGCAGGCGCACCACTATGAGATGGGATCGCAGCCGCATGCAGGCCGTCTCACGGTCCATCGCTCCTCCTCCCTCAGCCCGCACAGGCCCCCGCCGGAGGCAGGGCACCTTCCAGGCAGGTGATTGATGCCACGCACCACTGAAATTAAAGCCAGAATTTTCTTGCGGGGGGGATGGGGGCCGGCGGTTGCAGTGCAGTCCCATCTCTCAGCCTTTGATTGCTTGTCTGGGTGCGGATAGGGAGAAGCCACCATTTATCACGGTGTCTGGAGACTAATAATAAGGCTTTGGTAGAGGGCCTAGGCTGCTTTTAGCCTGTAATACAATATTTCTCTATTACTGCCCTTGGAAATTTTCAAATGCTGCATTTATTTATTTATTTATTTTTGTCTGACACACTAAAAAAAATTACCTTTGTAAATATAATAGTGGATCATAGCCCTGTTCCCTGTGTTTGGAGGCTTGCATTCTGAGACATGCTGGGGGCAGTAGATGGCGCAGCTATTTAAGATCCTGCCTGTCTTACAAAACCTCTTACGCTCCTATTTCTTTATCATCTCTTCAAAAATTGCAAAGATTATTTACGAGGTGACTGATGCTGTGCCGGCGCCTCTCCTCAAGCAGCAGTGCACCTTCCTGCAGCAAACGCAGTCGTGGCTGTGACTCCATCTGTATATAAGCGCATTACAGTCCCACTGACAAACACAGACACGCTTCCCCTGTGGCGGGAAGGGCGGGGTGACCCTGCTTGGGGTGGACTGCGTCCTGGCAGCATGACGATCGTCTCCTGCTGCTGGCACTGTCCCTCATCTGGGATCTCCTCTGAATGAGCTCCGCCACGCCACAAGAAAGTGAAACGGGGGGAGGGGGGATACATCTGGCTTTAAGAGCCAAAGGGTAGGTAGTTTAAACATAGTTTAATTCCCACCTAATTTACAGTAGAATCAGAGCCATACCACCTGCAGTTCAGACTATGTAATCCATTGGAAGGTAAGCAAGTTTGGGCCTGACTGGTACTTAGATGGGAGATCAACTAGGAAGCGGTGTTGTTGAATCCAATAGGTCAGCCCATCCTGACCTGTGTGGATCATAATGTCCCAGTGCAGTGATGGGGACACTGGCCAATAGGTCAGCCCATCCTATGACCTGTGTGGATCATAATGTCCCAGTGCAGTGATGGGGACACTGGCCAATAGGTCAGCCCATCCTATGATCTGTGTGGATCATAATGTCCCAGTGCAGTGATGGGGACACTGGCCAATAGGTCAGCCCATCCTATGATCTGTGTGGATCATAATGTCCCAGTGCAGTGATGGGGACACTGGCCAATAGGTCAGCCCATCCTATGATCAGTGTGGATCATAATGTTCCAGTGCAGTGATGGGGACACTGGCCAACAGGGGAGCCCTTCCTGTGGTCTGAGTGGATCGCAATGTTCCAGCACAGTGACGGGGAGGGACACTGTGCTGTGAAAATGGTGCTGTCCTTCGGATGACACATAAAACTGAGGTAGTGACTTTCGGAGGTCAAAAAAGATCCCTGGGCATTTGGGTAAAGAGTAAGGGTGATACACTGATGTTCTGGCTAAAATTTCACACTGTTGCCCCTTCAAATCTGGTCTCTTCATCATCCCCTTCACTACCTTATCTACTGTGTGGTGAGCATACTGGTGCAGAATGGCTGCCACCTCATTCATTCAGGTGGGTGCTACACATTGGTTGTGCTTGATGTGGCTCCCCATTGGTTCTGTAAAGTGCTTTGGGTGTCTTCAAAAGCGCTATATAACTGGGACATTCATTCTTTCGATAAGGTGGCTAACCATCCATTCATCCATCATGCAACCACTTATCCTGGTCAGGGTTGTAGGGGGACCTGGATCTTACCCCAGGCAGCATAGTGTACAAGACTGGGAGTAAAATCTACAGTATATATCTGTAATATCAGGACAGAAATATCACTGCTGACAGACACATACCTCCAGGCTAGCACACTCTGAGAAGATGCAGGAGTCCGTCTCGGGCCTGGCAGGCGGGGCAGTCTCTGTAGAGACGCTCATCGGGCCGACGTACGTCTTGGATGAGGGGGTCACCGGCTGGGGCACGGGGTGCATGCCGGGGTCTGGGCCGTACTCAAAGGCCTGAATGGCGTTCTCTACGCAGGAGGACGGAAAGAGAGCAGAGTGAGGCGCTGGTTATGCCGCAGAGGATGTAGAGTCACATCGGACCTTAGAAGCAAAGCAGAAGCCTGGACGTGGACCTTCACCTCAAGCAGAGTTTCCTCATTTTGGCATCACAAGTTCAGCCCCTGGCTGCCAGACCAGTTACTCACCTGAAGTGTCCAGAGAGGCGGAGTTTCATTTCTGCGCAGAAAGATACCGGCAAACCTAAAATCATGCTTTGAGTAGTTCTCCTAGTCATCAGTCAGGCTGTAACTGGCACTGGTCGGATCTCTAGTAATCACTTACGTTTTATCACCTTACGTGGATGGACACTTGCAATGGGGCCCTTGACACAGAACCGATTTCCTTAATTACTGATCAACCTGCTGCTTTTATAGGTTATAGGGTTTTGCATTCTTTTTTCACGATGAAGATCATAATTATGATCTCAAGGTAACTACTCTGCTGTTAGCAAGATGAGCTGGAGAGATTTAAGAACACTCCTGGAATATAGGCTTCTGTTAGACATAGATAGTATCGTGTGCTGACATCAGATTGAAAAGTTTTTATTTTAATTTGTGTCCTTCTTATACACTCTGTGGTCAGTTCATTAGGTAGACCAGCTTGTTAATGCAATTGGCCTGCTTCTGCAAACAGTGAATAATATGACTGCGACTGAATAAATACAGAACACACACAGGGTCAAGTGGTTCATTTACTGTTTGGCGAAGCGCTGCAGGAGATGCATATTTTAAATGTGGTGTGATTGTTGGTGCTAGACGTCGTGGATCTAGGACCACAGACACAGCCACCATTCTGGAATTTTCACACATTTTTACTACAGTGTCGGCAAAGAATAGCGTAATGAACCCAAAACATCGAGTTAGCGGCAGCTCTGCGCACGAAAACACCTGGTTAATGAGATAGATCAGAAGAGAATGGCCAGACTCATTAAGGCTAAAAGGCCACAAGTGCAAAAATAACAGCTCAGTACAACAGTGATGTACAGAAAGGCTTCTGTGAGCATACAGCTCCTCCCCTGAAGCAGAAATGGAGGCAAAAATGGGTCCCAGCTAAGTGGGCTTAATAAAGCGGCCAGTGAGTCTATTACTGGGTATCACTTAGGTGTTTAATGTGTATAATATTTTGATTTATTACCACAGCATTGTTGAATTCTTGAATCTGATTGGTCAGAAAGATGTTGATTCATTTTCTTTAACTGCACACATAGTGTCAGTCAGGCGAATCACAGCATTAAATCAATGTACGATTATAATCCATAATTCTAACCAATGCTGCTTAAAATACCAGCTGTGGAACACAATTTAAAATGAACAGAAATGACAGAGAAATGTTTAATCATTAGCAAGGAGAAAGTAGTTCTATTAATAAATATGTTTTAGGCTCATAAATGTGGAAATAATCTCTTTAGGTACAAATGCGTAAGCCAAATGTATTCTAACTGTGGTATAAGTGGGTTAATGCACTGCAAGCTGCGCATTATACGTTTTTAAATGCACTGCATGTCGGCTGGTTCTCTGCCTCCCCAGTCATGTCTTTAAAAGCATAAAATGCAAAGCTTGTCGTGCACTAACCCATGCATAAACATTTACATGTCACTATAGTATAATTTATATATGTTGTGTTACTTTTTATCATTCTCCCAGCCGCAGAGATATATTAAGCCAATAAGGAAAAGTTTAAAATGAAGAATTTTGTAAAAAAAGCGTGACACCGTCAAAAAGGCCTAAGACCAAAACGTCTGCGATACGCCCACGGTGGATTGCCAATAGAAAGATTGTAACCGTGCGAGTTCAGACCCCAATATCGTTTTATATAAAAATGTGAGTTGCAGGTGATGTCAATCTGTAAAATGAACATTGTGGCTCTCAAAAAAAAAAATAGCGAATACAACCAGCTAGCACATTTCAACATCCTGCACGTAAGCAGTCATCTCCTCGGTCGATCAGTCAGCTGTGTCATGGCTCATTCTGTTTTTTAGTATTGTAACAAACTATAAAAGCCCCCCCCCCCCAAGTAATTAAAAAACAAACCAATAAAAAAAAACATGAAACAAACAAAATTTCTCTCTATCCTCGGGAATGCTCCTGGAGAATGGACAATAAGGGAATATACAGTGTTGGTTGTAATGCTTTGTTGTAACACCTACTAACAGTGCTGTGAGTGCCTTTATCACAGGATGTGCGATGTCTGGTTAGCTGGCAGCCCTGCCAGCGCTCCAAAGGCGTCGTTCTACATTACATCTCTCTGTGCCACATACATGACATATCATTGCTTCATTCCTTTCTTTAAAAAAAACTTTGCACGCATGAGGTGCTTTGTGCAAGTCCTGACTGAATTGCTCTCTCACCGAGGCCACAGGACATTCGTATCAGAGTTTGAGGAATGCGGCAATATTACATTTGTAATTATATAATTTAATCACTGTGTCTTTGTTATGAGAAATGGCTAAAAGTAGCAATTTAGCAC
Source organism: Gnathonemus echidnorhynchus (assembly GCA_026776725.1). NCBI lineage: Eukaryota > Metazoa > Chordata > Actinopteri > Osteoglossiformes > Mormyridae > Gnathonemus > Gnathonemus echidnorhynchus. The sequence continues at coordinate 20,564,437 of JAODJU010000119.1, read as the reverse complement.
AGCGGCAATTAAAAACCAAACTGAATCATCCGCTGATGTCAATCCTTTTGAGACACTTTTGATGCAGGACCATTAATATTCATAACTACACCAAACAAGCTTCATAAACATTCATAGCCCCTAATTTCCATTATCGTCAGATGACACAGAGCATCAAGTGTGTTATAACTTACTCATTCCTTAAAGGGACTTATATAAACTGTAACAGCTGTGATGACGGTATAAACTTGCTGTGCTGCATGCATCTGTGGAACATGCCCCATATCTAGCCAAAATCACAGACCTACTTATTATACATATATTCCCAGTCAGTGCTGGGGAAGTTACTCACAAAAGCAATCTGTTAAAGACGGAGATGGAAAGTTCAGGTCTAGAAAGTACTAGTCAAACTGGTTGGTTGAAACAAAACCTTGGTCTGGATTTGTACTTTCTGGAACTTTCCACCTCTGTCTGTAGTGGATTGCTTTTACGAGATCCCTAGTACTGCTCCCAGTTCAAGTTCAAGCACCATAAATAAAATCAGGGTAAAAACAAAAATACAAAACTTGATACGGATCTTTTGAAAATGTCAACAATTTGCCTAAGAATATGAGTTCTTACAGACCATGAAGGTGCAAACTTTGATGTGGCCGATTAATCAAATTTAAAGAGTTATTTTATTTAGATCCCCCCACCACCCAAAAAAAAACCCCAAAAAACTGTATCATCACTGGAATGAGAAGACAAAAGCAGTATGCTTAAAGGCTGAGACTTATTCCTTCCCTAAGGGGGTGGTCATGCATAATGTAGCACCCAGACAGGTGATATACTTACTCAGGCAGACGTTGTCCCGGAAGTCCCTGAGGAAGGTGGTGCACTCCTCTTCCTGGTTCCCACTGCCCCGGCACGTGCACCACGGTGAGATGGTGAAGTTGCTGTGGCTGGCATCCATGTAGTTTGGTGTCATGTCCGTCCCTATGGAGTCCCGCCCCCACCCCAGACCAGATGGGCGTCACACACGTGATACCCCATGCGTCCAGGGATGCCTCTATACCAGGAAGTACTCAGGAAGTTTCTGGGGCTCTATGGCATATGTTATGAACTATGGAGAGGCAGATTGGGTGTGCACAGAAAGGCAGGTGTATACAGAATATGGTATAAATCAGCAATCACAGGGCAGCTTTGACGCATCCATAAGACCCCAGGGTTTTGAGAAATGCTGGTATAATGAATCGGACTTACCGATCAAGCCGGTGTAGGAGGCCAGGCAGGCCTGGTAGTTGTCGTTGGGGCAGCTGGTGATCGAGTGCACGGTCGTCTCGCAGTTCATGTGAAAATCGGCCAGTCGCGACCTGCTCACAAAGAATAGGAGTGCAGCAGCTGATCTGATGACGACCCCTGTCTTTGTCACTCCTGAACTAACAGGCAGGGCATTGCGGCTATTGTCGACTGAAGCCCAAGTGGAGTCCAAGGCAATCGTTACTGCTGGTATTCCCTCATCACCCCCCAGCGAGGAGTAAGTAGGCCGCCATTAAGTTGGCCCTCTCCCACAAGATGGCGCCCAAGGCCCTAATGGGCTGACCGACACTGAGTGTGGGCCTGGGCTTAAATATCCTTTTTAAAGCAAATTCTAGGAAATGCATGAATCGATATCTTGGGATTATTATCATGCTCAGATTCTGATTGTGCCTTCAGCTCTCTTTACGGTCATTAAAAAGTATAAAAAGTCTCAAAATTGATTTGGTCAGGCTGATTAGTGGAATCGGGTGTCCTGGCCTAGTTTCTAATGGCCCTGATAGCGTTTATTGTCAATGAATGGATCTTCTGTCAACCATTACATTTTCTGGATAATTACAAATATTCCACTTAAGAATCATTTTGTTCAAATTTTTGATCAAATAACAGCACAAAATTATTTAGCGCAATTTCAGCCCCTGGTTACGCTTTTTTCTGAATATGACTTCCGTTGGACAGGAGTTACTATGGTGATGAAGAGACTAACTCAATATTATAATAGACCGTTATGATGAAGCTATTATTTGAAATGAACAAATTAAAATATTTAGGGGCTTGTATAGAGTATTAAACATTTTTGAAAAGACCTGCTGAAGGACTAGCAAAGCCATTCATCGTGTCAGAACAATAGGCCTGCAGAGGGGCCGCAGAGAGATTTGTAATATAAAAGCCATTTTGCTTCATTGTCAGAAACAGAAAAAAATAATACATTGTTTACAGAGTTCTGATTCACAACAGGGAGGGACTCTCAGCTGTATGCGCGCCTCTCATCCGTCTGCTTTATCGAGCACAAGGTACGGCGACGGTTAATTAAACAGGCAGAAGTGCTGTGTTCTTAATTGACTGAGTTAATCGCGGTACGTGCCGTGAATAGTGGAGCGGAAACGAGAAGAAGCGGCCAGAATCGCGTGTAAATAGACCCAGAAAGTCTTCCCCGAGTCAATTCGCTGGAGAGGGCCAATTTGCTCAGCTAAATGGCGTTAGGCAGAGGGGGCTGGCTTCCAAATCCCCCCAAACTCATAAACAATGCTGAAGCAGAACAGAGACACGTAGCATTTCCTGTCAGAGTCAGCGGCTGCCTTGTTTACAGCAGACACGGGAGTCTGGGCACACGCGACACTGAGTCCCATCAGTCGTTAGCGAGACGCTCCGAGAGCAACCAGACTGCACACTGACAGGCGTGGATCGGGGGTGACACACCACGGAACAGCAGCCCTGGGGTATGGGGTGGTATAAGTAGCAGGGCACAGGACAGGGCAATAGGGTGGGGGTCACTGGGGGCAGAACTGGCACAAGACAGGGCAATAGGGTGGGGGTCACTGGAGGCAGCAGGGCACAGGACAGGGCAATAGGGTGGGGGTCACTGGGGGAAGAACTGGTACAGGACAGGGCAATAGGGTGGGGGTCACTGGAAGCAGCAGGGCACAGGACAGAGCAATAGGGTGGGGGTCACTGGAAGCAGCACTGGCACAGCTTCATTCATATACTGTACATAAAAAATTTCGCTATATATTTATATACGAATCAGTGCTTTTTGATTGCAAAGAGACCCGAGGCCCCTTTCAATGACTCAGTGAACAGGAAATGGCCCTTTAGAAATCAGGTCTATCTTGTTGTTAACAGATCACCAGCAGGGTTCATATAGCATTTGTCAATGGAAAGAAACCGCAACTGAAATGAAAATGATTACCAGCACCGGGCCGTTCGGCAGAGGCCGCTGTCTGATTATTACGATAGCTGCCGCTTAGCGGGTCTTTGTTCTGTTCTGCTGTGGCTGCCCCCACCCCCCATTCCCCCCACAGCGGCTCCCGGTGCTGTTACCTCACAGCCTTGGCCTTGTGGGTGCTGGCCTGCCTGTCCCACTGTCTTGGGGCCGCAGCCGCTGGAGCTGCAGTCTGAGTGTAATTCATCAAAGTCTGAGTGTGTGTATATGTGTGCGTGTGTGCGTGCGCGCGCGTGAGTTTATACATGTCTTTGGTCCCCACAATGTGATAAAGACCTGTCATTTTGACATTGTAGGGATCACCTTTTTGGTCCCCATAAGGAAACTCAGTTATATAAAAATCTCTGAATGCAGTCAGAGAAGTAAAAATGTCTTAAGTCTCGTATTTTGTTTGGTTATTTATAGTGAAGGTTAGGGCTGGGTTAAGGATATCATTGTAGGGACTAGGATTATTCCCATAGAAATGAATGGATGGTTCTCACAAAGGTATGAATAAAAACATGTGTGTGTGTCTCCCACATGTGTGCTTCTGCCTGCATGTACACACACACACACACACACACACGGCTGTGTGTGTCTATATGACTGTGCCAATACATCTTCTGCAAACGTATGTGTCTTCGGATATACCGAGTTACCCTGCTTGAGATTTTATTGTCAAACAGCAGCTTTACACTGACCTACATTTTAAAGAAGCCGTTAAGAGCTTACTTTCCCTAAAGTCAACCTTCCAGTGTGACTTTTCTGCAGCACATAAAAACTCCACACTGAAAACATCTTTCATAACTTGCAAATTTTCTTAAAACTGGGCTGTTTTTCAAACTGTCACATTATGCATATCTAATTTTCTTCCTGCATAATACAGTTTTCTATATATCTACTATGACAATATGAGGTTCCCCTTATTCATCCTTATGGAAAGTAATCCGACAAGCTACATCGTCACACTGGGCACTGGTAAAGATAGCTTGCTTTTCAGTGTTGTGGAAATATAGGACTGGAGTTTGTTAGTTTAAGCTGATTAATGATCATTTTCCCTCTGGTTAGTGACCTCTGATGACTCACAATAAGTGAGTGAATCATTCTACATCACTGACATCAGTGTTTTTTTTTTATAGTATGAGGTTATGAGGCAGCACATGACCCACTGAGACAGAGGCCAGTTCTGCCTCAAACCTACTGCACTAACCCTAACCCTAACTGCAAGTCCCCATGACAGAGTGGGGGGGTCAAAACCCCCTGCAGGTATCCTTTGGGATGCCTGACAGAAAAAAAAATGTACAAAAAAAATGCAGAATCCAGGGAGTCCTTCCTTGGTGGCATGCCAGCACTCGGAACCAGAACATCAAGCCCAAGAGACTGTTGCAGCCAATGGATAGTTATCCAGCTGATAAGAAAACTGTGTTTAAGCCATGGCAATGCCTGTTAATGGCATCAAGATGGCACCAGCCAAAGGGGAATCACACCCAAGACAAAACTGACAAAGACTGCCAAAACTGACAGATCTGACTCTCATAAGTACGGTGCTCAGCTAATTCTTCAGCGGATTACTGATTACCTTCGGTTCATTGTGTTAAACTAAGCATCGCTAAATGAGTATTAATATGCTTCTGGTAAATGAATAATTTATCGTATGTATTCATAAGTTTTACTCCCAGGATGTGGTTCTCTAATTAAGAAGCCATCAGAGACACGGTGGTGAAACCCCAGATTCTGCGCGCAGATTAATGGTCAAAAGTTAAGGAGTCGGAGTGGGAAGTTACACTCAGGCAGTAGCGTCTGTGGAGTCAGTCACTCCCAGGGCAAAAACACAGCTAACAAACTGGACTGCTAACTTAACAGGTATAGGTTTAATTCTAGGAAGGGATTTGCCTCTGTGTGGCAGCCATGAGGGAAACTGCTTTTATTTTATAAGTGGGCAGGAACTATCAGTGATTTTCTCAGGGGACACCAAGCTGAGATGGCGTGCATCTCCAGCAGTCTCTGCACTCCTCCTGCAAGCTCCAGCAGGTCTCCGCGGTGTTGGGGTAGAGGGGTGTCCTTCACCGCCGTCTCATTCGGCAGAGTCACGCTGAGCTGGCCCACCAGTGATCCAACAGCTTTCTGAACCACGCCAGCGGTCATCAGCACCCCAGAGCTGAACAGCTTACATTTCTGCTCAGGACCTTGGAGCTACTCATCATGGAAGAATCACCTCACTGCCAGCTGAAGAATTTCGCTAAGATTTCCAGCTCTGTTCATCCCGTACTCATGCGGAGTGCTTTCTGCACTGTTTCTTGCTTTGTAATTCCTGACCGTGCTCTGAACAGTACAACAAACTCACAAATTTTATCACCCGTGGTGCTGATACTTGCTTCAGTACTTAGAGGTGATTCTCAGGATAACGTGGTAATTTGGCAGGGTGGGGACCTGGATGAGCAACCAAATCTCTGCCTGAGCAAATCCCCGCTAAAGCAAAATCATGTCAGCTGGCGGAAAAATAAAATTATAAATGATTTCATGTCAGCAGATGTCTGCAAACAAATAAAAAAGGATTAAGATGTCTGCGCAGCAATGAGCTCAGATTCACAGCAAGGTTTCAAAACAATTAATCCACCAGTGTGCAATTTGCTGGGATATAATTTGTGCTGCTGTTTGATGAAGCAGGTAGTGTAGCTGTTAATGGCACAGACTTATAAATGAAAAGGTGTTGGTAGCGGTGCCAGGAGAGATCTTGTTGCAGGATACGGGCCGTTTAAAGCAACTGCTCAAGTATAAATATCTTTCTGGATTAAGGGCCAGGTACATGTGTCATCATAGACTGACAGGCGCACTCTGTGGCCTCATTATTTGGTATCCTGGTCTAGTACCTGGTATCACCTCTTTTGTCTCCAGGATCACTTCAAGGGTTGGTGATCTGTTTGCGCTTAGATGCCTTTCAGCTGTTATTTTTGCATCTGTGGCCCTCCTGTTAGCATTAAATGGTCTGGTCAATCTCCTGTGACCTCATTAAAAGGTATTTTTGGCAAGAGAATTACCATGGACTGAATGTTTTTTTGTTTTTCGCACTATTCTCTGGACTCCAGACACTGAAGAATGCGAAAATGCCAGGAAGCTGTTTCTGAGCTGCTACTCAGCCGTACTGCTACTCGGCTCATCTGAACGTTACCTGAACATCCTCTGCATGCTGCATACATTCAATCAGCAGGCTGATTGTGTTAAAGACCAGGTGTAACTTATAAAGGGCCACAGAGTGCAGTTTACCTTATTTAGGGTGCGTCTGAAATCACAAACAAGTATGAGAAATATAGTATGCAAAGTGAGCAGTAGGCGAACGGTCCCCGAATGACATACTGTTATGTCCTGTGAAATTCCTGAGTGTGTAACCGATGGACACTACGCTATCCCACAAGGCCACTGGAGTGGGGAAGATCATCCTTGGCTCATAAATTTTTGCCAAGATGGTGAAGAATGTGCGCATGTGTACAAATTAAAGTAGAAAACGATGCTGTTTTTAACTTTCCTGAAGCTACATCATTGGTGAACATCTAGGTCAGGCAAGATGGCAATTGGCGACCGCAATACTGTTCTCATACATACATACAGTTTGTACTACATTAATGGTTGAGTAGTATGCTTCTAATGAAATTTGGTACCTACTGTGTAAATAAGTGATTTTGGATGCACCTGTTATTCAGTCCACCTGAGCTGGTTCTGTGTCTACCGTATTGCAACAGCAGCAGTATTCAGTAAAAGGGCCAGCCATTAAACATGACCTGCAGGTTACTAATCGCTATGGCACCCGATGGTCTTAAGCTCTGCACTCATTAGATCTAGAAGCTTCTGATGTGATCAATATTAATAATAAATGAGAAAATTAATCTCATCAAGGGTAAACCCTTAAATCAAATTACCTGCCAAAATGATTGTTACTGGTGATGCTGGTCATACAAATGCTTTTATAGAGCTTGAATACAGAGGCAACTCCAGTTAATTGGCTTTCTCAAGGGTATACCAACATGACACCTGCAGACAGCAGTACTGGACAGCTACCACCAATCCCCATGTTACCTGCCACCCAGCATAAGTCACCACTTATGCCTGGAAAAACTGCCCTGCTCCTTGGCAGGAGGGAAACTGGCCCCTTTGCTTACGTTCAAACTGAATTCTTATTAAAATACTCCTTTGCTCAGCGACTCAGCGGCTATTTGAAGGTATTCATGGTATGTGTTCCCAAAATCTACTCAATTACCTGATATAAGGAGCTGATGACAAAAAAGGGCCATAAACCCCGTAGGACAGAGAACCGGAGCCCAAATGTCACTGACTGTTAACGGCAGAGAGGCTGAACGTCTCCCCGCTGCTTTGACTGGTGACTCATCCAGAGAAATGAACAGTGAGGAAAAGTGGGTGTCACTTAGCTTGTACTAATGGGGGCTACTAAGGGCTGAGGAAGCCAGCTAACCCGCACTCTAAGAGAGGTTCCTTTAACTTTAATTCATAAAGGAGACAAGAGCGTGAGCCTGGTCAGGCCCTCATCTGGCAGTTCATTAAGCCAAGCATGTCTTCTCCACCCCAGGGAAAAGCCCTTTGTGAGAAACATCCATCTTTCCTTGTTTGTCTTTCCACATAAAACAATGCTGTTCTTGCTCCTCCCCCCAGCACCAGCAGAAAAGCAGCACAGAGATAAACAGTAACTCCAAAATCATCTACAGTGCAGTGCAAGTCATCTGCCACTTTACACGCCACTACTGGAGAAATGACTGACATCTCAGTCTCCCTGTCAGCGATACTGGTCCTAAATATCCGATCTGCAGCGATTTTCCAGGCAAACCATAGGCTCAGGCTGTGGGGGGGATGTAGGCAGGGCTTCACAAATCCCACCCCCACTAATTTCTGCCTGAGGTAATGTCTCCTGGCAGCTGGAACCCATGCTTGTGGCTATAATGGAGGCAGAGCACAATAAATCCCATCTCTACTCAAATCACCGTCTACAGTAATTTCCCGTGTCAACCCATGATGGGACAGAGGCAGGGCTGCCCAAATACTTCCCTGAATGACATCAGCCTCCACCCCAGTCTCGTAAAAAGAACGATTCCAGAGGCTGAGCTTAAGCTCGCCTCAACTTAATGATCGCACAGCTAATTCACCTGAGCTTAATGAATTTACTAATTGCTTATAGGACATTCAACATCTCATTTATATAATGCTCTTTGTTTACTTTAATCAAATCGGTCTTAGCTTACAAGGACATAATAGATGGGCACATGTTGCTAAATTAAGGCTAAAGACTTTACACCCAACAATTACTGCAGTGAATCCATTCAAATGTCATTTAGTGGTACTACTGATAGCTAAAAACATATTGGAGTAAGGTAACCACATAAAAAAGTGCCTGCGTTCGCTGTGTTAACTGGGCATAGTGTTGAGTGGACAAAAGCATCCAGTTTGGGATGTGTGGGTGTAATATTTGATGGTTAATCAGCTGATAGCTGATCCAGTGTTTGATATCGCTAACAAGCTGTGAATTCTGCATCTTTCCTTCTGCCTGTTATTGACTGCGCTTGGTAGTTATGTTTTTTGTAGTTTTACTCCTGACATATTTATCTTGCTTGTTGACAATGAGCTGGCTGAATTAAAGTTTTTTTTATCCCAGGTTGCAGACTACGCTTATTATGTATGTCTGTGGTTTTAGCCGTCATCCTAAAATCGATTCCCGGAAAGGTGATTATACCACTGAATGCTAAACTTGATTTTATTTGTGTGCACAGAGAAGAACTCTAAAGGCCACCAAGGTACAAGAAAACCTGTAGCTGCTTTTACTAATAAGATGCTCCAGGGGACATTTACATCAGTAGATCTAATCTTTCAGCTTAGAACTTGATGCTGTTATACTAGGAGAGTCTGGACCAGCTGTAAATCCATTTGAAACCATTCAAAAAGATGTACTGCTTTTGTCTGAAATTTCCATAAGGGGCCATATATCACAGTGCATTGAGCATGCAGTGCAGCTAACGGTTTCATTGTACTTGGCTAAATGGTAAAGAGCGATAGAGGCTCACCTGCAGAGCGCATCTGAGCGGCAGATCCGCCGCAGCTCCAGGCAGTTGGGTTTGGTCCGTTCCTCATAGGAGCAGGAGGGAACGATGGTCTGGCGGCGACGCTCAGCACAGGCCTGGTCGCGGCACGGGCAGAAGAGCAGGCGGTAGCTGTGCTCAGTGGGCACGCGGTCCAGGAACTGCCTCAGTGCCTTGTGGCAACGCTTACGGTTGCACTGCTCGATGGCGGAGGGCGGACGCCCACCCGCAGCGCCCCCTGCTGCCTTGACGCACACGGAAATGTAGAGTGACCGCATCTTCTTGCACGTGTCGTTCAGGTTGCAGGCCTTGGCCGCGTCCAGGCAGGGGTTGCAGGGCCGTGCTGAGTCGGCACACGGGTTTCCCTTCACAGTGGCCGAGTCCATCCCTGCCACCGAGGAAACACAGACGGGATTTTAAAATCCACCACGACGGACTGGCATCCCGTTCACGGTGCTCCCTGCCGGCTGCGACCGGCTCCAGGCTTCAGAAGCGTACAGAGATGGTTTATGAATGGACGAGCAGTTGAGGTCATTTCAGTAGCTTAATAGATACATACAGCATCAAGAAAATTAAGCTTCCCGGGTTCCTAAACCTGGAACCATTTAATCACATTTTTTAGATTTCAGTGCGGTTTTTACAGCTTGGCTGAGGAACGCCCTCAAGAAAGCAGGAAGAGTATTTCCCAAGGCTGTCCCTGTTAACTTTCCTTAACACCTGTTTTGGTGTCACACGCATGGTAACCTAGGGGGTTAATGAAATATTTACAAGGGTACGTCTTCCTGAGTGATTGATTCTGAGCTTCATACAGGCTGAAAGGGTGATTAAGAGGACGCAGAGCAGGTATGACGCCGCGAAGAAGCAGCCGGGCCGGGTCCAGCAGCATGGAGACTCCAGAGTGCACCTACAAAGCATCCAACATGGCACTTAATGTCTTCTGATAAGCAAATTAGCTGGCAGCCCATCAGGTGCAGTGAATGCGTCAACATTTTTTAAACAAAACAAGCACCGTTGGAATTTGGAATTGTACGATAAAAGTACCTGATCAGACTCTTTCCCTGAAGTTTGCTGTGAGAATGCTGTGCACATAATGTGTATTACCTCCTGACACATAAGTACGAGATGGTTTTGCATCCTTTCCCACCTCTGTAAGGTCCTCTGCGCCTGTCTAACCTATAAACACGGCAGTAAGCGGAAGTGAGGCTTTTAAGGAGCAGAGCACACACATGCTCAGGTGCGCCGCCCTCTTCCTTCGCACAGGCTCAGAATCGCCTCTCAGGATACCACTCAGAGCACAGAAAGGTAGAGTAATTACAACAGCCGCTGCAATGCTGCTCCACGCTGCGGGAGGCCTGAACCCAGAGACGGAGGGGGAGACGGGGGCGTGCAAGAAACGTGGCTGTTGCTCTCCTCCCCAAGATAAACAAGGAAGCGAAAAAGAAGAAAAAAGAAGGTTCTGCAAGTTTTACACATCTGGTATAATCCCAAGTCTTACATGCAAGGTCGCCTGCACTTAAAGCACTGCCGTTTCCTGACCTTGGCGGCTGATGCCGTATTCATGCACAGGGAATTCTATGGAACGTATAGAGTGCAAAGGAACCATCTTGGGCTTAATTTTAATTGGCAGTGCCTCAAGACAGATGGTTTGACGTGATACAGAGAGTAGTCCCAATCTGAGACATAATTAAATTTTAGGCTGCGAGCTGTAATTACTGATGCTAGGGCTGTTACAGCGGCAAGAGATGGATGAATTGTAGACTGTGATTGGAGTTTCAAGTATCCTCCACCTCTTCAGGAGGCAGAGAACAAAAGGAACAATGAAGAGAGTGTTATTTGTTTACCAAGTATGTTTTTATTAATCTAACTGGTCTGGATTTTTGCAGAGCTGGATTGATCACTGCAGGGTCACAGTGAGCTTGGAGATTATCCAAGGAAGCACTGCGCACAAGGCAGGGGACACCCTAGACAGGATGCCAGACTCATAGACAGTGAGAACTTTAGAGACAGCAGTACCACCCGTCATTAGTCTACAACGGGAATCCCATGCAAACGTCATACACAGATCTACAGCCTTGATCCAGTGAGGCTTTAGCACCATGTACTTTGTTAGTCTGGTGTAAGATCCTGATCTAACAGCTGTGCCTGAGTAAGATTAATGGACGTTACCAAAACAGCAAGACGCTGAAGCAGTGCAGTGAGCATCCTACGGCTATAGGCAGTGGGCTGAAGCAGTGCAGTGAGCGTCCTACAGCTATAGGCAGTGGGGCAATTTGGATTAAATGGCTTCCAAGCAGCTCTAAATCCTGCTATTTTGTGGAGAACTCAGCAGATTATCTGCATCTGGGTTTGTTGTCTTTAGCTCTTTGCAGCGGAAGCTGTTTAACTTGTTCACGTTTAGCATTCCTGAGTGGCTGGCTTGAGTGCACAGAGCTCCCATAATTCATTATGAAGGTTCTTTTTTCATGGTTGCCTTTCTTCCTCTGCACTCTTTACGACTCCCTTTCCCCCCCCACCTCATTCAGCTCCCTCCTACAAAATTATTGCCCATTTTAAGGTTACTATTGCAAGGCCTGTGGGGGAATCGTTACTTTATAAGCCCACTTTGGGTACTTTGCCGCAGCAGAAATGTCGTTATTCACACTCTGCTGCCGAGGAAGACATCTCTGGATGCCGCCCATGTTTGTCGCCGTCTGCTGTAGCCCTGCTCACTGTTTGGCCACGTCAGTGGCAAAAGTCTCACACCATCAAGATGTTTTCTCCTGAAGAGTCCGTGGCTAAGGCAGATACTCTGTGGATGTTCGAGTAACACAGAATTATTTGATTAAAGGCAGTAGTGCAGTGTTGGGAGCCTGTCCTTGGGTTTTCAGTGCACATACACAAACAGAAAAGCCTACAATGAAGTCAATTACTGGATGTGCTGGATGCTGGATAAGAAAAAGCTTAATCCTAGATTTGAAATTTCACTAGTTTGTCAAATACAACTCTCTAAGCTCATTAAAGCAGTAATTTCACCCACTTCAGTTTTGCTGTTGACGTTCTCGTTGTCATTTCTGGGTCATTGTTGCACAGTTGGGTCATTGTTAGAGTGTTCTGTGGTATAATTGTTATTTTATAGCACATATTCTTTACTTTTTGACTTCCGCAATGTTCTTTTTTTCCCCAAGAGGTTTATTATTAACCAATATGTCATCCTTAGGTGCACCCTTTTCTCATAATTGCATTTACAGTACAAGGTTGCAGTGAGCATGGTGTCCTTATCAATAAGCTAAGGGCACAAGGCAGGGGATGACGGGATGTCCGGGTACGAATACTTGCCCATTTCAGGGGACAACTGACACTGAACAAGTATTCAAAGACGGGTGCAAACCAGGATAAAATGTCAACAGCAACAGCATATGCCCATCATAATGGCCTCAATGAAATGGTACGTGTGAAACACTGGCATGCCCACGATAACACAGAAGCTTAATAACAAACTGCAGCCTTTTGAGCCAGAGACTTTGGTGAATTGTCCGTTAGCAGGCATTGGCATTAGCCAATTAGCACCTCGGCGGGCTGCCCTGTTAGATGCCTGACTGGAGCTGTTTTTCACACAGTCCTTCCCGGCAGCCCTGCTGTGTGTGTGTGTGTGTGCGTGTCGCATTTAGGTTGAGAGGATCCAATTTCGAAACTGCCTCACGTTGAGCTTCCTGTGTGTGGCACATGGCTCACATTTGCAGGGAACACGTCTGGTACCACAATGAGGCACTGGAAGCAGGAGTCAGCCCCGTGACGATGAGATTTATTAGGCTTTTCCCAGCAGAGTTTCCCCAAATGGAACAAGGTGAAAATCAAAGTTAAGCCTGAAGCTTCTTACTTGCAATGTATTTGTAAGCTGTCTTCCACCCTTCCATTTATATTAAATACTATAATAACTGGCAATTTAGAAAAAAAAAAATTAAGAGACATACAGTTTTATTATAGTTTTTCAAAAAGCAAACAGAGAGGGGGCCCTTGTCCCAGCTGGACATGGGCATCCCTGTTGCTTTCCGGAGTCTGTGCCGTTCCTCTAAGTGGCGAGCGAGTCGGCAGGCAGGTTTTTGGAATTCAGACACAAAGCAATTAAACAGAATGAAGATGAACTAGCATTTTGGTTTGTTCAGCTCCAGCACGAATCGCTCTCTGCCTCTCGACAGTCAGAGAGTGGGTGTTCCCAGAGCGTAACACCCCACCACGCGGTCTGCAGTTCTGAAAAGTGATTAAAATTTGAATTTAAAAGCCAGCAGGTTATCAGCAGAGCAGTCAGCAGTGTATCGTATCTCCCTGGGGAGTTCGACAAGCATGTTTCATTTGTCCCAGGTCTGACGCGAAGCCCCCTGGATCAGACCCTTCCAGGTACAAACGCAGCAGGAAACAGGCAAGAAATGGGGCGTCTACGTGGACGGAGGACTGAAGTACAGCTGACTGTTGGAGGCGGGGGGCGGGAATAAAACAAAGGAGCCAGGAGAGCAGGAGTGAAAGACAAAACTAAATAAATTACAGAACCATAACTACACATATGGAAACAAGACTCTGACAGGCACGACAGGAAATGAGTCTGCCGCAGACACAATGGGAGCTCAACGTCTCGTCCTCCAAGAGCAGCAAGACTAACCCCCAAGCAAAGCCTGCTGTTCACTATAAACCACAATTTAGTTTATTCACTTATTTGTTTTCCAGCATCAGTTTATTTTAAAGAGACAGCTGCTATTTCTGTAAGAACTATAAATTAATCTCACTGCTCATACTCTGTACAGCACTTACAGTTCAAAGTAACTGGTAGATTTGGTAACACTTCAGGCGATGGTTTTGGTAATTTATAAACGCATTCATAACAAATAATAATGCACTTATAAAGCATTATAAACATGGTTATAAATATTTATCAAAAGGCATAACACATTATAGCCATGTGAAGCTCTCATCTATAATACACTATAGATACTTTTATAATGCATTATAATGGCTGGTACAAGGTATCTATAGTTCATTATAGATGAGAGCTTCATAAGGCAGTCATAATGCATAATAAACATGACTATATTGTGTTATGCCTTTTTATAAACATTTATAGCCACGTTTATAGTAGTTTATGAATGCGTTATAAGGCATTTTGAATGTCTAAAAACATGGCCTCATGTAAAGTGTTACCGAAGATTCCTTAGAAAATACCCAAAAAATCAAGACTGAAAATCAGAACATACCCCAGATATGTCACAGAAATATATTAACCATTCCGAATGGCATGTGAACAGTTAAAACACCTTGAAAATCACATGATATTCTGCAAAACTGGAGGTTCCTAATCTGTGCAGTCCTTGTCAAGTTGTTCGTTGGTGTGGGGTTTAACTTAAAACTGTGTTCAGCCATTTCTGGGACAGTATGAATGGAAGGTTTAAAAAACGTACCTAACATTTCATTTCGGAAACCCAGATACTGGCTACATGGTTCTCGGGTCAAAATCTCTGCAGCAAACTTTCAGCAGCAGCTCAGATGCAGTTGCTCGCTGAGAGGTGCCGCCGTTTGTGCGGACAAAGCCCTTTCACACAATCCTATGTCAACCCTAAACACGTTCAGACAGAGACAGCAGAGATCCTGATGCAACTGAAAGTGAGGTAACAGATGGGCACGGGATGGCACTGTTTGCCCAGGCTGGAAAGTACTATCACCCAGAAAGCCTGGCACCCCCTTCAGTACCCTGAGGATGATCGCTGGGTTTCTATCCAATTGGTTTTGTTGACTGAAGTGGAGCTATCATTTATCTGAACTTTGCCTTCTGGGCAAATACGCTGTGGAACAGAGGCGAATAGAAAATTAGGTTTTCATAATAAAAACAAACAGAAAATGGATCACAAAACTTTCATGTACACCAAGTGACATACGGTTAACAGATTTATTTATTACAACTACATACTCAAAACATAATTAAATAATTTCTGAAAGGTTAAAAAAAAAAAAAAAAATACGTATTTTTAAATTTCTGGCACATGCTTATAAGTCCTTATCAGAAGTCATTTTCATTTCTTGGATGATTCACAATGCAGTTTCATTAATAGTTTCCCAAAACCTTGAACCCTTCCTTGAGAAGAAGAGTCAGGCTATCCCCAGTACATAAGTTCTGTGACTTTTTTGCAGGTTTCTGTTTTTTGACATCCAGGGAATCCCTTCCTGATCCAGGCTAAGGTCATTTTTTTGGCCAACCCGGTCCTCAGGGACCCCCAGATAGCCCCCGTTTTTGCTCCCTCCCAGACAGTCCACATTTTTCCTCCCAGCAAGCAAAAATGCGCACTGTCTGGGGGTCCGTGAGGATTGGATTGGGAAACACTGGCTGAGACATCTAAAATTCTCTACTGGCTGAACATCTAAAATACACCCTCAAACCCATGCAGCTCAACTGGCATCCAGATCCCCTGCTGGGCTCCTTTTTTCTCGTTTCCTCTGAAAACATTTATGTCTCACTCTGCCTGGTCTCGCTCCATTAGCTACCAAATGGAGCCCGGCTCAAGTTCAAGACCAATACCATCGTGCCGCCACCATCACATCAGATCCAATAGCTCATCGAGATTGCTGTGATCCTCAGCACCAAGGCAAGTGAAATCCATTTCTGAAGAGTGAAAATCAAAATTCAGGATGTCACCACAGAGGTATTGGATTCATTATCACTCATTTTAATTGGGAGGTTCACTGTGATCAAATACAAAGACAGACACCAGTCAAAAGACAGCAAATCTGATAAATTCATTCCTTCACTCATTTACTCACTTACCCAATGCAGGGTTGCAGGCAGGCCTGTAGGGTACTCCAGAATGCACAGGGCTTGAACCCGGGTACACCAGACCCTGAATGGCATTTCTGTCCATCAGAGTGAGCAAACCCAGGGAGGCTTTGAAAGACCTGCAGCTTCTCTCCCCACCACTGTACCCACACCCCCATTTTGATTTCCTGCAATGGGCTTCTCAGTCTGCATGTGCTGCACAGAATATACAGAGCTTATTCGAAGGTAGAGGTTCCCACCTACCTGGCCCACACCCAGAATTCCTGTGGACGTTCTGGCATTTTGCAGAAGGGCTAGTTAATTTCTAAAAACAAACATTCGCATGTCCTATTCCTGAAAAAATGGAGATGCTTGAACTTATGAAATGGCCGATTGATCCACCCCGCCCCCCCCCCCCCCCCTGGGAATTTTACCAGTCCATGAAATTTTTGTACGACATAATCTGTACTGCACATATCAAAAGTTGGAAATCTCTCCCCCTGCCTGCCCACTGCCGTGTGCTTGCAGCCTGACTCGTAACTCATCTTTGAAAGAAGCGTATACCAAGTAAACACATTTAAACAAATACAGTTAATCTTTATTAGAATACAGAAACTGCAGCAGTATTTACATAACCTTATTGTGTGTCGGACAGTTAATAATGTAACACTTAAATTGCGGTCAGGGGTAAATAACATGTCTGCCTACAGCCTTGTGGGCATTAATGATTCCCCCTGAATCACGTTCAGATATCACAATCTGCTTACTTCTTCAGAGCAAGCTATTTGTGTTGTGTGCTCCTGGCCAAAAGTTTGGCTGGGGGCACGACGATGCCCTACATGTGACAGGACAGGGAGGAACGACCAGCTCTGAATGTGCAGGGTGATTACGGGGCAGTGAGCTGACAAAGCAAATCAGGCCAGAGCAGATCTTGGCGCTTGTGGAAGGAGCTGTTCAGGACGCACATAAAAGGGAGCTTCGGTGTCCTCTGGTGGGACATTCTGCCTCCGTAACTCTCAGCTCAGAGCTCAGAACATGAATGAAAATACAGGAGATAATGACACTATTCGACACGTGGCAGATTAACGTTGCTTAATTCTACATCTCCTACAGCAGCCGTGGGACATTGGCTGGTGTCAGGAAACCTGATGTGAAATAGTGAATAACGGCACCCGTTGTGCGTCTTCAATAATTTAGTGCTGTTCGTGGACCAAAAGGGGGCACTCTTCTCCCTGACAAAATTAAATATCATTGCCCCTGTGCAGTTTAAGTGAGGATCTGACTCTCTGTAGTCATTAAGAATCTTCATTAAAGAACTTACTGCAGCCTTTGAAAGTACAGAGTTAGTCACCACAGACTCCTGGCCATATGTATAGTCAGGACCATAAAAAAAAATTCTTATACAGTGGTACCTCGGTTCTCGAACAAACTAGAACTCGAATTTCCTGAAAGTCGAACAAACCAGTTTGACCTAGAACTCGATCTGAATATCAGAAGTCGAACTATGAATGCTGACCTAATATGAATTGTACGCGCCAGGAAATGAGTCATGCTAAAATGCAATTCTTACTTCAATGCCTTCTTCACAGACTGGACGATTAACTAAATAAAGCAGCGCAACATTACAGTAACTAACAATAAATAAACCACTAACTTACGTGTACTATTAGAGCATTTATGT
>JAODJU010000119.1:20528113-20539862 GCA_026776725.1 Gnathonemus echidnorhynchus | reverse complement strand
TGCCGCATGAGGACCCAAACAGCACCGCGATCCAATATTGGTTTTTGGCTTTGTCCCTTGCGTACAGAGATTTCTCCGGATTCTCTGAATTTTTTAATGATAACATGTATTGTAAATGATGAAACTCCCATTTTTTTTTGCAATATTATGTTATGTTGAGGAACATTATTCTTAAGTTGTTATTTATCCATGCAGTCATTCACAGACTGCTGAACCTCTCCCCATCTCCACTGCACAGGGACTCTGCCTTTCTGGGATTCTCTTTTTATACCCAATCATCTTACTGACGTGTTGCCAAATAACCTAATTAATTGTCAGATATTCAACCAGGTGTTTTGTTTTAGCATCACGCAACTTTTGTTGCCTCTGTCCCAACTTCTTTGAAATGTGTTGCTGATATCAAATTCAAATTGAGCATATGTTTGTCATAAAACAATAACATTTCTTTTTCAACATTTGATATGTTTTCTTAAAACCCAAGCTTTATTGTACATAACAGTGGCAAATGTGCAAAGCAATTAGCACAATCAGCAGTTGCAGAGACCAAAGGGCTTTTCATTGATGAGTTTCTTTAGGTGGTTGCTATGGTAGGCCTTAAGATTTGAGAGCTAAATCAAGGAATTATTTTACATTTTGAGTGCAAAAGGATAAATTCAGTCCCTCATTATTATTGTGCAAAGGGCCAGATATTGTACCACCCTGTTTTGGGCCCCCAAAACCCCCAAATTCCTTTGGCAGGATGGAGTCAAACTCTAACAGAAAGAGGTAAGCTAGAATGAGACATGTCATCAACCTGTATAACAGATCGGATCATATGACTCAGGTAATGATATGCTCTAAGCCTAATAAACAGTAAGACTGTTGCAGCGATTCCACCACTGCTGTGATGACACATTCGAGATGAATTCCAATTTAACGGCATTCTCGTTCTCATTGATGTTTTGTGTTTTATCACCATTTGTACTGATATGAACATGTGGCTGTGTTTTCACAGTGATAAACTGATTGCTGAATAGATTATCTACATCAGGATTGCACTACTGTTGTAGTCCTTGGGTTTTAAAGATAAATTTAGAGTTTAAATAATCGGGCTTCTAATTTCTAATTCAAGTATTTTCCTTTTCTACCCCAATGTCTTAGTTCGCCACGAAATAAATATATTACTTGTTTTTTCTAATTAACAAAATTCCTAGACATATGCTACATTACTTGGAAAATTCCCCAGTTCTTAAAATCATGTGTCCTACTACACATCCACCTCAAGAAGACCCGAGTTTCTTGAACCGCATAGTGTTTATCAGAAGTAAACACCGTTTCCCAGAAACAACTCTGAAGCAAAGGAAACAATGGTCTTAAAATAGCAATAATGAATGCAACCAGAACTGGGAAACTTGCTGATTATGAGCTGAAGATAATTATAAAGCATTTACGGGAGAGAGGACAATATCAAAGCAACTCCCCAAGTAGAGAGGGAAAGGGATGTGAAATACTCACAAACATGCATCACATATTGCACATATATCTTGGCTGCTAAGACGTGTTGTTTATGTCTATTATCTGTGTCAGCGTCAAATGACGTGAAATATACAGTACAGGGTGAGCGATTTAAATATTTCAAAACATATACATGTTCACTGACCACGCATGTTTGAGAATTATTATACCAGCAGCCCTGCTTCTTCTGGCACAGAACATCATAATACCTCCAAAGTATTTATTTTGGTTTCATTCAGCATGACAGTAAAGTAACTGACTCCAGTGCATCAACTGGGATCAAAACTTGTCTCATGACCCAATCATGTAAACTGATGGATTATCTAAGCCATTATCTAATGTTCATTAAGTTGAATATCGTAGGGACTGGGTTTAAGGTTACATAAGTTGCACAGCCTTGGGAGAGGAGGCAAGCATATTATAGTCAGGTAGACAGTGACCACAGCCATAGTTTGGTCAATACGGCTTTATTTCTCCTCAGTCGAAGACGAGTACAAGGACAGTACAGCCAGGTCACTGCCAGTTCTTTTGGATATGCAATCTTAATGTTTTTTAATGTCATCTATCAATGCCTTCTCACAATCCCCCCTATCACTCTCCTCTGGATTTCTTCCTGTGCCTCCCGTTAATCATGAAATCACAGAGTTAATCACGAAATCTTACTCATCTCCTTTTCTGTTAGATGCTGCATCCACCACACTCCTTAAAGATTGTTTATCTGATATTTCAGCCCCCCACCTCACAATCAGTTAACCAATACCTCATTTCCAACATTGCTAAACTGGATCAGAAAAATTCTGCAGTCATCTGCTTTTAAAAAGCCTGACTGAGATCTTACTTAGCAGTCCAGCTTACTGTGTTCCTTGAGGGACTCTTACAGACTGATTTCTAGTCGCTTTCTTAGCTAAAATTTTAGAAAAAGCTGTTAGCTCTCCACTTCTACTCTGTTTAGCTTCCTGTAAGCCTTATGAGCCTTACCAATCAGAATTCTCTTCTTCTTAGCACTGACACAGCTCTCCTTAGTGTTGCTGCTGATTGTGGGACCCTCACCATTGTTCTGCACTTTGATCTTAACTCTACGTTTGATACAGTTAGACATGATCTTCTACTCAGTCATCTTTTAGTTTCTGGCAATACCAGCATGTTTCTCTCCCAGTTTACAGCTTACGTCACTGAGGCAATACATTATCTCACTTCAGAAAGACAAATCATGCAACCGTGTCTCTCACACAAGGCGTCCCCCAGGGTTCTGTTTCGGGCCCTTTATAATTTACATGTCCCCCCCAGGTCAAATCATTTGTCATCAACATCTGAGTTTTGTTGCCATGATGATGACATAGCTTCACAACTCCAGATTTGTGGATTTGATTCCCATTTGTTTGTCAATGTAGTGACTGTATATTTGAGTATGTACTTTTGTAATATACCGACACTTCATCCAGGAAGCCCCTAGCCTCATGCCCCGCCTTCCTAGGATAGGCTCAAGAATCGCCATGACTCTGCACTAGATAAGAAGTTATGGAAGATGGGTAAATTAATGCTTTAAAAATATATATTAACCTGCAGTGCAGGATGAGATGTATTACTATTAAAATGGTCTGCTGCACATTGCTGTATCTTTCCATCAAACCCCTTTAGGTAATACAGGTGTCACTGCTCCTAAACTGGAGAACTATGCAACATTTCCAAGCTTGGCTGAACGATGGTTACCCCATTGTTACATCATTTTGCTTAGTAGCATAGGCCTAAGTTCATACTTCACATACTCTGTCATACGCTCTCCCACACTCAGTCATACTTCTCAACCATACTATCATACACGAGGGAATAGTGTGTGGGAGAAATATACGAGTGGAATTTGCAAGACAATTTTATGTGTGTCTGAGTGTGGGTGTGAGTGTATGGGAAAGGTCTGATATTGAGCAACAAGTTTTATAGTGTGTAACAGAGAATGCAATAGTATATGCATGTGAGTTTGATGTAAACATAAACCATTTTGCATGAGTAGTCTGACTGCCTTTGTGGTTTTCCATTTAAATTCACTTTTTCAACACTTTGTCACTTTCAGTGCCAAAATTCTGCCCTAAGGCAAGTAGGTAATATCACAAACTTGTGTTATAGCCCCTCACAGTTATGTGAGAAATCTTAACATTAATAATGTCAGGGCTGAATGATCGTCACTCCAGGAAATTAAATATTTCAGAAGCTCAAAGTCCATTTTGTTATTCCATCTATTTTTTTAAACTAGTTTTCTGTTATTGACTCTCCAATCTACAGATCCAAGCAGGGAAAGGATTGTGAAAACTGCCAAGATAACATATGTTGTATTGTAGCAGGGGGTCATCAAAATTCTATTTATATACTACTTGATACTAGACAGTAGGGGTGGGCGATATTACCTAAAGTTATTATCATGGTATTTTTCACTTTTTGGACAGTATTATATCACGGTATTACTTTTTATCCAAGTTTTGGGAGGATTAGTATGCCCTGTCCCTTAATATAAATTAAAGGAATATTCATTACTAATATATTATGTACACTTTAATTGCTAATTTACACTTTAATTACAGTTGGGTATGGGCAGTTTTATTTAGAAAAGATACAAAAAGTGACATAAGTGATTTGTTTTATAATTGTGGGAGTAACAACGCAAAGGGAACAACAAGCTGCTTCAGTTGAAAACAGTGTATTTTACTTTTGATTTCAAATAAAACAGGGTTGCCAACCTTGGTCAGCTGTCTGAAGTGAGATTTTCAACTCAAGACAAGTCTGCACACGCATTTACATGTATGTAACAGTTTTGTTTTTACCTTGTAAATGGTCTGTAGGGTTTGCAAACTACCCCAACACTTTTGATGTTACTAATTTTTGTTTATAATGGAGTAATATAGATTTGCTGTAAGATTTCTTGCGTGAGAGTCTGAAAGTGTGAATGTCACACTGGATGCTTAAGAGTCGGAAACCCTGAAAACATACGTTTTTTAATGTTTCTCTTGAGTTGATTTGTATAAAATTATAACTTTATACAGTTGTTAAATAAAATGAACTTTGACAAACATGAAATCACCAGTAAACTACGTCTATTTATCCGACATTTTATAAATTACACTCAAAACTTTTAAACGTTATGATTTCAGGGCAGAGCAGCTACTGTGTTAGGAACCTTACGGCTTTTTGGTTGAGGGTGTTAGATTTGCTGCTGTTATTAACACTGACAGCACATTAGCGCAAACAAAAGGGCTGCATATGACAAAGTACGTCTTGCTTGGAGGTTAAAGGAGTTCGATGTTCATTGGCCTGGGAAATGTGAGGTTCCAGAGTTAGTTGGGCAGTTGTACCTTTTACCAGGCAACCTGCATGAAGGCAGCAGTGTATACATATAGTATGCTGATTTAGTGTATATATATAATGTGTTTATTTTGTTAATTAATTTGCTACCGCCACACACAACGCAGATAACGCACACATCCCCTGCTCTTAGTTTCCTGCACTGGCTTCCTGTTCAGGACTGACTTCAAAGTTCTCCTACTTACATATAAGGCACTTAAAGGTCTAGCACCTGCCTAACCTAACAGAACTAATTCAAGTTTACGAGCCGCATCGTCTGCTCAGATCGCAGAATGCAGGTTTCCTTGTCATTCCACATATGAATACAGTTGGTGGTAAGGCCTTGTCCTACAGGGTCCCCATACTGTGCAATGGTTTGCTAGCTCATGCGTGGGA
Organism: Gnathonemus echidnorhynchus; assembly: GCA_026776725.1. NCBI lineage: Eukaryota > Metazoa > Chordata > Actinopteri > Osteoglossiformes > Mormyridae > Gnathonemus > Gnathonemus echidnorhynchus. The sequence continues at coordinate 20,534,642 of JAODJU010000119.1, read as the reverse complement.
TGCTGACTGCAGACCTGCTACTTCAGTTTAGCTTACAACTTAATACATAAGACACCCTAACCATGGCTGATGGTGCATTTCGGTCTACTGTGCTTGTCCATTAGTGTGTCTATGCAGGTTCTGACTCTCCATGCTCCCTGCCTTTCCTCCCACATGGCCGGACGGTGCCTGGGGTGGGCCCATCTGAGCTGGAGTCCCGGTTCATTCCCACGGAAGGGTGACATTGTGGATGTGACTTACGAACTCTAACATCATGGGTGTAGATTTTAATCTGCCACCCAACGCAGGCCGGCATGGAGAATTGACTCATTGATGGACTTTGGCTGTGACCTCGACCACAGTTTACGCCTTGCTTTTAGTAAGCATGCCATTCTCATTTTTCTGCAATGTTAGCATGCCTGTGGGGGGGGGGGGGCTGACCTTGGACCCTGAGAAGGGTTTCTTCCTCCTTACTTAGGAGTTTCTCGTTCCTCTCACTGTCGTCATTTGGTTTTCTGCCTCTCATGTGTTTCTCTTCCTTTTTCCCTGTTTTTGAGTTATTCTGTCTATGTATTACAACATACCCATGTAAAGCGCCTTGTGGCGACTCTGTGGTGAAAGGCGCTATATAAAAATAAATTCCACTGAATGTATATACAGTAATCCTCTTTCATAAACACATTCATATGTTTTTCATGTCGAGAGAACCCCCTCTCACCCCAGAGATACATAATCTCTCTGCCATGTCATTAAAATTTTACCGAGTGCAGTGGTTTTCTCTCGAGCTCCATCACTGGTCAGCAGTGGGAACTCTGGTTCGACTACTGCAATGGGAACATTAAACCGACCCACATTTGTGCAGAAAAAGGAAATCAGAAAATCACATGCCGTGTGTATGTATGTTGTGGTTTCCCGTTACATGTGTTTTCCACACGGTATTCATCGTCATGGCGACTGTATTCTTTATTCTGTACTGTATTATTACAAACACCCACAACCTTAATTATGCCTTTTCAAATTAGCAGGCTACTTGTAGAAAATAAACCTCCAAGAGAATCTCAGAATTTATATATTTAATTTCTGTTATCAGCTCACCACTCAACAGTGTATTTTTTTTTTAATTAAGCCTGCGTGATGTGTGGAATTTGATCTAAGAAAGATTTCATATTATTACTGCCCTGTCTGCGGTGCACTGTGGGAAATGGGGGTTGTTTACTGGTGCCATGTTTACTGGCTGTATCATTCATCATGTATGGCTATTCTGGGTTTTGTTTAAAAACTTTTGTTTGTATAATAACTTACTGCATAATAAGAGAAACCAGGCTTGAAAATCCCAAAATGGGGGGGGGGTTACTGTGCACGGGTTAAATGATTATATCCCATTGAGTTAAACTAGGTAAACAGGTAGAGTAAACCCCATGCACCCATCCATCCATCCATTCTCTGGAACCATTTATCCAGTTCAGGGTCTCCAGGGGTCTGGAGCCTATTCCAGAGGCTTCAGGCGCAAGGCAGGGAACAACCCAGGATGGGGCGCCAAACCGTCACAGACCCCACACCCCATTGAGTTAAAATACTCTTTTCTTCCAGCTTAAATGTGGTGCACCAGGAGAAATTGAGATGTTCCTCTGAGCTGCATTCTCCCACTCTGCAAGGTATGGTTAGCATTGAGCACCGGTCCCCCAAAACTATAGGCCAAAGTTTTCTTAGCAAGTGTGCTTGGATTGTGACACCTTCCTGTAGCTGGAGAGCAGATCATTAGAACCTCAGTGTACAGTGTACATGCACTCTTCTAATGTTCCATTCTGCACAATTATGACTCTTTACCTCCCCACAACTGGTGATAACATTATTTATATGACCAGGTGGCAAAATACTACAAAAAACATGCTATAGTGATTTATTACTTACCTTTATTTAACCAAGGAAATTTTTTTGATATCAAGATCTCTTTTACAGAAGAACCCTGACCAAAATGACGACGTGAAATGGTAAAAGTACCAGTAATGATAGGATGAAAAACTGGAAGAAAATCGAGGGAAGTAAAAAGAGAGAAAATATCACCCTTTTCTTTGTCCTACATCTTCCCCCGCACTACAGTCAATGTAATGTGACCGTTTCGGAGGGACAGCAGGTTCTGTTTGCATCAGTGCAATTTATACCCTGTCTGGCTGACTTAATACTAAAAAAAAGAAGAAAAAAAAAACACAGGAGTATTAGGGACTTCATCAATAACGTATCACATCTGCACATTAGATTATATATAGAGAGAACTTCCAATGAGCCCTGTTACAGCAGGAGGACACACAAGCTGTTTCCGTTTGGGGGACCTGCTTTAACTGTTAGTGCTGGGAAGACCGTAAAGAGGAAATGACACGTCCTTTTCGTGTCGAACAATCAGAAATATTTATATTACAGAACACAGAGCGTGCGCGCACTTTTTAATTGGCAAGAAGGTTTGTCAAGCCATTCCTTAATATCAAAGCTATGTTATCTCTCATGTGCTTCTGCAAAACGCGTTTCTTACATAAGGCCTAGCAGCTCTTCGTTCTCACACACTCCCATCATGCTTTGCATTGTTTGTTTGCAGGTCTGACCACTCACGGATCTCTTTAAATTGAGCTCGAGTGGCACTCACAGGACGTCGTGTGGGCACTGATTATTTTAATTTTTGCCCCTCTCCCCATATGAAGAAAGCCTTAAAACTTGCCACTTGACAGTTCTAGCATCATTAAGGCTGATTCACGCGGTTTCAAGGACATCGAGATAAAGTCCTGTGCCGAATCACTATTCCGGCGCGGACGTGGGCAAACCGCAGGCTCTCTGATGTGCATTCAGATTGCATTGACACAAGTCTGCCTCCTTTAATCATGACGCTGCATTCGGCCAGTCGCTCAGCATCTCCACTCGCCGTTTTCATGGCCGTATAAATCAAACTGAAATTACAACTCCTTGTCTTGCCCCCATTCAGAGCTAATTGGGATGCAGGAGGAGACGAGGGAAGCAGCAAGCTGCATAATTAATCACCCCTTGCTCTCAGCGCCTGCTAAATATTTCCTCGGATATCGCAGATTCTCTGGCAAAGGAAGCAGGCGGGTTTCCTATCTGGAGCGCCTGAAAGCAGCACAAAATGAGCAACGTGACACTGGGGACGGCTGCTTAAAGATTCAGCTTTTCGCCACAAATTTGTGTGCAGTAAAGCTCCAGAGGACCGATCCTGTGAGATACATATTCCTCAGTATAAAGCAGTTAACATTATGTATGGCTTGACTATTAAGCAAATATGTAAGTAAAACAACATTACAAAGATTATATTCAAAGTGCATATTATTTGTTCTAATTCATTCCTTTATTGCTCTTTAAATCACTTATTTTTAAGTAATTTCTTAACTGATTTCTAAATCACTGTCCTAACTTATAAAGCCATCTCATAATAGCTTAAATGAAGTCATTATGTAGATGAGGACCTAACCTCTGCTGCTCGAGGAGCAGATGAACTGGTAACTGAGAGGTAACCCAAAGACCGGCCTGGCTTCAAAGCAGCCCCCCCCCCCCAAAACACATGCCAGTATTCAGAGAGCCATTAACACAGCAGCTTCAAAGGATTTCCCCAAAGAATAATGTGCCAGGAGTGCATGCAATGAGGAAGCCACCCCACACACAGTTCTGGTCATTCACAGGCATGGGACAAAGTGTCATTTCAGTTTTAAAAAACAAGTATTTAATATTAATGCTAGTTAATATGAATATCTAATTTAATCCATAAATTTTCCAACTACTTAGGCTGGAGAGGGCCATAGAGTAATTAAATAATTACCAAATGTTTTCTCCATAAACAGTTTTATATAGAGAAAATTTAAAAAAACATGAAGTTTTTAAAGTGACTCATTTAAGAAACCAGGTCTTTTTTCATCTCTGTGAATCACACTCTGCCTATACTGCAGATATTTTAATTCGAGATCTGCAATGTACTTTTTTTTTTTCCACTGGAGGTGCACTGATCTTTGAATCGGTATCGAGACTGATCCAGACCTATTTGACGGATCACGAATTGGCCATATGTGACCAATCCATGTACGATACTTTAATTTTCAGCAGTCTGTAAAATAGCTCCTATTTCTTGTTAAATCTATTTGTACAATCAATTGCATGACAGCTCTTTCTATTTTATATGTTTTTTGCGGCGTTCAAGCTGAACGCTAAGAACATCAGATAAGCGTAAGAACATATACTATATTAAAATATTAAAGAAGAGCTCTTGTATTGGAATCTGTATCAGTATCAGCAGTTGCGTATCGGAAGTGAAAATGTGGATCAGCCCATCCCTTTGTTTAATTCTAACACAATATTGCAGTAAAACATCAGACTAGACCCAATATTTATAATTAGACATCCAAAAGATATTTGAGAGATAAAAACCTTGTTTTTTATAAAGCTGCTTTATCTAGATACTTTATCTAGATCTCTCAACATCAGACGCCATTTCTGGACGTATTAAATTTGTCTTAATTGCACTGAAATGGTGTTATGAAGACAAACTGTTGATAAATCACACTTACAATACATTGCTATAAACACTTGTGGCTGGACCTTGATCCCTGTGCTATCTGGCACAGGCTGGGATGAACTTGTGATTGGAGTCTTACTGTTCAAGGAAGAAGACAAAGAAACAGACAGAAGAAAATAGGCAAAACAAATGAAAGTACAGAGCATTCTTAGTACAGTACTGCGAGTCCATTGGCCTGTATTTCTGAAAAGAATCCATCACATCCTGAAGCAGAAGTAGGATGAAATTAGCTACATACTTAGCTTACAGTTTAATGATATCCAGTTTTAAATAGCAGGGCAATTTAAGGAGGTATTTGAGGTTAAATACCATGCTATATCTACAGCTGTTGTTCCAATAGCATTACAGAACCTGACCCTGTAATCTTCTGCTTCATCCCTCTCCATTGTGCCATCTATTTCCTGGTATCCAGAACATCCCACAGGATTTAAAACCTACGTCTCACAGCTTGGTGCTGTGACTGGGACTTTGACCCTTGCTACTCTAGAGGAAAGAAACTCTCATGCGGTGTCCCTCAAACTGTGCAAGCTCCTTAGAGCTCCGCGACAAAGATCAGGGTCAAAGCAGAAGATGTGAGAAGCAGCCAATTCCACAGTTGGCATTTAACTGCTGTTGTCAGTCGACCCAAAAATATGTCATCGTCAATGTTCTTCGAGGCTCAGGTGGAGAGTAACATTAGGTTATTACCACCTCAGTCTGAAACTTGTCAATTCTTCCATTCAGCAGAGACAACCACTGTTCTGTCCCTTTGTGTAGATTTTTTCAGTACAAAAGAGAATCATACTAAACTATTTCTGCACTCATTGCTCCACCAGTGGTGTGAGAGAACAAATATATAGACGTTCCTCTACTTATGAACGAGATACGTTCCGAACGGCCGTTCGTAACTTGAAATGTTCATAAGTCATTATTCACCATCATTTTAAGGGTATATACAAGTACTAAGAACTAGGATGCTAGGAGTATGTACACTACACTGCTGCACGGCGGGAGTAGCGAGCAGAAGTCGTACTTGGCGGAATTGGCGTGCAGAAAAAAAATTGATGTTGCGGACAGGAAACGGGAGCCCAACGAACACAATTTGGACTTACAGTTTTCTTCGTTCATATGTCTGAAAGTTCGTAAGTTGAAAGTTTGTAAGGAGAGGAGTGTCTGTACTGGCAATTGAGATGAAGAGTAGAGATCAGAATGATCAGTGTCTTCTGTCTGTAACTGGGAGACACGTCTGTTTCCTTGTTGGCATAGTGTCACGCCCGGCTCCGTTCGATCCTCGTGTGTGCCACGCCCCCTCATTATCCACGTGTGCTTCCCCGATTGTTCTCATCTGTGCCCTGTTTAGCCTGCTCTGTTTCGTGTATATCAGTCCGCGTCTCCCCATGTATGCCAGATCCGTCATTGTATTGTTACCGTGTTCGTGGATGTCTGGCTCACTTCGTACTATTAAATCCCCGTTTTGCCCTACGTCCTGGCTCTCTCGCCTTGCTTGCCCGTTCGCCAACCCGCAATCGTGACACATCGGCTCGCGGTACAGCACAGTACTTGTATTTACTTTTATTATTATTATTATTATTATTATGTGCTATAGCATTATTGATCCTACCTACAGATTTCATCGGATCTCATCGACTTCTCTTGCTTAGCCATACAGTAACCCTGCCTACATGATGTATATATTCAGGCACATGCTTTGTTGCTTGTAGGAGCAGGATGTTCGCCTTAATGAGCAGCTGTACTAATTATATATACACTAATTATATATGCACGGCAGAAAATGAATGAATGATAACAGAAAAGTTGCCTTAAAATTCATGGTATTAGGGATACGCCAGGCTGCCCTATGGTTTGCTCCTGGTTTGCGGATCACGCTACCTGAGGACATGGAGATGGAGAACTTGTCTGACTGGTGCCTGCGCATGGCCCCCATGCTGGGCAGGCTGGCAGGACTGAGAACTGGGGGCACCTGGGTCATCGGGGTGACCGGGG
>JAODJU010000119.1:20500612-20515132 GCA_026776725.1 Gnathonemus echidnorhynchus | reverse complement strand
ACCTTCTGACACCCTCCACCCCCCCCCCCACAGACACATACACGTTTCATATGAAAGTTGTTGAGTGATTGAAAGAACAGGACAAACTGACACAATGGTTTACATCCAAATTTCTCAAATTCACAAGTGGCTGCATACTGTCTCAAGGCCCTGGGTGACTTACAGTACTAACTGTGAATCTTAAGGATGCCACACTATTAGCAGTTGGATTTGGCAGGATCACCCTTGTTTTCAGTCACCCATTTCTAAGCTCACTTACTTGGGTTAATCGCAGAGAGATCTTCTGTAATCAGTGTCTACTCAGTAACCTGTCGGATCTGAGCTCCAAGACAATGACTGGCAGGTCCTGTATTAGTGTTTCTGTATGACTAGGTGGCATCTTTTGCTGGGAATTTGTCTTAACCTGTTACGACGGCCATTATTGCAAAGTGAATTTGGTGACTATGTCATGGCTTAACACTCAGGGTAGTACTGTGATCACCTGAAGTGTTAGCGGGGATGCGAGATGGATCTAAAGATTATCTAAAATCACACACTACTCATATTTCGATTTATATGTTAGTTGATTTTTCACTTTTGCTTAAAGCAACACTTAATTCTAAAGGTTTTTTTTAAAACCACCCAGATTTAGACAAATTGTATGTGTTTGGAAGGTCATCTTAAAAAATTTGCATTTAATAAATAATAGCAAACCATTTCCTTGCATACTCCCAGGCTTTATGTTCTTTTGATGGATCCTCATTATACCGGCACAACTTTATGTTAAACTTAAACAAATTAATTTTATCGCTTAACAAACTTTCATCCAGCATGCTTTGCAGTGTGATGCACTTATCTGTGCATAATATCGCTCGTGAGGCAATTCTTCTTGTGTTCTCCACTCCAAAACTTTCCTGTAACATGATTTCATGTCTTTATCCAGAATTATACATGTTTAAAATGACGGCACTTCTGTCCTTGGTTTTACCAAAACACACCTCATTCAGATACACATGTGCAAAAATCACTGATTTGAATCCCTCACAGTTGGTCCTTTCAGGAATAGCACTCCAACCCATAGTGCATCATCTCTGTGACTTTGGCAGCTCTTATTAACTGGTTGGTGTCTTAGAGCTCATGTCGTCACACTGTTGATCCAGTGGTTCATTTTGTGTAAATAACATGGGATGACAGAATGGCCGTGTCCTTCAGCTTCTGGGTCTGTCCTTAGATATAGTCATTTACTCTTGCATTTGTTCCTGCCTGTTCCCACTTTTACTTGATCTAGGATAAGCAGCATAAAAAGGCAGGAACCCCACAATAAGTAATTACTAGCTGCTCTGCCTCCATTACCAAGCTTTTCTTCATTTGTCGAACCCTGTTGAGACAGCTCACAATCTGCTGGTTTTGCTCCAGATGTACTGTTCAGACCATTATGTCCTTGGGGGGGGGGGGGGGGATCTTTGTTTACTGAATCCACAGTGGTTATTTTTCAATTCCATGCATTAAAACAGTGAAAGAGCCAGTGTGACGGTACAGGAAAAGAGAAACCAGATGTGGATCTGATCCAGGAAGCAGGCAATAATCAGAGTCAGACAATCTGGGTCAAAACCAGAACAGGCAAAAAGTATCCAAAAACTTAATAGTCAGAAAATAGGAGAGGGTCAAGAAACTGGCAAACAGGTGATCGAAGGACAAGGTAATTTCAGGGCCTTGGGACAAAAAGAGAATCAGAAATCCAGAAAGAGTCGGAAGTAGGTACAGAAATGCTTGAACTCTCTTGCTACGTCTGCATTAATACATTTTAAAAAATATACTTGTTTCCGAAAGAAACGATTTACGCTACCGTTGTCACTAGCATTTAATAAAACTTCTGCATTCACACTGCTCTGAGTAAAAGGCAAATGACACAGCTTGCTAATGTAAATATTTCTGCCATTTTTCATTTGCACATTTAACCAAAGCTTTTTATGATTTTCAGAGGTGACGCACTTTATATTTTATTTGTTTGTTGTAGCTCGAGCACAACGTGTCCCCTCTGGTGACATAGGAGGAAAAAAAATATTATGTGGCCACGAATTACAACGCGCGTGGCCACGAGATAATTAAGTGGTGGGAACGAGATTTCCGAATGCCTGGAGTAAGTATAATTTAATAAAGAAATTATATATATTTTTTAATTGATAACATAATTGTGAGAAGACACGTTAACTTCCTAAAGGCGTTATCGACAAGTGCGTAATTAGACCAGCGTACAACATCCCGGAAATTTAACTCGTTCCCACGCTTTAAGAAAGACTTGGCCACCACTTAATTATCTCGTGGACACGCAATATATTTTTTTCTCCTATGTCACCAGAGGGGCTCCGTACATTTGAATGTTTTTGTCCAAACATTTCTTTTTTCTTTTTATAATTCTAGAAGCGCGCCACTCTCGTCTTACTCTCTAATGTTCGATGGCTGGATGTCTTCATCATAAGCTAGAGTTGCACTTAAACTTGGCTCAAGTACGTCTCGTTTTAAGCTATACAATAGTTGTAAACAGCATACAATGTAGGCTACACAAAACACAATTTAGCTGCACATAAGAAAAACAACATATGCCAGGTAGGGAAAGTCCAGTACATCCTCCAGGTTCACATGTGGATTACTTCCGTGAAAACAAAAGCATAGCATTCTTAATTATCGTGAAGAATAACGAATTAGAGATATGATATATGGAAAAGGAAGAGAGCTAACCAGGAAGGGGTCACGAGCTAAGTACGAACCAATCGGAACTCACTGGTGTAGGCGTGACAATTTTTTACATTTATGAGCGTCCGCACATTACAGAAAGATTAGTTGTCGGAGAGCGGTGAATTTTTTCTCCTTTTCTGGATAAAAAAATGATCCGTCGTAGTGCGGATAGAAGGCTAAATTGGAAGAATTTTTTTTACGTTACTAGACGGAAACGTATTTGTGCGGACAGTGATGCAGAAGGAGATTCCCTGGCGGGTCTGTGACATGTCAGCTGGAAGACGCCCCACCCGGCAACAAATATTTATGTATAGAAATTTGGTTTTATGCAAAGGGATTGGAGCACTTCCATCCAAAGTGACCCATGTGTAAGAGAGGCTATCTTATCATAGCAGTCATGTGACATATACCTGCACCAAGGGTACAGCAGAGAAACCTTGAAGTAGCAACCAAATCCATGTCTCAGTTGATTATGTTACTTATTACAGCATCTTCAGTGTGACAGGCAGAAATGGATATTTCAGGTGCAGAAAGTAAGAATCCAGATTAGGATTTTGTTTCAACCAGCCAGTTGAGTATAAAAAGTCAGTCACAGAGTACTCAGGTTATTGGTTGAAACAAAATCTTGGTCTGGATTTTTTACTTTCTTGACCTGAAATATCCACCTCTGGTAATAGGCTTAGGAAGAGAGAGAGAAAGAGAGAGAGGATGGATTAATATATTCTCTGTTTGTAATTATATTTTCCATATGTACAACAATGGTTGCCTCTATACTGATTTTTTTTTCTTGTAATTATTCCCTAATCAATACAGTATTATAATGATTTACATAACACTTCCATTGTATTAGGTATCTAGAGATGGTTTAAAGCAGGGGTGTCAAACTCCAGTCCTGGGGGGCCAGAGCCCTACACAGTATTTGGTTCACCCTCATTTAACACACCTGATTCAACTCCTTGTGCTAATTACCACACAGCTCTTGAGCTGAATCATTTGTGGTGGAACAGGGAAAGAACTAAGCTACGCAGGGCTCTGGCCCTCCAGGACTGGAGTTTGAGACCCCTGGTTTAAAGTATATGGAAGGGTGTGTGTAGGTTATATGTAAATACTATGCCATTATATATAAGAGACTTGAGTATTTTAGTATCGCTAGCAGGATCCTGGAACCAGTATCCCATGGATACTGAGGGCTGACTATTATCAAGTATGAGCACACAACTCTATCAACTGGTAAAATGTAGCTTTGTTGTGTCGTTACATAGCAGTTTGCTATAAAATCATTATTCTATCAATATTCCACATATGCAAGTGACAATATGGGCAATGGTGGCTCAGGGGATGCCAATGTTGCTTCGTACTTTCCAGTTTGAGGGCTTGAACTCCACCTCTGTGTGTGTATGCCAGCCATGTGACCAGTGCTGCCTGGGATAGATTCCAGGACCCTGCAACCATATAAAAATGCCACCAAGTGCTCAATTCAATGTTCAATGAATGGAGCATACAGTAGGTGGCGTGGTTGTGGGAAAGAGTGTTTATATCCAGTGTTGCCAACTAACAACAAATGTAGCCGTTTTTAAAAATTATTTTGCGACACACAGGGTATTTCACACACATTTTCCATGTAAATGACACAAAAATTATTTTCTCAGCCTCGGCTATTATGTTTGTTACTATGAATGACTACTAACTAGCTAATCGTTTGTTAGCAAGCTAGCTTACATATTCTCTGGTTCTCTACAACATGTTGTTATTTAATGTTCTTTTATATTTCCCTCTTGATCTCTGCACTTCTTTCACTTCCAAATGCTGATTTTGATATTAATTTGGTTTCAGAAACCCATTCAGCAGCTAGCCAGCCAAGAAGCAGAACTGCACACAAAAATGCCTAGCGCACATGTTTAAGCTACAAGTTGCATTTGTTCAACAAGATATCATATATGATATATACTTATTATTAGCTTGTACCTATAATTGTTGATCAATTAGGTAGCATGTTAACAACCGATACACTGGTTAAAAATATAATTGTTCAGAATGTGTAGCTTTACAAGTCAGTAACAAAATCAATGTAATTCTTCAATAATGTGTAATGTGCAGTTGTTCAATAATTTAATGTTTTGTCTAAAAATCGGATTAAGCGGTTTCAGAAAATGGATGGGTAATATTACTTTTACAAATAAAAATATGCGATAATAAACAAATGAATCTAACAAATTTCGAATCCTATTTTTCACCGAGATGGTGAATCGATTTGAGTAACGTCACTAAGAACTCTCCATAATAACACTGTTAGCGTCATCACGAAATGACGTCACTGCGTCATATGGCAACTTTCGGCAACAAATAGACTTGAATGTAACTTCCCCTGAAATTTAGTTGCCAACACTATTTAAATTTTGTTTGTAGTTTATAGACGTACATAACCGGAAATACTCCTGGCAAACTCAAACTGAAAACAGCGGCACGAAATGTTTAAAGGTTTCCGCAATGTAGATAAAAGTAGATGATAAAAAATGTCAGAACCTTGCGGAATACATCATTTAAAACATATCGCCGTGGGTCAGGCAGGACGTACACGTCTGATCCATGAGTCACAGACTGTGGAGGTTTAACTTTATGTGTTTGGAAATGTGTCCCTACTTTCACCCCCGCCAGATTTAATCCAAAGGAAAGTGGCGGGGAGGGGGCAGTCGGCTTACCAACGACTCTTCAGCAGGCTAACAGCAAGTGGTAAAGATGGGCAGGAGCATCCCGACGGCTTCCGTTGTGTCTACCCCCCCACCGCGATCCCCTGGCTGTTCGGCTGCTCTCCGGTTTATAGCACAGCTGGCTGTTTCTAGCTCTGGATTCGGGGAGGGCCATTGCACTCTGAAGCACTTGCCATCATAGCTGGCTAAACACATGATCCTGAAACTCGATCCGCAAAATGAAATGTAACGTGCATTGTTCTTTTAAGGATAGCTAACCATAATTAGACGCATTGTCGTCTGGCTCTCTCTCGAACGATGAAAGATGATTTTTACGTCTCGTTATTTTTCTTTTTCCTCGCCAGGATAGCTTTCAGAAGATAAACTGCACATTAATAATGTCTATAGCTGCATGAGCTCACAAACAGTGTTTACCCTTGTGGTTAGTGCTTTGTAGGCGACCCATGTCTTCTCCACGTCGTTTTTTGATAATTTATGCGCAGTTGTGCTGTGGGGTACAGATCTAACTTTCGATTAGTCTGTTCCGATATGGTTTACTTAATTGTAATGCATAATTCTTTCAGTCATATCCTTCTCCAGAACCGATAAAATTACTAAATATTACACACGCACACACACATATATGAATTAGTAAGAATGTACGTATATATATGTAAGACAGGCATATATGCAGAATTCTGATCTGATTTGTATTTTATTTTAAAAGTGACAACTTCTCGAATCGACAATGTCGACATCAAGAAACTTTCATAGATTTTTGTTATACTATGCAAATAAAAACGAACTGCTTCTATAATCCTTAAAATGTTTTGACAGTTGCCGCGTTTTATTTTGCATTTCATTATTCACATAGTCCATGTAGGTTTTATGGTATGCCCAGTAACGCATAACATAAAGGAATCAGGCCTTGCGGTTTTTTGCCACAATTACTTATAAACACTTTTGTGTTATTGATCTACTTCTCGTGACGCAGGATGTCTGTTTCCTATTGCAGATACTTCATGCTGATCGAAGTCATCATTAGGCTATATAACATAATCAACCCAACAGTATACAACAATATTTGCGTAAAACTAATGAACGTTAATCGTTCTGCAATTATAGTCTGGACTCCGGATTTTGTATTGGGGGCCACTACGTACGTATATTAAAAAATATTAATAGTGGTACGATCGTTACTAACCCTTCGTTTAATTAATAAAATATTCCCTACAAAATGTTGCTACTGTGAGATCCTGACTTTATCCCCCTTTGAAGCCAACAGGTGCCCATTCCTGTGCCGGGGCCGGTAACTATAGCTGCGAAATGGCCATATCGGTCAGGGCACTTAATTTGCGGCGGGCACCAAGGCATACGGGCGCCGCGATTATCTGCCCTAAAACTGACGATAATCACTTTATAGCCCACCCGCTATTAAGCTCCCACTAGGAGAGTTAAATTAAAAAGCCCTTTCCCGTAGAGCTTTCACAACACGACACTGTGGCTCGGCTGGAATTATTTACATCGATCATGTTCCTAAGGAGAAACATAGAGGCGGCGTCTCGATGACGTTAAACCAACACTGGCGGCTATAGCGTTGCAGGGTGAGCGTCGTTTGCCGGTGGCGATTAACTCCCCATTTCAAAAGGCAAAACGAATGAGTCGTCAGATGGATTTGGCCAGTGGTGTATAGCACTTAAGCAACTGTATACATCGTCACTGTACTTACGTATTTTCGCTGCGTTGTATTTAAACTATATTAACATTACTAACGTTATAATTAATATTAGAATTTTTCATGTTCTACTTCACTACAACTATGAAGAAATTCTTTACAATATACTATAATACAATTTCCATTTGATAACTAGTTTCATTTTGCATGGCAAGCTTAATTTGGTCTGCAATGGCGTAGTGAAAACACAAAAGAATTATAATGGCCAAACGGGGAATACATATGGTTTTAATACAGGTCTGTAGACACTGATCTATGGGGCCATGAGAGCAGAAAAAAAAGAATAGAAGGAAAAAAATAACGAGAATTTGTGAGATCTTGCAAAACTTTTTTTGTCACTAATCCATACTGCACTCATTCCGTTAAGAATACAAATGGTAGGATTGATGGAGTATTAAGCCTAACTATGAAACTAAGTAACATAGACGTGTCCTGTAAAGTGTGCTTTAAGCATTGGACTATAAGCACAATGCAGTTAATAAATACATATAAAATACATAATTTGAAAATTAAATGGTGTTCATTGTCCCCACAGTCTATTTCCTAAAGCACGCTTTCCTGGACATGTCTGTGTCATTTAGTTTTATAGTTGTTAGTCCATTTTTGTTACCCATTGTACGTTGTATCGATACATTGCAAATAATAAATATGTGTTGTGAGAAAATGCAAAAGTAGGTCTATTATGTGATCTCATAAAAGTACTGCAGCAGCATCTAGATTTTCTTTTGGGAACTGATACAGACGGTTATTGTACTTAACAAACTTCCTTTTACTACCATTTTACTCAAGCCTGCATTTAATACCAGCTAAATACTTTTGATACTTAAGTAATGTCAATATCACATACTTAAAGATTTTTACTTAAGTAGTATTTTAATTTAAGTAATTTTCCTAGTAAGACATCTCTACTTTTATTCGGGTATGGATTTCAGATACTCTATCCACCACTGGATTTGACAGTTTATTCCTAGTTTAGTCTGTCATGTTATGCCAGAAACATGGCTCCTTAAGGTGTTTTAACAATAAAAATTGTATAATTCATACAGCATAACAAGAAATAATAAATAGGTCTTTTAAAAACATGATTCTTCTTGGCAAGTCACATTTCTATGGCAGAAAAACAACTGAAAATAAGGGAATTTTTTCATACTCCTTTATTGTTGATCTTATGCATGTATATATTTTCTTACTCAGTAATTAGAGATTGCATTAAGTATTATCTGGATATATATTTTACAGTAGCAAATACTGCTTCTTCAACGTCTGATTCTGAAAAGATGTTGCGTGTCTCATTAACGAAATATGCACTGTGATATAATATAAGGTTTCCTGGCAAATGGGTCACTTGGCAGACTGAACCACTGGCTTTTTAGAGTTTTAGGAAAACATGTTGCAGGACTGGTGATGGGAGAAGGTAACACTAAAAAGACAAATATTTTACTGTGGAAATATGCATGAAGAATTAAGTTGATATGTACAAAGCTGGATCCACCAAACTGTGTCTAAAACAAAGTTTTAGCAAAGAAATGGTGCGTTTATTTTTCTGAAGTAAAATTAAAGTAGAGGCTTGTACCCAGGGTGATATGCTGGTGCAGTGATTAGCACTATCCTCTCACCCCTCTGGAACCTGGGTTTGAGTCTCTGTCAGGGTTCAAAGACACAAATATCAAACAAAGCGAACTCTGCACATTGGCATGTTGTTGATTTTACTCATCAAATTTTTAGACCCATCTAGAACTAGATCAGCCGCTGGTCCTACCACTTCATGTAGAGTTTGGTTTTATAATAACCCAGAATCAACACACCGATTCAACTAGTAAGTTCACGGATTAGCAGGATCAGGTCTGCGCAACTTTTCAATAGAGAATGTGCAGCCCTCCCCAGGATTGAACCTGGAAGGGAGCTTGACTGCTGTTTCATTAAGGTTTCAAGGATTCATCGAGTCAGACTGAAGCCTGAACCCACTTCAACAGCTACTGTATAAATGTCAGGAATGGATGTTTGCAGCACGCTTTGATCAAACAGAGATTGGAGTGTCGCTGACTTTGTGCTCATCGCTTTCCTCTTTGTGTATCTTTGTGGGTATCTGTCTTTATACCATATCAGGTCCATTTTAGTGAAAGCCGACCATGTGGCCTCCAGCAACCCTAAGGGGGGGAAGGGGATTGAAAAATGTGAATATCGTCATACAGTGATCTGTCTGCTGGAAAGGGAAAAATTTTTTTTTTATATATATATATTTGTGTGTGTGTATATATGTGTGTGTGTGTGTGTGTGTATATATACATATATATATATATATATATATATATATATATACACATATACATATAGGTCTGTCTTGGGCGACCAGAACCTTCACGACGTGTGGGTGCTCTCACGTGCCCACTGATTAGCACATCGAGTGACTCTGACATCTGCATGCCCCACATGCCAGGTAATTGCAGAATATGACCACCCGGCCTCATGCAAACCCACAATGCCAGCCCTATCAAGCTCCGTCAAGTGCTGGTAATGCTGTCTAATGCGTCTATGGGGCATCCTCTGTGTCTGGTGACTAGACGTGCCAGCTCCTTGTAAATCAAATCATTTACATGCCAATCGCTGGTCTGCACATGTACCAAATTACCAAATTACATCCAAATCTGACCATTACTTCTGGGTGCTCTTTTTGTCATTGAGAATGTATATACACACAAACACACACATACACACAGATGGTTAAGTTTGCCAATCTGAAAATAGTTGTACAAATACGTCGTGAATCAAGTGGGAAACCTCAGCGTCTTAGTTGGATTAAAATACCTTATTTCTAGATTAATGGTAGGTTTTAAAAGTTAACTTGCTAAAATGGACTCATGTTTGTAAAGACTGTCAAAAGTTGAAGTCAACAGTGCCTGTGTGTATGTTTCTGAGTTAGTTTCCACGGCGCTCTATGTCTGGTCAGTGCACTGCAGTGACAGCTTCGCGGCTGCCTTTTGTCTGCTTGTGACTCTGGCTGACAGGGTCACATGCAAGGCCGGCTCTACCTTTTCAGAGGCCCTAGGCAAAGCTTTACTTGGGATTCTCCCCTACCAAGGAAACTGATGATCATTTCATTTACTCCACAAAACTGATGATTGGGGGACCCTGGGTAGCTGCCTATTCTGCCTACAGCTAGAGGTGGCCCCGGTGAGGCGGACGGCTGACAGAGTCACGTGTGGCTGCGTCTATGCAGCGTTTTCCCTCTTACAGTGTGGCAGCAGGCTTTGCAGTGAGGTGTGCAGTGTCTCTGTTTCGGGGACGTCTGAGGATTCCGACACATTTGTGTTCCTGCTTAGCGTGATACTGAGGAGGCCTCCATAAAAAGGGGGACATGGTGCACAATGCATTTATCAGAGAATAATAATAATAATGATAATGATATAATATACAGTAGCAGTGATATGCTGGGCCTGTATCATGAAGCTGCATTTTTAGGTTAGGAGCAGGCAGTTAGGAGACACAAGAGACGGGGTTATTCAGGGGCTCGGTAGAGTGCATACAGGCAACAATACTTTGCGAGGATCGAATGCCTTTTATGGAGTGGTGGGGGGGGGGCTGCGGTGGAAAGCCGATTTCCGCTCAGTTTGTGTATCCCGCCCCTCGGGCCATGACAGGTCCGCTTAAACTGTGGTAACCTTAAATCTGCTCCGGAGGTTACGGGGCACTGGCAGGGGGGTTGTGAGCAAATTTACAACATATGTCTATAGAAATTTAGAAACATATTTAAAAAACAACATTCAGTGCAGTACGAGGGAGGCCCCGTATCTCCCCCGATTAGAAGAGGTGGAAATTTCAGGTCCAGAAAATACAAATCCAGACCGTGATTTAATTTCAACTAACCAGTTGAGCATAAAGAGTCATAGTTACAGAGTACTCAACTGGTTGGTTGAAACAAAATCCTGGTCTGGATTCATACTTTCTGGACTTGAAATTTCCACCTATGCCGATCAGAGAGATCTACTGAGGGGGACCCACCATACCTCTGCCGATTAGAGAGATCTACTGAGGGGGACCCCTCGTATCTCTGCTGATCAGAGACATCTACTGACGGGGACCCACCGTACCTCTGCCAATTAGAGAGATCTACTGAGCAGGACCTGGATTAGTGTACCAAGGGAAACCCCCAGCAAACCCGTAACATGAGGGTCTCAGATCTCTGGCACTGTTATTTTGGGAGCTGAAAACTTCGGCACCCCATAATCTAGCTGAGCAAAAAAATTCACTTCATGATACAGGTAACCCTGATTAATGAAAGTAATTGTTTGCATTCATCTACACAAAGAGTTTCATTTGGCTCATAAGGACTGTGGCATCAGCTGCTTTGCACTCAGCCTCTGCTCCTAAATACTGTAATGTAATCACCACTCATTGGCTTTAGACATCCCTCTGGCATTAAGTTAAATGTATTTCCCGGAACCCGCAAGGCTGGTCCTACTTGGGAAGCCTGGTTGTAGCATTATACAGCAGTGGGCACTGCTCTTCTCCCCCTCCTTGTGGTGTGCGCCAGAAAGGGGATGTATGGTGGGGTAATTGCGGAGGTATAATGAGCCCCCCCAGGACGGCGAGCTGGCACACTTGGTGGCTAGAAGAGGGCAGAAGGGGGCAGATTGCTTCTTTATCTTCTGGGTCTTTCCATTAGACATGAACATGAAAGCACTGACAGGTTGTCTGAAAAGCAGCTTTTAAAGGGCCGGATGCAACCATCTCATCCATGGCAATAAAAAGCTCTAAAATGGCCGGAGGGCTCCGAGAGCTATTTAGGGTTTCTGTTTCATGTTAAAAGGCATCGGTGTGATGGCTCTTCTCACCACTGACCTCCACGTATGATCGACAGCATGTGTAAAACCCCAAGACAAATGACCATTCATGGAAGGCAGATTCCTGAGTTTAATTTAGTTTTTTTTGTGTTTTAATTAGGTATTGTTTCTTCTCTTATTAGTAAATTAATTAATTTTAAGTAAATTAGTTAAATTCAAACTCCAATTTAGCCTGACAGCTGGGTGAGCTTGTGGCGCCTCTGGTTGCTGCCCCAGCTGACCTTCAGCATGACCTCTGCTGACCTCTGCAGTCCGTGCGTCTGAAATGTGGTCTCTAGTGGGGCCACCCCTAAATGTACAAGGGGCACAGGGTCTGCACAGTGCCTGGTGACACAAAGTCCCTTTGTGGCTTTGACTACAAATAAGGGCATAACTGGTTGCCTGATTTTCAGCTGCAATAATCCATATTGTGAGCTATACAAGGTACTAATGTGACTTACTTTTACTATTACTATAACTCAGATAAAATTTAGAGTTTCTGATCTTTACTATTCAGGTTGTAAATCATATGCTGGAAGCCATTCAAAGTGTGCAAGCTCGTGGCTTCCTCAGTGCTATCAGGAATTAACCAGCCTTAGACTTGTGCTTGTGGTTACCGGTTGGATCGCAGCTGCTTCTAACTCTGCAGTGTCCGACGGCATCTAGGCAGCCCCCACGCGAACGCAGAGGATTGACTGACAGGGGACCTGCATCTGAAAGGATGACAGCTGGTTTTAGCCTCCCTCTAAAACAATCACACAGGGCAGAAAAAGTATTTTAAGAAAAGGTTTGGCGAGCTTTCCTGTAAATTAACATGCTTGATTATGCAGTCCAAAAGTGAGAAAAAATGGGGAAGATATTCCCTTACCCCCCCCGACCTCAATTATACATCGTTACTCTGCTCCATCACAAGAGCAGCTCCACAGACAGGAAAACCGAGGGGGGGGGGGGGGGGTTCAGATGCGAGCATGGAAGTGCTTCAGAAGCTGAAGCTGAGGCAGAAACTGCTTCAGATGTGTGCTGGCGGTCATGGGGAATGTGTTTGGTGAGGTGGTTTTGCTGCCGTGTTTTTTACCAGGACATGAGCCCCTTATATTAATAAAGTGGGTTTGAGGTTTTTTTGGGGGGATGGTTCTTGGTTCTTTTGGCAGCTGAATGCTTGTTTACACCCAGGTTTAGGATAAATGCATTATGGTGTGCTTACGTGCCTGGCCTGCATGGGTGGAACGTGATACGGTCTCTGTTTTGCTTCCAATTTGGAAGGCGAAGGAGGGGGTAGGAGCAGGGGAGGAGGATGGATCCAGCCTGAGGGGGCTGTCCAAGGCTCTGTGCCATGCAGCATGCCCCCCACCAGGCTGCATGTCAAACATGTGTGGAGGGACATTTCCAGAGCCAGCCATCCCCATCCGACTTGCATTAGGTTGCTGCCGTCCTTTGCGGAAAAACGGCACAAAATGCAAAGCTAGGAGAGCACTCTGCGGCTGCCATGGAAACGGTGCGCAAAACTGCCTGGGAGATAAGCCAGCGATAGCGTGTGCGGCACAGGGCAAGGCGAGCCCTCTCATGGCGTCCGCTGTGGGCTTTGATTGATCGCGGCCTCCCGTGGTATTGGATTTCTCGAAAAAAGGCCTTGTCTTGCCTCCGAAGTTTCATAACACGCTGCTCCTTCAGGATATGTGTTGCTTTCCGCTTGCCAGATTTGGAGATATTCAGCGGGTGCTGGATCGGCTGCCGCCCACTCAGAAATTGAACCGCCTATGTCGACCATGCTTACAGGGTCCATTGTTCGCAGGATGCTGTGCCAAAGACCACAGAGGTCAAACTCACTCTCAAGTTTTCCACTTGGCTTTGTAAACTAGTTTATAATTACTTAATATGCACCGTAACTCTTGTAGTATCGTACAATGTGATCCATTCATCCATCCGCCTTTCACACTGCTTGTCCAGTACAGGGTCGCAGGGAGTCTAGGGCTCACCGTAGTCCATCGCAAGATATGATATAGCATTCTGTTATTTATTGAATTACTTTTTCTCTGCGGGAGGCACAAATGAAAGCTGTTCTTGGCATGTGTTCAGTTTCCCCGGAGAATTTCTAATTTCTGCCAGGACACTGTGGTCTGTCTAATGAAACATGAACCTTGCGGTAATTTGGATAAATAAACAGCAGCACTGGTGCTCGTGAGGTCGGGCCCCTCTGGCTATTAGCCGTGATGCCAGCCAGTGCATCCTCTGTCTGCAGAGCAGGTGAGACTAAACTGTTTCAGAACAGTGTAAATGAGGGAAGGTGAATGTTGAGAAAAACAAAAATTGAAATGAGCACTTCTGGCTCCTAAACAAGGCTCATCGGGGCCCCTTAGTCATTTCATATGTAGGCAGGTCTCAGTTGACGTAAGTGACCCTGACGTAAGTCAGATTTAATGTAAGTTGGATTTACCTTCTCATACTACACAATAGTGATGCGCGGGTCGGGTATTTTTCCAACCCGTGGGTCCCGCTTTTATGAAATTATATGGCCCGCCCCAGCCCGCCCCGCCAATAAAGGGACAATTTTTTTTCCCGCCCC
>JAODJU010000119.1:20465710-20500512 GCA_026776725.1 Gnathonemus echidnorhynchus | reverse complement strand
ATTTGCTTCGCTCAATTAGAAAAGGGAGTTGTATTTCAAATAAAGTTTGAATCTGAACCTGTGTAGTTTGAATGGGGGGGGCTCAATATTGTTCATATCTAGAAAAGGGGGACCCTGCAGAGAAAGTTTGGGAACCACTGGTTTAATGTAAAAGCTGTCTGTACATGTCTCAATTTACCTTTACAACTGAGTTCACTAACAAAGGGGTTGACTGTCAGTTCGCAGTTGAGTTACTTGACCCGGCTGAGCTGCAGGAGGAGCAGTAAATGCCTGGAGGAGCAGTAAAGTTCTTTCTTCAAGGAACACGGTACAGGGACAGAGACAGAGGATGCGTCATGTGATGCTGGAATCTTCAATATGTACTGATTATGCTTCTTTCAAGCTGCTTTTAGTGTCTATTGTACGTAAAGGCCTGGATTTATTGGCTTCCTGGTAAATTGTCTGATGTCTGCGGTGTGAGCCGTGACTGACTGTCCATCTACTGTAGCATTTTCTCTCTCCTTCCTCTGCTCTCAGACCAGAAACAATTATCTTAGTGCCATTTTCCTCTTTTCTTTACCCCCCCTCTCCCTTTGAAAATAGGGCATCGGAGGGCACATCCTATAAAATCTGCTTTGCAGGAGTCTTGCTGTCTGGAGAGACACTTTTTTTTTATCCAGTTGCCAGGCTGCCTTTGTTGAATGTCCGTGTTAATGCTGCCTCTTATCAGTTTAATGACATGCCGTTATTTATCAATACGCTGGCACAGGGGCAGCCTTCGTCGGAGGTGACTTCTCTTCATGCTTCTTTGCATTTACTGACTTGGTGTTTATGACATAAATTCCATTTCGGAATTTAGTGTAAATGTACAGTGGTGACACTGAGTGATTTCTGTTCTGTTTGTTTTTTCCAGTGTGTTTACATAGGTAGCCGAAGCTCGCTGGGATGTGACCGTAAAACCTGAGCATTTGCCTTTCAGTCGGATCACCAGCAGTGACTCACAAGTCCACTGAAGGTCATTGAAGTTTCAACTCAGTTTTGACCAAAAATGCAATGCACATCTCATCCAGGGTGCAGAAAGCAATTAGAACACATTTGAAACGAAAGACAATAGATCTTTATATATGTAGAAGCCATTTTTTCTAAGGAAACCTACACTTCTCCACCCACATGTCTTTCCACTGGGTGGGTCCTGATTATCTGCTCGTCTAGAAAAAACTCTCTTGAGCACCAGTCTGTGGGTAGGAGGGATCCACCCTGCCTGAAAAAGGCCTTGATGTTCACAATATCACTGACCTGCCACTGACATGAGATCAGATTTTCCCCTGAAGGGAGGAAACCTTTGTTACTGAAAGAGGTACTCCCCCAGAGCACAGGCCAAACACGTACAAGGAATCAATACCCTATGAGTGACTGCTTGAAATACAATGGCGTGTTCTGAAAATCCCCTGTGAAACATTTATCTTCTCTGGCCAGATTGACCTTTGGTGTTTGCATGTGTGTCCAGCCTCCCAAAATAATGTTCTGTGCAAGATGTTTGTAATTATGCTTTGAGCTAACAGTCAGGAGGTATCTCAGGAGGAAGGGGAGAGGCATCTTCTCAGCTGCGGGTCGCAGTTCTCTGCTGATCAGCCCCATCATCCTCACACGCGATATATTTGTAAATAGTCCATCTTCCTTCATGATGTTTGGCCCAATGACACATGATAAGCTAGAATGTGAGAGCAGGGCACGTTCATGCTGGGAGACGTTGGCGAGAGTTAGTCAGTCTGAATGGGGGGGGGGGATGGACAGGACCAGGATTTAATACCTGAATGACCCAGATAATAATAAAAGCTGCTAGAATTTCCCTGGGGTCAGAGGTCACATGTGGGCTGACTCCAGGGACAAAGACACTGATTTATTTTTTTTTCATTAGGAGGGAAATTGCTTTTTTTTAACAGACTCGCAATTATTAGACACGAAGGAGCAACACCGCTAAATCCATGGGTTTATTACATAGTAGTTAAGTTCTTGCAGTAATTGATCTGAATATTGAACCCAAGATCAGATCTTAAGGTACTGCAAGCCAAGACAACAAATCATCCAGCATGCGTTCAGAATACAAAACGAATCACTCATTCTGCCCGTTCAGCTTTTCCTTCTGTTCAGTCATACGAATGATTTTCTCTATTTTTCCTGGATGAATGGCAGAAAACAGAGTTTTCCTCCCGGGTTGAGTTTGCTCCTGTGAATTTCTGTATGATATTAAATATTGATCCTTCAGGGATTACACTGGTAGCTGAGTTAGAATCAACTTCTAGCACTGTGTGTATGGAGCGTGTGTGATTAAACAGAGCAAGCAGACAAAATACACCATCCTGTGTTTGGAGGTCTGGGCCATAATCTGAAAGTTTTATTAGTTACTGGTTGTTTTACATGTCGATTCTGGGGAAGGTCCAAACAGAAGCGTGACTGATATGATTTACGGGGTTTCAGGCTTTTATATCAGCCTATGGTGGGGGGGGGGGAATAATATCTGCAGTAGCTAACAGCTGGAATCTAGGGAATGTGAAACCAAAAAGAATGACTGAGCCTGGATGCTTGTAAAGGTCGGGGAGGAAAAATCCCTAATATATTAGCTGGATCTAGCCTCCAAATCTGTGGAAAATGGGTTTCCATAATGAGGCGTGAGTTTCCTGGATCAGAATGTTTATGTTCGGTGATTTCAGGAAAACATTCCGCTATTTTTTGTTTCTGCTAGTTGACGTTGTGCATAACAAGCAGCCAAGGCAGCAGACATGTGAGGGCCACGCTGTTGACCACATTTGCCTGGCATTCTTGCAAAACCCAGCCAGGGGGTGGGGGCTTGGGGGCGGGGGGGGGTTACATCATACTCTCAGCCAGTCCGGGATGTTGGTCTTGCGTAGCGGTGATCTGGGAATGAGAGGTTTCAGCTACTGGGTTAGCCTCTTTGGAACTCTCCTGGTTTCTGGCAGCCCGCTGCACCTGCCCATTGGGGGAGGGGGGGCGCTTACCTGCTTAGTATAGATTTGGGTGAAGGCATGCTCTGTCCTTGGCTCGGGTTCGACCGGGACATGGGAGCTGGCGACTCTGCAGGGGACGTGGGCTGAAGAGAGAACCGTGGCTTTAGCAGCCATCTTGTTTATGAGTGTGCTTAGCCCAGAGAGGGAATAATCTTGCCAAATGTAGTATTTAACAGGAGCGCTTATTTAATCCTTTAAGGGAAATCTGTGCCGTAAGAAATCTGAGAAGTTATTTAAAATGCCAGTACCTCCTCTGATGAATGGACTACATCTAAGAAATGAATTAAATCATACTGTGCATGTTAAAAGTCATAGGCCATGGTGTTCTGTTGGCACACAGCCAGGCTGCTAGACCATTCGAAATCAAAGGTCATGTGCGAATACAGACTGGATAAATATCAGCATAAAAGCACGAAAGCGATAGGAGAAACGTTTTGGTTAAACAAATATAAACAAAGATAATGGCAGGAAGAGCTGATTTCGCCTTGCTGTACTGTTTGCTGGGCAGGGTGAGGCAACAGGCTGACATTGAACAAGTGCTGTTATTGTTGCACAATTGTTGGGGGCGGGGGAGATGGGATGAAGGCTGCCAAGCTCCTCCTTGGGTCTGAATGGACCCACTTCGGTCGCAGCTGACCTGCCACTGGTGTTTGGACCTGAAACCCCATGAAAAGTGTCAAAAGGAGTAAGACGCCTTTCTGTCAGCTGTGACATCAGCACTGCCTCAAACAGCCACACTGAGCCAGATTGGTGTGTGTTGTCAGTCACTGCTGAAACAAACCCACCTCTTCTTGGTTCTCCTTGAGTGGAAGCGGGCCATGATTGACGGCGCACTGTAAATACCCCCCAGGTCACCCCCTCCAGGCCTAGTTTACGTCATCGTCGCATGTGGCTGAATTTATGTGTTGGGGTTTCTGCAAGTGCAGCTGTGAAGCATCACAGTTATCATGAAGTACTTGCGTCTCTGTGGGTCCATCTGATTCGCCTTTCTGTTCATATTCAGAGGCCTAATCCTCTCTCGCGACTCATATGTTTATCAGGAACTCTGCAAAACCAGAGAAAAGGCTCTTTGACTTATATTCTATTACTTTTGTATGATTCTTTTATGTGAACCGTAGCTACACATTTGATCTAGTCATTCTAGATATTTCCTACTGTTAGTTTCCATTTCTGTGGAAAATGGACAGATGTTCCACATGTTATAAAGCACCAGACTATAAATATAACATTAAACGCTTCCACATTGGGGGGGGACCTATCCACACCAAAAATGGCTCATTTCTACAAGACAACTAATTGGAAATAAAGGTAAAATAACAGCCTCGGAGGTACGCAGAACTTTTGTTTCAATTTTGAATCCCTAGAGAACTTTCTTGTATGAGAAAATATAATTGGCACCTTGCAGCATGACTTCGTAGCTCCTGCTTAACTTAAAAGCAACTTAAAGTTCAGCTTTAGTGGGGGCCCTTCTCTGTCTGTCTCTTTTTTACAAACTTTTCCTTTAACCTGTAGAACCCTCTGTTTAATAGCCCCCCTGCTGGCTATGAGGGTGGTTCACGTCTATTCAAATGCAGCTTCCGGAACAGAAGCATGAAATGTATCGATACGGTAAGCATAGTTCATTGGTGTCGATAGCGGGCTCACAGCTTTCAGCTTTGGTGGTGCATTTAGACAGCAGTGCAGAGCGGCTGGGGCCCCCTGCTCAAGCTTGGTGTCAGGAGGCGGAGCCTGACCCGGGAGTCCCCAGCATCTCACTGCTCCCCAGAGTGACGGATGGCCACCAAGGCCCCCAAAACGTCCTCTGGGGATGACCACGATACTGCCCACATCGATGACAGCGCTCAATTCAGAAAGGAGATAGTAAAACATCTCATTTTATACTGCAAAGGATATTAAATTGTAAAAACAGCTTTGGAGGGGGAGATCTATAACAGCTGGACCCACCCATTCAGATTAATGAAATGTTTAATGTTTTTTTATAATTCAAGTTTTTAAAAAAAATTACGTTTCACTGAATACATTGAATGCAAATTGTTTTGTCTTGAAAATTATTAGAATTATACATTAACAATAATATTCACGCTATTCAGAGGTAGGACATCGCAGTCATTGCTGTAGTATTGCTGCAGTCACCATATTGTGTATGTCTAAGCCCGCTTAAGAACATGCGGTAATGAGCTTCACTCAGGCCAACCCAGATTAAATCCAGGCCAAACCATCAGTCATTTTCTGCATCCGCCAGTGTCACGATGAAGTGAATCTGGAATTCCGGATCATCCAGCCAGTAAGGGATGCGGGACAGTAGAGGTCATCTCTGGATGCATTGCACCTGCTCTTTGGTACGAATGACCGCCTTCCAGCATCCTGCCATGCCTCTTGTCTCATGGGGAAATGCATGGCAGTAAAACAGGAGTTTATCTGTTATTGTGAGCGACACCCGAAGTTCCATAGCACCACTGTCCACCATCTTAGATTTACGCCCAGTGATTGGGTGGCCTTTAATGGCTGCAATTCTTCAGTGCGCAGTATCCTCTTCCCATAATCCCTCTGGAGGACTCACTACACACCATTCTTTTCTGAGACATACTGAAATGTCCACGAGGAAGCACATTCTCTTAAACTGATTTATAATGACCTCTGGCCACAGGACAGCATTTTATTCTTCATTTTTTCCCCCAAAAAATACACAGTCCCATCAACCATCCCCCTCCAACATGGAAAATCTGCTTCATTGCACTGCTCTGGCTGCAGGTCTCAAAGCCACGTGACACATGAAGGGAGGGGGGAACGTGGACCCCACACTGTCCTGAGAGCACCTGCCATCTGCAGGTGATGTTGTGGAAAGGCAAGTGGCAGAGAAACCCAGCCATGTAACCTGACTGTACTGAAAAGGAGCACTTTGATCTGCCTCCTCAAAAAGGAATCCCTAAAGGAAAATGAGATACTGGGTGTGTTCGTTCATCGGAGAAACAAATTAATGAATGAACACATTCATTAGCTGGGACAAAGGGAGACTGGGGACTGAGGAGGAAGTTCCATATCATACAGTCTCTCAAATACGAAATACCTCAAGTAGCTTTCCTACATTTAGAACGGATCTCCTGGAGTAACTTTGTCCATATACCACATCTAAGGTACAACAGCAATCCAGTCTTTGGAAATTTTGTGCTATGACAGATGTTACCTAGAATGGCCACTTCTAAGGTATAACAGCAGTGCATTCTGTGGAACTTTTGTGCTATGACAGATGTTACCTAGAATAGCCACATCTGAGGTACAACAGCAATGTCCTTTGGGGGACTTTTGTGCTATGACAGATGTCACCTAGAATAGCCACATCTAAGGTACAACAGCGATGCATTTTGTGGGACTTTTGTGCTATGACAGATGTTACCCAGAATGGCCACATCAACTACAGCAGATGATGATGATCCAATCACGGTCCTTTTTGTCCTCTTGTGGCATGGGGTGGGGGCTGTGCTACTCTGTGAGTTATCTCCAGCTTCTTCAGGAGATGTTGTGCCTTCTTTTCCCATGCTGACACCAGCCTGTTCTGCGGACAATGCTGAGGACCGTGCGATGGACCTGTAGAGCCACATCTCTCACACACAGCTCTATACACAGGGAAGCTGATTCACTCAAAGTCAATTTCCTACTGATGGTTGATTAATTGAAATGATTTTAAATACAAAAAAAGCACTTATTCTGGAATTGAATGCAATTAAAAGGTGTTTCTAAGGCCAAATTTAGGGGGAGGCATTTTAATAAAACTGTAGGAAATATTAGCGCAGATTTATGAGATATAGTTGCCTGAGAGACCAATTTGGACAGATCCCTAGGGGAGGCAGGCGAGATAAAACAAATTGAATTTTTACATTCTGATTTCCTCTCTGCACCAACAGAGTTTTTGAGAGCCTCTGATGATCCGACGCGCGCAGCCTTGTGGGGAGGGATGGAATTACCTGCCGTTTCATTTTTGGGGAGGTCACAGGCTTCAGCCTACTGTGGAAATTAAGCCTCTTGGGAACTGTAATGTTAATATGCAGCGATAGGGACTCGGAGGAATGTTTTGAGCGTAAACATGACCACGGGTCATGAGTGCTGGTTAAGGAGCGAGAGAGTCATTGTTCTTTTTCCTGGACTGGTGCATTGTGGGGACGGAAAAAAAAAAAATCATGCTTGAGGTCAAATTTATGTTGCCATTTTGGAGGGAAAACCAAATAAAGAAGGACCACAAACAAAAAACAATCACATTTTTGTTATAGTGGTCTGGAAATAGAAGAATCCAATTCGAAGTAAACATTGGGAACATGAGATGAGGGAAATGAATATGGGTAATTACTGTCACCTGCTTGTCCCTCGTGAGAGAGACACGACTCTGCCCCCTAATACCATCAAACAAACTTGTCTTGTTCTCTTTTAAGCTGGCAGAGCTCCATAGACCTTTGTGATGCTCTGCTTGTCTGCAAAGGAGTGAGACAGATCTGAAAGGGGGGGGGGGGGGGCGCATAATGGCCTGCGTGCCGCCGATATGCCTGAGATACAGATGCACCATTTACCAGATGGACCTGTTCAGCAGTAACATTGGGTTCCCCCTCTGGGAAAACAATGCTCATGGTGCCCTCTCTGTGATCCAGATTTGGTTTCTTCCACTCAGGGGGCAGGACATAACGTCTGAATGGTAGCCAATAAGAGTGCTTCAAATCATTTTAAGTGTGTCTGCATAAATCAGAAGAACCAATGAAAAGGGGGAGTGTGTCTGTAATTTACATATTCTCTCCAAGTTGCGCTCTTTTCTTTGGGTTCTCTGCTTTTCTCCTCTCATTCAAGGACATGTGGTTAGTGAATTAGTGTCACATAGTGGGACATGGTGTGTGCTTCTGTGTGTGTGGTCTGTGATAGGCTGGCATCCTTTTCAGGCTCCAGGCTCCTGAGAAGTTGGATGATAGACAGATGGATGGGTACCATATCACTTCCTGAGTGGCTCCTTTTGGCCCAGTGCTGTGGTGGCTGTGGCCTGGAACAGCCTGGCTCATAAAAGATGCCATCAGCCGTCGTTTCCATCCATCTGTGCCCTGGGTGAAGCTGTGACTCACTAGGCTAAACCTGCAGCGCATTACCTGCTGATGAGTGGCAGTAAAATTTCACTTCATTTAGGTGTGGAAACGGACATGTGTTCTGAAGTTGAAATTATTATTTTTTTTTTCCAGAAAGGGTTTGGAGAGAAGAAATTGAGAAGGTGTTTTTATTAGGATACTCAAAAGGCATCAAAGATTCCCTGTATTAATAGATGCAAGAAAAGTTAAACATATATGTTATGAAAGAAAAACAATCTATCAAAGAATTAAATAATTCAACAATAGTGTATTTTCCAGATGCACAACAATAGCCATGCACATTTGCGTCTAACTGAGTATGTTCATAAATGAATAAAAAGCCCTTTTTTCTCATCACGCCACATAAAACAGGCATCACTGCAGCTGAGTTATAGCTGTTGTATTTCATAGAAATGGGAAGTTTTTCAGTCATTACAGTATCTAGCATGGAGGGGAGGGTGATTGATGTATCTTTAAATTACTTATATAAGCACTTCTCAGCCTGCCCTGTTGGCCAAATACGCCCGTAAATGGTCCTTTTTCGTCGAAGTCGGTAGGAGAATTTGCCAACCGAGGCCTGGCCTCGAAAACAAACAAAAAAACAGATGAAGCTATGACCAATACAATAAAATGTAGCTCAAAATAGAAATCCTGAGGTCATTATTGGGGATGGGGGACAGGTAGACTGTCTGCCTGTAAAAGAAAAAAAAAAAACGGAAAGTGGTGGTTGAAATAATGAATAGGGGTGATTGGATTTCCACCCATTTTTCCGCATATCTTGAAGTCTTAACGCAGCCATTTTCCACTGGTTCACAGGTCTGGCCCTCTGGAGGCTTGATGGTGGTTGAGCTCACAGTGTTGACAGGAAGATGAGATGGACTGGAAAGTCTTGATATTTCCACTGGCGCCAGAAGCCTTGAACCAATCCCCGTCTTTTCCCTTCAACCCACACTGTTAATGCCCTGAATACCACAACCTGGGCTAAACTAAGTGCTTAGCATGGCACTAGCGGAGCGGGAGGGGACCACTGCAGCCCTAAAAGTCACAAGGAGCTCTGCTTTCCTTCCTCAATCACCACGTAATCACCTGATCAACTCAGAAGTGTCAAGGTGATACATAATCTACTAATGGCGGGGAAATTTCCAGAAACAGTGGCTTGTGAGATCTGAAGTCAGTGTCATACAGATGGATTGGGGTCTGTGGGGTTGGAATCAGGCCGAGTCGTCAGTGGTCACAGGATTTGGTGCTTTAAGTTTCGGGCTTTATCTCCCATGTCATCTCATGCCCCTGGAGTAAATCACTTTCTAAAAGGAAGATTTGGATGCTGTGGCCCTCAGAGACAACTTTCCCAGTCCTCGGGCTGCTAGAAAGTGGACATTAGAAGGCAGGTCCAGAGGTCTTCATAGCTATAAAAAATTGTCTTCTAAAGAAGAGTTAATAAACTTTAAAACTGAATTATTTGCCATATACATTTTCTAATTTCAGAGCAGTTTGTATGTGGGTGCGTGTGTTTGTGTGATAAGGACTCCCGTCTACAAGGTCTACATACCTGCTTCTACTTATTAATTAGTGACTCATTACACCTGAAACATAAGGTTACTGCCCAAAGAAGACTTTAATGAACCAATTAATAGTTGAAAAATCACAAAAAAGGAAGAAAAAAATATATAATTGGGCATAACTACATGTATGGTTCGGTTCAAAGTCATTCAGCAGATGGTGGTGATATTGTGTAATTTCAACAGCGATGTTAGCATAAAACACAAGGTTGGTCCCTATTTGGTGCTATTTGACGTTGTCTGATATGAAATAGGAAAATCTATGGAGCTCTTGGAAAATGTTTTAATGTAAGATGTCCCAGAGCACATTTCTCTGTGCCTTGTCTCCACCTCACAAGCTTACGATTAGCCGCAGTAATTTTTTGCTTGCCCTGCATGAAAACTCAAGCTCGTCCTCTCCAAGGTGGGGTGCGGCTCACCCAGATGGTGTCATGGACCCACAGGCCTAAAGCGGGGTGACATTTTCTGATGAAACCACTGGCAACCCAAGGTGTGATATAGAGTGGAGCTAACCAGCGTGGATAAGAGTTAGATAGTGCTTCTGGAGAGTTGGAATCACTACTGGCATTCGGCCAGGGATCAACACGAAGAAAAAAATTAAAGGCACGGTTGAATTACATACAAATCAACTGTAAGAGACAAAGCACATAAAATATACAATAAACAGTCTACCAGATTTACAAATTAGGTACAATGTCAGACTCACATTACCAACCACCATATCAGCATCCAACATTACAATATTCTCATTCTACATTTTGATTATGTAATTTAAACTCTATAGCGAGTGATGCGAGATAAAAATTCAAAGTTTTTCCAGTGAAGGAAACTGAAGGATCGAAATTGCTAGCTTACGTTTTACTATTTTTGTATGCAGTTAGTTCTGTTTAATATATTTATCTTATGTATATATTTTAATATGTTTTAGTCACTCATATTCTGTGATGGGTGGGTGCCCCATCCTGGGTCGTTCCCTACCCTGCCCCCCCCGGGATAGACTCCGAACCCCCCGCAACCCTGAATAGGACAAGCGGTCACAGAAAATGGATGGATGAATGGATGGATGGATGGATGGATGGATGGATGGATTTTTTTATTATCAATGAAATTTATTTAATTATTTTATGGTTTTATTTAATTTAATGTATTATTATAAATGAATAATTAACTAATTATTAATATTATTTTTAGGGGAAGTGTGGTGGTGTGGTGGCTGACCACTGTGTGCAGTTTGCATGCTCCCCCCGTGTCGTCGTGGAGTCTCTGGTTTCCCCCCACAGTCCAAAAACATGCTGAAGTTAATCTGAGTTCCTGTGTCCAGCGATAGGTTGGTGACCCTATCCTGAGTTGGTCTCTTTTGGGATAGGCTCCAGACCAGAACAAGCAGGTACAGCAAATGGATGGGTATTATTTTAATACATTTTTCTTCAAATCTTCACATTCTTTGCCATGAGATTAGCTAGCACTGCAGCAGTTTATCTTTAATCAGTTTATCTTTTATCAGTTTATCTTTTGTCTTTTTAATCTGTAATCAGTTTATCTCTGCACTAGCTTATCTTTCTGACCATAAAAATGTATTTGTCTTAATGTATTAGCACCATACAAGCAACCTGATAAGCCATGATCAGCTTTTGGGGTCAGGTGGAGTTTGGATGAAATGCGTGACCTTTAGTGAAACAGATAAATTACTCTTAAAGCATGAGTTGAAGTGGTAGTTGTCCAGTTTGGGGGGGGGGAGGGGTTATTTATACAAGCATGTTTGCCACATGTCACTGCCTGCTAGCAAGGATTAAATCCAGAAGACGTTCCATGCAAACCGCGTCCTCATCCAGTCAGCTCCCCTTCTCCAGAGGCCTGAAGATGTTTTTTTTCTGTGTTGTCATGGCTACCTTCCGCCTAGGATGAAAAGGCAGTAAATTATAGCTTTTATGACGAGGCTAAGCTCAATCATTAGAAAGTCCTTTTTCCTGGCGCCATTGTGACTGGCAGTTCTCCGAGTGTCTGTTATCAGTGTCAGAAATCAAAATGCTCGCTCGGACTAGAGAGAGCTGGCAACTCAAGGTGATCCAGGGGAAATGGCGCACGACGCAGTCATTAACGTCGCTCATGGGTGCTGGCTGGCATTTCGACGTGGTTCGTCCGTTTACGTCACACATCACTTTCGTATCGTAACACTAAACACTGACTAATCCTGAACCTGTAACTACTAAATACAGAACAGCTGTCAAAAAAACTGAATGTGAAAAGGGCAAAAAATTCCCTGGTGCAATCAAAATGTTGATAGATCTGCTCCTAGAACAGTGTTTACCGCAAAACTGCTATCAGTGATTTGCCACTGACACAACACTTTCAACTAATTGCTTGTTTACATGGGAGCTGTCTATAGTTAATGTAACTAGCATAACGATCTGACAAGCTGCACTGTTTTCATTTGTTTATTGGTGTACAGCCCTTTAAGTCAAAATAATTACTACCAAGGAGGATCAGCATGTGCAGTACATATGAAGAAAAATCCCCTTTCATTCTTCCATCCTTTTGTTTGTCTCTAATCTTGGTGGATTTCATTTTTCACATTCGTACGCAGGTTAATTGACTGTGCAACTGCAGATTTAACATGACAGTGTGTCATGACTGGGATAACAAGGGACAGCTTCACTGCTTTCAAAGATCCATTTTGCTTTTAGAAAGACCTCACACAATGTTAGACCGAAAGCAGTGAATTTAGCTATAATGATGGGAGGGGAGGGTATTGGGGGTGGGGGATGAAAGGTTCTTCTGAGTAATAACATGAGGAAGAAAGGGCCTGACATAATTTCTCGCCAAACCTCAGTGGATTAGATTAAATTGGGTATTGCTTCTCATCTGAAAAGTTAATTTGACATATATGTAATTTTGCAGTAGCACTGGGGTCTTATACTGCCAGGGTTGCAGGTTTGACTCTATCCTAAGCACCCTGAGATGTTTATAAATGTCTCTCCTTGTACATGTGTGTCTGTTCCAGGTGCTCTAGGCTTCTCCATCAGTCTGTCCAGGATGTCCACCCCTCGCTCCCCTGGAACAGACGCCAGGCTTACAGTCACCCTGCACTGAATAATCAATCATGAAGGATGGACAGAATCTAAGGTATAAGTGTGACTTTTGGAAGTGTTATTTATAAGAGGGAAGGGGCTATCCAAGCAGGAAAGGCCTGCATAGAGTGTTGGCCAGTGTCCCGCTGTTCCCTGTGCGCTGACTACGCTCACGGTGGCGTGAGGAACGGCCATCTCTGCATTGAGCTCTGATGGAACATATGAACTCACAGTGTGTTTGTAACCCCCAGCTTAATGAGGTCACCCTGCATACATGATCGGCTCAGCATCCCTTTGGCCCACAAACATATAAAGTAGGACAGGATACGCTGGAAACAGCGAAAATCACAAATATGTCATTATTCCATAGCTTGTCTGATGATCTGATGTATCCAGATCAATTGTAACACCATCAATAATTATGAGAACCATAAAACCAGCCATGGCCAAGATCAGCCCTGTGCTGCTGTCTGCTGCTGATCCTATCCATCTTCTGACCACTGATCCTGATCAGGGCCATGGAGCGGCTGGACACCAGCTTCAGGAAGCAAAGGCAGAAGCCTGGCATATATTCTGCCTGATGCACCTGCCCATCACTGGGCGCATACTCACACCACAGGGAAGTTAGGGAGGCCTTTCATCACAACTGCATGTCTTTGGACTGCAGGGAGAAAGCAGAGTGACCTGGCTGAAAACTAGGGGACACGTGGAGAACACGCCACCTCTACACAAAGAGCAAGCATGGCATCCAAACCCCCAAATGCAGAGGTGGGAGATGGCAAAGCTAGGTTCTGAGCTAGGATGCCACCCAAAGCGACCCTGCAATGTGAAATATCTGTCACCTACTCCCAAAATCCTGACCAGAATAAACAGCTAAAAGGCGGATGGATGGATGGATGCTTTTATTGGCAGTGCTGTTTAGTGCTACCACAGCAGGATGGGTGGTCTGTGACCCACCCACCCATCCAGACCCCCACATTCAGTGTTCACAGTGAGTGATACAGTACAATAAAGTGATTGTGTCTGACAGGTATGTGTGTGTGTGGAAATGTGCTGCTGAGAGGCAAATACATTTTTCATCCTCTTTCTTCATTTGCTCATAGTGACACCATGGGTCATTTAAAAAGTGATAAAAAATAATATGTAGTTTAGTCTATAGTGTGATTTTATTGCCAAGTGAATAGTTATGGGTCTGGCCCACCTGATTTTCTGCCAGCTCACACACGCTGTGATTTCTGGCCCGCCATTGGTTCAGTGGCTGTCAGTACCAGCATCCAAGGCCCCAAGACACTTTGTGCTAAAGCTTGAGGGTTGGCATACAGCTCAGTGAGTTTGACTATGGCGGTCTGTAGAGCAATCACATCGCCGTTGGATCCTTGAGTAAGACCTTGGACCCCGACTGCTATAGGGCAGTGTTCCTCACCCTGGTCCTCGGGGACCCCGAGACAGCCCACGTTTTTGCTCCCTCCCAGACAGTTTGGGGGCCCCCGAGGACCGGGTTGGGAAACGCTAAGGAAGCTGGATGCTGGCTGAACCTGCTGTCTAACCCCATACTTCCCTCTCTTGTGTGTTGCTTTGGGCAAAATATCTGCTAAATAAATCATTTCTAACATGTAATACGTCACAATTATTGAATTCTAATACGTACGATTCCCCCAGACCCATTTCTCTTCTAAGTCTATTTTGGCATCATGTGTCCGTCAAGCTGCACCATTATTCTGTCAGTCAGGGTGGTGGCAAACACTGGGCACAGGGTGTCGTATCATGTGTGCATGCGCCATCCCCAGGCTGAGGCTGGGACACATGGACTGACCCCCGTCTTTGCAGCCTTGGCATTTCCACCATGTTAATTTCTTCCCATTTACTGCTCCACCATGCACTAAACCCAGAAAAGTAGAAATCCATTCACTTATTGATCAAAAATAACGTCCGGAGGATATTAAAGGCTGATTAACCATAAAATTTTACCTACTCGTATGAGGCAACACATTGGCCCTGTTGGAGCTTCCAATAAAAATATGGTATCTGATCGACTTCATCACAACAACCAAGGAAAAGATGCTTGTGACTGACTCATCCAATATAAACGTGTATTAGGCCGTCATTTCCGATGAGTCCTCGAAGAGCCCAGCAACTGCTTAAGCACTTTGAATGTGACTAGGAAAGAGCATGACTTATTAAAATGAAACATCCATGCGGAGACTCAGCTGACATTCACGGCAGCTACCTTCACTGCTGGTTTATAATTGGGGATGGGGGGGGGCACGTAAATTCAACCCCCTTTTTGTATTATTCTCCCCTTGGGGCGCCATTCAAAAGCCAATCAGGCTAATAGGTGTGCAGGCGTGGGTCAGTCAATCAGTCTGTCAAATTAATAAAGCGCAGCGTTGTCGTGATGACGTCGTACCCCGGGGTGCTAAAATGGGGGGCGGGGCTTGTCACAAAAGCAGAATGCAATTATATCTGACTAAGGGCTGTTCGCACCAATATGTCTGAAACCCACCAGAGGCCAGTTTTAATTGAAGCATCATGCTAACCTTGTGCCCTACTTACATGAGTCAGTGCACAATGACGCTAACAATTTTTGGGGTGTGGGGGAGGTTTGGAAAAAAAAAAAAAGTACTATGTGCTGAGAATCACATTCTCCACAAATTTGTGCCAGCTGGGATTTGAGGTGAAAGCATAGAGACTGGCCCAGTCATGTCCTTGGCACTGAAACAGCTGGATTCATGGTGTTACTCGCTCTATCCCGACACGTGTACCCAGTGACCCTCCCACAAATGGCTGCTATACCCAGTCATGTGTCGCAGATCAGGCACAAATTCAGCGTGCATTTAATACTTGATTGCCACTATCTCCTCTTAATGGCCTCACCCTGCGGCACCGAAAATAATCATATCGGCGAGAGATGAAGCACTGCAATTAAGGAGGCAGCTAAGGAGCTTGGGTCCAGCCATTACAACGGCCTAGATATTCAACCCTTAAATTAGCCTTTTTTAATATACAGCATATTTTGTTTGTGTCAAGTATCACTACACTAATCATTTTTCAAAGACACTTTTCAATAATAGGCAATAAGGTTATGTAAGCTAATTATATCAATTATAACATTTTTATGGTGGTGATATGCACTGTGAAGAGGCAGCCACTAGGGGCAGTGTGTAGGCTGGATGTTACTGTTGCGTTATTGGCTCACTAGGAATCACTCACACTCAAAATTACAAGACTTTCCAGTTTTACTGTCAGTGTGAAATATATTCTTAAGTACTACAGTTAGGGCATCAACCATTATAATACAGCAAATGTAAAAATATAAACAAAATAATTATAATAAGTATTTAAAAAAAAAAAAAACAATATGGATCCAGCAGCTATTGCTACTCGAACCCCTAATAAAATAGGCCTAATTAACTCAATGACAATAATAATACTCAGATCTTCTGAGTGTGCAACTATTCTTGCTCCATCGGTTTGCAAGCTTGTAGCGGTTCTGCTGTTGTACCCTTGGGTATACTACTTAATTGCTTAATTCAAAACTGAAACAGCCATCGCAAGATCCATCTACCCATCCATTTCCTGCAATAACCTGCCCTACTCAGGGCCGCAGGGTGTCTGGAGCCTGTCCCGAGGGCTACAGGCAGGTTACCATAACTTATTAAAGTATATCATGTAATGAGATGCATTGCTGCAGTAGACCAGCATCATGCTTTATTCTCATCTATTCCCTGTTGAAATTAAATATAATTGCTAAAGCCATGTGACAACAGTCACCCTTTGTCACTCGTGAGACCCCCCCCCCACACTCTGTACCTGAATCCATTTCAGCGACAGTCCCTCCTTTGTGACCAATGTAGGCTGTAGTGATAATAATGTTTCATTGAGTCTGAGGTGCTTATAGTGAAACATGAGAACATAAAGTGTCTTTGACTATCCTAATACATCAGTGGTGTCTCTCCTGAATTCACCTTTTACTGCTATACTCCTGCCTATATTCTTCTGGTACAGATTAATATTTGATTTCCATTTAATATATTTAACCATCATAGCAAGACGATTTTGATGGAAGGCTTCTTGATCGACAGTTTAATTTGTTCTCCTATCGATTCCTAGTGGCCCTCTTGGCTGAAGCTGATCCTTTGTGGGCAGGCTGTTTGGAGTCTGACCCCCTCCCCCAGTTTCTTGGATCCACTGTTCTTAGAATCACTTAATCCCAGTTACAAGGTAGGCAAACATCATAGGGAACAAAGAAAGGACAAAAAAAGTAGCCAAATCCATTACATCACCCTGACAGTCACACGGCCAAATCACACTGACAGTCAAATAGCTGTACCGCAACGGCTGGGTTGTACCTGAAAAAGTCCCTGTATGATTAAGGAATTTGTATTATTATTATTTTGCCATTTATTTCATAATGACTCACTGTTGCAGAGACACTGGAATGGTGAAGTTTTCGCTTTTAGAGTATCGTCATTTTCAGTGGTAACAAATATAGCAAAAACTACCGTTATGGTTTGCTGTAAGTTTTCAGTTAAAAAACATATTAATGAGGATTGTTTAAATTTGTTCTTTAACTAAAGTACGTTTCAAGACACCACACCCATCAACCTGGTTAACTAAAATTATTTTGTATTTTTATCTGTTATATAACTGGAAGATAATGTAAAATAGGAGATTAAGAGTCAGTGTGACTAGCTGAAGATAATCAGGCCAAGTTATGTTACTCTCTAAATAGAATAACCTCATCTAGACTTTACACAAACATATATTTGGCAATTTTATTTAAAAAAAAACACATACACACAATTATCTGTTAGCTAATTTTGTGTAATTAAAAGAATTCATTAAGGTTTGTTCACATACCTGAACTATATACTTAGACACTCAAATGTGTTTCGTTGCTCCTGAGAGTGTGCAGATTGTGTGTTAGCTTGCATATTCAACTTGTACTGAAAGAAGCCCCAACGGAACCCCCCCCCCACACACACACACACACACACACATTTACAGAGATCACTTTGTTAGTCTGTATTTTCTTCTTTATTACCGTCTAATCCATAGCATGTCACCCTCCCACCAAACATTATATAGATGACAATCATTTTTTGAAGTTCTAATTAAATCTGTAATTTCTATAAACTTTATTTTTTTCTTTCTGCTCTTGTATTCTGGCCTTTTCACACTTAGGACTGTTAACATTTTAATTGATTTACTTCAAACATACCTATAATGCTTTATGTTAAATTTTGTAAATCTAAAGCACTTTAGGGAGCTTTGTGTTTGTCAAGGTCACTGATGCGTGTTAATGCCTGTGAAGACTGGGCACAAGTGTTATGAAGAATCCTTGAAGATCCATTTAGGAATTACTGTGTTCTTCGTTGCCATCACATCCATGGTGTAGACTCCTTCTCCCACCAGGAGGAGGCCTTACATACATACTATGGTCCCTTGGGTGAAAAACAAGTAACACAGTTTGACGGGAATTTGCAGTAATTGCCTTCTCCCTTAATGTTTTGTTCCCAGGTCAGCAGGAAACAGAGCGATCACTGGGGAGGAGTTGCTATAAGATCGGGGGGGGGGGGGGGGTAGTTATAAAACTGCTACTCTCAGAGTAGGTCCCTTTGCTGACAAAGTCTGGACCCAAAGGCCTACTTTTCCTTTCAGAATATGCTATTTATCCATTACTGGCGCCCGACTCAGATTGGAGGTTCCTGTGTGACAGTGGGGTCAGGTCACCACCTTTGTTCATTGATTTCCCTTTGATTGACTGTGGTTACATTGTTGCTTAGCCAAGCTTAGGTACAGTGGCAGGGAATGACAGGGTGATTATGTATAGGAGAGTCACAGCAGGCTTCCACTTTACATGGATAGAAGAGAAGATGAGGTCATGGTAATGATCTGGTCCATGGTCAAGTCAGAAGAGGAGCAATCGATCAAAATGGATCCTGAGGTCATCCAGTTGCTCTGGGGTAATATTAACTGCCTAATAAAGAGGCTTACTGTGCCCATGTGAGCGGATGGACTGTGGAGGCTGAAACGTTCATGGCCATGCTGAGCCTGAGAACTCACACAGGTGTCTAAGCTGTTGAGTGGTGTGGTCTCCTTCTTATGGGATGCAGGATGTGGTCTGGCTGTAGACACACAGCCCCTTTTTGAATGGTAGCGCATTTCACTGCATGTTGAATTAGTCTCTGGTCCTCACTCCTCATGGCTCTACGGAGGCCACCAGCACCACAACACAGATTTTACTTGTGTGTATATTTATTTTCCAGCTGGGGTTTTGTCTGAAGCACAAAGGGTTGATGCAATTAAAATAAATCAGAACCAAAGGAAAGAGAAACTAAATTTATATATCCAGGCCAGGGCAGCCCTGCATAAAATAACAGTTTTAAAATGTAAGCAAAACATCTTTCTATGCATTAGGCTGTTGTGTGGAAAATATTCTTGATTTTACCCATTGAAATGTGCCCAGCAGAAAATGCAATTTCATTTTGTGTTAGAACAGATTAGACAGACTGGAGTGTGACACAAGAACATAAAAAATAAATAAACTTTAGTCTGGACTTCTGCCGCCAAAGAATTCACTGCAGTCAATAATTTTTTTTTCAGTTTTCCAGTTTGAACACTTTGAGATAAGTTATCAAAGTCTTCAAATGATAAAAAAGTGCTTTCACTGAGAAACTCAACTAAGGCATGATACTTCAGAGAGCAGCATAGAGGTGATTACCTTTTCCATCGTTGGTGATGCTGAGAATTTTGGGCAAAACCACCACTTTCCATGTAATACCTTGCTCCCTTTCTGAGATCTTATATGGCTGTTTCAGTGCTGTATACTTAGTGAAGTCTCCATTATTGACAGAAAAAAGAATGATCACTAGGGCAGAAGTAAGTATCTTTAAGTATCTTAGCAGAGTAACAACAGCTATCTGTCATTTTAATTACTCGTTAATGTATTGGGGTCAGAGTTCCTTGGGGCCAGGCCTAGAAAGCACAGGGTACTTTGGCATCTAAAGGGGAATGACAGTAAGCAACATAATATGAACTATATTCAATATAATATTTAATTAATAAATGGGCTGAACAATTATTGTAAAAGATGGATAGCGATACTAATGAATTCATGTTTCATTTGCCTTTTTTTAATTTTCAGATTTGAATCAGCTGTAAGTCTGTCAGATTTCTCAGCTGGAAAGTTGATGAGTCCTGGAACCCCAATTCAGTTAATTAAAAAATGACCAATCAGACAATTCTCTTGAGGAATGTCAGTCAGTGATTGGAGGAGCAGCTTCACTCTTTGAGCTGGTACCTGACAGTTCAGTCATTCTGCATCGTGGCAGGTAGCTGTGGGGTCCTTGGCGACTAATCCCTCCTTGATGAATCCAATCCAACCTGGTTGCTTCCAGTGGCCTTCTGATGACAACAAGAAAGCAATTTCCGCAGTTAATGTGGTCATTCAGTGTTCCTCAAAATGACTTTCTCAAGCAAGCAAATTGGACTTATTCACATTCATGCTATTTTTTACTTGTCAAAGTATGAATATTATATAGGTATGTAGAAAAACAGTCCCATTATTGTTAGTATTTTCATAATGAAGAATAGAGATCAAACTGCTTCTGGCTCTCTTTATTTAATGTTCTTCTGACAGCTGTACCTCTCCTCTTTGCGTTTTTATTAGTGGGTGGTCCCTGAGCAGATACTCTCCCAGGATCTTCTCCTGCTTTGTGTGCCTGACGAAGAAGAAGATCATAACCAATCACCTGCACACCCAGAATTTCAATGAGGTGGGCCAGCATGCTGGAAATCAGCAAAAAGCGACTGGACCATGCCCCACTCACATTCATCCCTGCTTTTCCCATTTCCAAAAACTGCCAACTTCAGCATTTAGGTTTTCAAGTGGATTTTTGTGCCGCAGTCTTCGACCCCCTGACCTCACTTCCACACAGGACAGCAGCCTACATGGCACTGTCAGGAAGTTTGGACTTGTGATTACTGCATTTATTTTGGGTGGCTCTACTTTGACCGCTTGCAGCGTTCCATGACTTTCCACAGTGCGACATTCCTTGCTGCGTTAGACACACTGAGACACGGCTGTCTGACTGTGTGAATATAATGCAGGGGGCTAGTGTCAGAAGTCATGTTTCAACAGTTAATTTGCATTTTCTCCCCCACTCTCCTGCAAATCTTCTGCAGAAATAAATTTAAAATGTTCCCTGTGGCACTAAACACACATAAGTTACACTTTACTTAAGGGGGCACTGATAGTAGTAACTCAGTTACTACTGAAGTACAACTCATGAACAAACAGAGTAACTACTTGAGATATACAGTAAGATGCATCATAATTCATTAGTGATCAACAAACATGAGATCAGTATTTCACTCGTGTTATTCATTGCTTGTTCCTTCAGTAGTTCACAAAGGTTTACAGAAATAACAGATATAATGTAGTAACCAATGTAGTAACTGCTTGGGATGAAAGATGTCACAATTCATTAATGATGAATGAATATGAGCGTATGTAAGTAAGACTTAGTTTGAAGTTCATTAATACTTAAGTAATAGCATAATACTGCATTAAGTAATAGCATAATACTACATTATTTGTGTCACGTCATGTAAAGTGTTACCCACATATTTTACAAAAGCAAGTCTTCCGGTGTATATTGTGGCATCTAAGTAAGGTGAATGATAAAACTCCAGGTTCATATTTATTTCTCGTCCAGTGCCTGTCTGATACTGTCCCTATTATGTTTTCTCGGTGTTTTTCTGTTCCTTTCCTCATCTCTCTCCCTCACTCCATGCAATAAAAGAGTAATAAGTTCCAGCAGCTATTGATCACCTTTAGCCATTTGTTTCACTGTTAGCGTTGCTATTGTTTACCGTCAGGTTGTACATGTGTCACCAGGGCCTGGAAATGTCAAGGCCGAGGAAGCGGGTTGGTAAACAGCAGGAGAGCGAGGACAGCAGAGTGCCACTTTGGACCTTAAATGGACGTGCAATTCCATCTCCTTTGGGAAAACATTTTTGAGATTTATTCCTGGAAGCGATTAGACCAAAAAAGAAAATAAAATCAATTTTAGCCATTTTTTTGTTTTGCCTCAGGCTATTTGAAAGGAAGTGGCGCTGCAAAGGTGGTGAAAAGGACTCCAGTGTCAGAAAGAAACTGCTTTTATACCTATGAGCGAAGTACCTGAATTGAAATGGTCCATGTAGATATCAGGCTTTATTATTGGGCAAAGCATAAAAATGTACGCTGCATATGCCACTTAGGAGAACCGTATTTGCAAGGCAGATAAAATGTTATTTAAGCATTTTAACTTTCATTTGCAGCTTAGCATACTGCATAATGCTCCCCATTAGTTTTCTTAGCTATCCCCCAAGCCTAGGACCTCTAGCCCCCAGCTGAGCATATTCTGCATGCAGTCAAACCTGTCCATCTCTCTCACTCTAGGTTAGTGTGGGTGGTTCTGGCCTGGTGGTCCAAACGACCTGTCTTACCCCTCAGTCATTTCATTTATCACTGCTGCTGGCTTTGAATTCCAAAAGATCACATGACTGACCCCATGATTTAGGCCCTGATGGCTGTCAGATTCATTAAAAAGGATGCATTGGCATTTTTCACTGGTTCCATTTCACATTCATGTGTTCTGTGCCGCTATAGAGACAGTTTCCACATCTCCTTTCCCATAATGCTCCACTGCATTAGGTCTGTGTCTTCTGTATCAAAGGCTAGTGCACCCAACTACCATCTAGACAAGGCTGGTTTATTTTACTCACTTCTTTAAAGATGATATGATTTTTTTGTTGTCAAAAACACCAGTTTACACTGAATTAATTGTTTGGCCTGAAAGCCTTTGGCAAAAAGTCCAGATCAACCTTTTTACCCAGCTCTGTGGATTGTGGACAGATTTCCAAATGGTAAGGAGCCAGAAAGGAGTTTATTTATAGAGCTAATGCAAAGGCACAGGGGGATTTAAATGTCCAAACAGCCAATGAGATACAGGTGAAAACAATAATCCAAGCAGTATTCTGGCAAGGGGGAGCCTTGATGATTGCATGTAGGAGAGAGCCGACCATGTGAGCGTGTGAGAGAGGTCTGGGATTTTTTCTGACAGGGTGAAATTTCTGGGGACGGTACTAAACGGAGGTT
Source organism: Gnathonemus echidnorhynchus (assembly GCA_026776725.1). Classification (NCBI taxonomy): domain Eukaryota; kingdom Metazoa; phylum Chordata; class Actinopteri; order Osteoglossiformes; family Mormyridae; genus Gnathonemus; species Gnathonemus echidnorhynchus. The sequence goes on along the minus strand of JAODJU010000119.1, from coordinate 20,477,637 downwards.
GCGAAGACCTTTCGTTTGGGCTTGTGTCCACAGGGGTTCTCCACCTCCACTTGACGGTGTTGATTATGCCAGGTTGCCCCCTCACTGCGGAAGGAGACCGGGCTCTCTGTGAAAGGCACAATCATCTCTGAATAATGAGCTTCACTCGAGGAAGAACTCCGTATCCATGGCTGATTATCAAATCATGGCCCCTTCGTCCTGTCCCCTGTGCCCTTGTGTCCCTCATGTACTTACTAAGAGAAAAAAAACAGAAGCAGAAGTTTTATTACTGAGATAAAGGAGAGGACGTTGCCTGGATTCACCTTGTAACGTGTAATAAAAACTTCACAGGTGGATTGTTTTTTTTTTCCAATTACCAGAGAACTGAAACAACACAAATGTCAGGTATCACCATGGCAGAAAGAGGTATTGATCCCTGCCTGGTATTCTCATTCTCTCTCACCTGCTAATGCAGACAGAGGGCACACCTGTGTTTTCTTTACTAATGTGCTTTCATCAAACAAAGAAACATCGACGCCTTTCTGATATTGCTGCCAGGAGGACAGGTTACGCCCTGAAAGAACAGCCAGTTCCGCGTCGGTGCTGTGTCTAAATGTCTAGCTGTGCGAAATCTCAGTGCTGCCTTGTGGGTCTCCTTGGACACCCTGGGCCTGCCACTGGCTCTTCTGGATGCTGCCCCAATTCGCTCAGGTCCAATTCGTGCAAACACATGCTTCTGTTTCACATCTGGAACCAGCTTCCCTGCAATGCATCCTTGTTCATTATTCCACACCAATGCCCATGTCCCACTTAATAATCCTCTTCCCCCCTGTTCAGGCCAATGCATTTAAGGCATATCCCAGAATCCCACTGGGCTCTCTTTTTCCTCTCGGTTGGCTGATTATTTGTGCCATTGTTACACCAAGCCTCATGATTTTTACATATCAATAGCTGTAAAAGCTTGATCAAGCATGTCCACTCATGCCATGTAATAGGCTCTCAAATTCACTCTCACTGCTCTCACGATAGATATTAGCCATTTTAAAACAGCTGCACTTTTATCGCAAGAGTTTTGAAGTTAATATTGCACCCTTTTGAAAAATGACTCTTTTGCATCGGGAGATGCGTTTAAACTTTATGATCTTGTCTCACCTCCCTTAACTGTCGATGCCGCTGCAGCGTATCTAGTAAAATATGTATGAAATGATTTTTGAGTTTGTGAAGAGAAAATTGATCTTGGTCACTGTTAAGATGTCATGTAGATATTATCAATGCTTTAGAGTGCCTGGGAGCTCATGAAGTGCTTTGAATTGAAGTAGTTATCAAAATAAACTTAATCCTAGTTTGTTAAGTTAGCCTAGTACCCCACCCTTCAAAGCCAGAGGGGGATGGGGCTTCTTCAGGTGTTCTTTACAGACAGTGAAACACACAGCTAGAACACTCGGAGTAACATCAGTGGGAGCGTCTCGGTTGGGATGTTTAAGGTACTTTTACGCTGCCAGGTGAAAGGGTCAGAAGTGTTGGGCCAGTAGAGAAGAGGAAGCCTCTTCTTTTAATTTTCAAAGGAAACAAAAAGTATGGGAAAATGAAGAACTCACTTAAAATCAGAGAAACACCACAAACCATCTGGAAACTCATTGCACACTGCCCAGGGGGGTACTGCTGTCATCCTGAATCAAGCCATATTCCTTTAAAGCTATAAGGAGTCTATCAATCAAACTTGGGTCAGCTGGTTTTCACTGACTGAGGCACTTGAAGGCACAGAGGGGTCAGCTGGTATTCACTGACTGAGACACTGGAAGGCACAGAGGGGTCAGCTGGTATTCACTGACTGAGGCACTGGGATGCACAGAGGGATCAGTTGGTATTCACTGACTGAGGCGCTGGAAGGCACAGAGGGGTCAGCTGGTATTCACTAACTGAGGCACTGGAAGGCACAGAGGGGTCAGTTGGTATTCACTGGCAGGCACAGAGGGGTCAGTTGGTATTCACTGGCAGGCACTGGAAGGCACAGAGGGGTCAGTTGGTATTCACTGACTGAGGCACTGGAAGGCACAGAGGGATCAGCTGGTATTCACTGGTGCAGTAAATAGGCACTGGAAGGCACAGGGATGACTATGTGGCTGCAGAACCCGCCACTGTCCCACCACACCAGCTACGGTGTCTTGGGACAGTCCATTCAAAACACATGCACAAACAAGGCATTAGTCAGTTACTCTGGATGTCGTGGAACATGAGAGGTGGCCTAGGAGTGGGTACCCAGTCCAAGCAGCCGGCATACTGCATCTCACCTCCCCTGGACCTGATGTGGTCCTTTCAGCTGCTTTTAGTTCCAGGCTGGGGTGGGGATTGGGGGGGGCACCTATCAAGATAACAGCTTTCTTCAAGATGATTTAAAGAGACAAGTCTGTTAAAGTTTGACAGTAATTAAGCAAGCCCATTAATTACACGACACGCACACCTCACATAACTGCCCGCACCTTGTACTTCCACTATCAGCTTTTCCCAGATGTGACGGAGCATTTGCGAGGCAGAAGGGTCAAGACCTGAGTTTCGATACGTCTGATGATGAAAGCAGAAAGACTAACGTGGAGACCGCGTGGCTTGGAAGTGAGATAACCGCAGTATGCGTGCGGAAAGGAATGCGCCGTGTGAACACGCTCCCTGCAACCCGGAAAGCTGCAAGCCTCTCCTTGCCATTAACGGCCCTCACCTTTGCAGATGATTTATATGCAAATGCAGCAGCTTCATTACATGCCTGATTACCTCTCTGAAGCCGGGTGTGAGCTTTAAACAAAATGTGTCAGGAAGGCTGTGGTCACCGGTATGCGGGGCTCTGGCGGGCGACACCAACGCCTGCTCAAGCAGAACGGTTTTTATGAAGGAGCCACTTAGTAGACATTTTTACCCAAAAACGAACGTCTTGCATCTACCCAGTCAAACATTTCTGAAATAACGAAATCCTGGCAAATGGGCGTTCTCACAAACACAGCGGCATTGCCTGGTTCTAAGACGAGAACCAACAACCTTCAGTCTGATTCCACATCCCCCATCCCCCATTATCCGTGAGCATCTCGTGGGCCAGTGGGCTGATAAGCTAAAAGTTGCCACTTTCAGTTTCTCCAAACAGATATGAAACCTGCCCAGTAAAATAATCCGTTGTACAAATGAGCGAAACTGTTACGTGTTGAAGGGACTGAGTAATGCGGCTAACAGATTCACACCAATCGATCATAAAGTGAATGGTGACCGTGTTCCTCTCTGATGACATCGTCTACTGGCTGCCAAATGAACAGCTGCCTTCCACAGCTGCGAAAATGTGGACCCCCCCCCCCCCTCCATCCCCCCTATCCCAATCAGATGAATCGTGCCACTTTGGGACTGCTGCACCCCCCAACCTTATAGTAGTTGCTGGTTGCCACTGTGGAGACATAAATGCTCTTGATGTTGATTATAGACGCAGGGGGTGACTTGTGAAGTGGAACAGGCCACTTTGAGTTGCTTATGGTACCTTTAGGTATGTGTTAATAGGTACCTGCTCCATGCTAGGAGCTGAAAGTACACAGAATGACATGCCTCACATACTCCCGGGAAAACCACAGGCAACTACACTTCTACTTCTGTGTGTTTTTCGTGTGTTACCATTGATTTTTTTTAACCACAGGATTGAGTGCTTTTCAGTGGTTTTTGTGTCAGGCTCCCATGAATGCTTCCTTTAGCTCAGGGGCTCCAGATCAGAATCCACATATGGTTACCAAATCGGCATCTGCAGAGTGCAAAACTCAGCGCAGAATATGTTTTTTGGTTGTTTATTCACCGCGATCTCCATTCCACTCAATAACACGCCCATTTAATGTTTCTGCCCTTAGTGTCATGCAGATTGTGAGTATTTATGTGCTGCTCCTGCCTCTGCACCCTTTAATAGGAGCAGGGCTTACTGCAACCCTGCACTGAATAAGGGGGAAGTAAAATGTGAGAATTAGACATAAAACATTTCATCCTGGATGGTACCATGGTGCATTGGTTAGCACTGTTGCCTTATACCTCTGGACCTGGGTTCAAGTCTCTGCCATGGTTCCATGTGTGTGGAGTTTGCATGTTCTCCCTGTGCTGTTGTGCGGTTTCCTCTGGGTACTCTGGTTTCCCCCCACAGTCCTAAAACATGCTGAGGTTAATTGGAGTTACAAAATTGTGAGTGTGCCCTGTGCTGGGTTGGTACCCTGTGCTGGGTTGGTACCCTGTGCTGGGTTGTTCCCTGCCTTGTGCCTGTAACCTCCAGGAAAGGACCTGGACCCCCTGCAACCCTAAATAGGATTTTAGAAGATGGATCGATGTTTCCTCCCTTATGATTATGAATATTTGCAGAGTGATTAAACATTGTTTGCATATATCTTTATTTTCTGTTACATAATTGCACATATTATTGAACTACCCACAACGAAATTCCACATCTTTCTATCCTTCTAACTTAGACTTTTTTCGAATGTGACTGATTTGCACATTTTCCATGTCTACTTAGGTTTAAAGATGATATTTTTATAGTGTATTTTTGTATTTATATATGCGAATTCTATGTGCCTTTGGTTCTGCGTCGTCTCGTCTCTCTGTATATTTGTATACAGCGGAGATGGCAATAAAGTGCACTTTGACTTCGTTCGCTTTGACTTTGATCAATCACACCATTTTATAAATGTGCGGGATTCCAGCAGGTGTAGGCGAAGCAGCCACCGCCCTCGATGAGCCACCCGAGGGCCTGGCTGTGCCCCTCAGCAAAGTCCTCAGCTCCATTGATGCATCTAGTACATGAAATGTGCAGCGGAAAGTGGTTCAATTTCCTGAGGACGGTATATGCTGAGCATCTGCTAAGCTTCAGCGTTCTCTCTCTGCTCCACAGACCCCGCTTACTGTTCATGATACACATAATTAATTAGTCTTGATTAATTAGGCTTGTTAGAAAAGTGTGTTACACATATTACATGTCTCAAAGGATTGGGGGCTCAGATAGTTAATATGAACCCAATGCAAAATAAACCAAACCATGTGGGGGGGGGGGGGGTGACGCTGCAGGATAATCCCAAGGCTGCAGTTGAACGTCGCCTCTCCCATCACTCCTACCGCTATTCTGACATCCGCTGATCATTTTAAAATATAAATGTGACTTTGTGCTTCTTTCTCCAGACGATGTCTTGACATGCAGTCCAGGCCTGGTCTCCGTCAGCTTTTTCTGACTCCTGTCCATCATTTCCACACTGCTTATGCCTTTTCTACATGTTTGGTGCAGGCTTTTAATTAAACATGCCATTTAGAACTAAAAGGGGACACCCCAGCTTTGCTCCCTTCCGACCTCATCACAAACCCTTGTTCGGACTCCAGAAATATACAGGGAAACAGTAGCAGTGACCGTCAGGGATTCAGTAGAGCCCCTTGTGGGGCCCCACACCAAGGGCGACTCTGTCTGCTGCGGCCTGGAATGGAGGGGAACATCTCGAAACTGATCAACCAGTTCATGGAGGGCTTGACCCTGCCGGGGACCAAGGTCCTCCTCTCAGTGGACCTCCTCCCTGGCTGGGACCAGCTCAGTGTAGGACCCAGTATGAATAGTCATAGATTCTGTGCTGCAACGGTTGTCAACCGGTGTGTCACGACCTAAAAGTGGGTCACAGAAAGATTTGTGAAATGCCGAACTTTTGCTTGTGAGTGTTGTCACCCCAGACGTTCTAGCAAGATGAAATAAATAAATTAATAACTATTAGCAGAAAACCTAGGGTTATGATTTAATGATAGCGTGGAGGAATAGCGTGGGTTCTGAAGGTAACCCAGTTCATAACCACTGCCCTACTGGTCTTGCTGCACGTGCTGTTGAACCAGGGATAGAGCCTCTTCTGTGGTCTCCCGCATCATCTGCACATGCTCGGTCATGCACCTGTATGGCGATGGCTATTGCCCCTAGCTGTCCACATCCTGCTGGTATCTTATGTCCCCAGTGCTTGTCTTACAATAATTCAAATGGGACGAACCCTGCGGAGGCCTGAGGGGCCTCCCTTACTCGATGAGAACAAAGAGGGTGACGAGGTCCTCTTCCTCTACCACGTGCTTCAGCGTCCTCTTTAAAGTCTGGCTGAAACGATCAAAAAGCCTGGGTGTGGGTGATGGGTGGAAGTGGGGATGTGCTCTCTGTGAAGGACTCAGCACAGCTGTTTCATGAGCCATGACATGACGCGGTCAAAGGATTTCTTTGTGAATCCCAACCCTGACAAACAGCAGGATCACATCTCTGACTTTCCACAGCACCAGGGCCTCTGAGTACATGATGGAATAATCTAGAATGTAATTGTGGCCCAGCACTAGCCGTGGTAACTGTCGACAGCCCTCAGAGGGAATATCAGGGTAGGCAGGTTTATAGGAGGGGCAAGAGACTGCTACTGGGAGGCTGTGGTTTAACTGGTAGGATTCCTACAACCTTAGGCCTGGCCACTGGAAGCAGTCGGGAAGGGGGTAGTGATGCGGGCCCCCATTCCGGTACAGTGACACCATGGAACACGGACAGGAAAGATTACACATCAACGTAGGTCATCTTGGTCAGCACCAACACATGGGCTGTCCAGTACCAAGGTCCCCCAAGTCCTACAAACACATCACAGTCATGAGGTCGATCATGATTTTTTTATGCAGACTATGTCTTTTAGTTGTCCCTTGGATTTGGCCCCAGCAGGTCCAAGTAGGCTGGACTCCATGACATATCTTCTATTATTGTGGCGTGAGGAGATTGTGTGCTTTAATTACATGGCATGGAAAAGTGCTGAGTCAGGCAGTGTGTCTGTGTGTATGTGCATTGGGGGGAGGGGCAGTGTGTGTGTGTATGTGCATGGGGGGGGGGGGGTGCTTCAGGCTGGGGTCAGCACAGTGACGTGCAGGGCAGGCACCAGAGCCAAGGTACTTCCTTGTTCCAGGACTCAGCTTTCCCAAGTAAGCAGTACACTGTCTCCTGAGCATCCCCTCACCCCGCCTGAGCCCAGCATGTAAATACGGCCTCCCTGTCAACCTGGAAGTAGCTGGGAGAGAAGGATAAGCTTCCAGCTGCACCTCATTGGGGATGCACACGTACTTCATTGGTCTTTCTGATGGAGCGGGAGTGGCTACTGTCCCACAGCGTGGTGCTGAACCGCTCTGAGGTGCTGGTTCCCAATAGGCTATCTGTCACAGTCACTTTGAACAAAAGCGTTTGCTAAATAAATAGAAATGTACTGAAGGACAGGACAGCAGGTGGTAAGCAGATTCCTAAGCACATACACATTTGTACCAAACAATGCAATTATACACATCTAAAGCATTTGTCTGATCATCACGGATAAATGGCTCTTTAGTTACCACAATACCTGGCTACTATCTGCTTTCAGAATAATGATTACAAAACATGTATAGTTACATGTTCATGACAGTAAGTATAAAAAACAGCAAGGCTGTACATTAAAAATATTTAGAAGTCACCGTGTATTATGTTAAGTGACAGCAAGCATCATCACTGCTCTGTAGACACGCCCATTGTTATACGATCAGCTACATTTATTACATGTACATTGTATTTCAGTATGGAATTGAACATGGTCCATGTAAGCTTGATTTAAATTACAGTGAGCAGTAAGCTTTGCTAGGGGTCTCAGTCTTGCTGTCACTCTCTGAATGTGGGGCTCGGAAGGACATGGTTTGGTTTGGAGTCTTGCAGCCAGGTTTATGGGGCTAGTTTTAATGTATTACTCTTTTGAGTTTGTGGTTCAGTGTGCCAAGGTCTTGTGTCTGAGCTCTGCAGCTCTTGCCTGGGGCTGATGGAGTGTTGTGCTAGGTCTGCTCTCTCTTTGTGTCTTTCAGATTTTCTGGCCAAAATTATTACTGATTCTCAAGGAGGCAGGTGAGCATACTACAGAAACAGCACACATATTAAACCTCAAACAACCTGGATCACAATGGGAGGTACTGCTAGTCCATTAGACTAGTTCTGTAGGATGCTTCAAATGATGGTATTATGTTCATTGCCCAGACAGACTCCTCATTTCCTTTTTCTGGTGGTGTTCTGAATTGCTTGTTCTCCATATTGCTCTGCTCATTCCCAAAGCGTCTTGCTTGCTCTGGGTTTAATCTCTGTGGACAGTACATCATTTACTCCAGTTGACTACTAGCTGGTAGAGCAGAAGTATGCTCTGTGGAATCCTAGACTAAGATAATGGTTAACAAGGGTCAGATAATAGTGTGTGTAGAATGTTACAAATTATGGGTGCAAGTTTTTCCAAGTGATGCTTGTTTGAATATCTTCAATGATATTTTTAACAGTACTGATTGTCTGAACACACAGCACTGTGCAAAAGTCTAAGGCTGGCTAACAAAATCCTTGAATCTTTGTTGGTGTGAAACTGATTTTTTGCACATCAGTGTGTCAGCTTAGCTTACAGTTGCCCTGAAGTGCAAAAGAAAACATTAAGAAAATGCAAAACATTAAGTAAAAGGGGGTTAGAATCAGAATATCTCCACCTTGGTGTGATTAATTTGCTTTGTTTTTCCATAACAAAATCATAAATATTCACTCTAGAATTGTGTCTTCTGTAGTTCCAAAAACAAGTTATATTGTTATTTATATTACTTGCCCATCCACAAGACACTATGGATGTTTCTAGAAAAGCAGGAGAAATTTTACTTTATAAAACAGTTTTGCAGTTAATTTTTGCCATCTGCAACCTAGATCCAATTTTTATTTTTCATTTTTAAATAAGTTTCAGACCGCTTCAGTCACAATGTGTTCCTGGAAATGGGTATGCTTCCAGAGGAACTGCAGTCAAATCTTTTCTTTGAAGAAACACCCAAGATTCTTAGAAATTTGAGATATAACAATTCTCAGTAAAATAAAAAGTAATTTAGACTGTCACGTCTCACGGAGCACGGAGCGCAGACAGAGGTGCAGGAGACAGGTAGTCGGAGAGAACACAGGGTTTATTGGGAGCAGGATCAGCAGGGACAGGCAAAACACTGGGTAACATTACAATGACCGGACTGGGGAAACGAACGGAAACGCAGACTAAATACACTGGACTAAACGGCAACAATTAGAAACAGCCGTAAGACACGAGGGATCCACACAGGGTTAACGAGGGGGCGTGGCACACAGGAGGAGCAGACGATCGGGACATGACATAGACTACTAAATGATACGTTTAATATAAACAATACCTATGAAAAAAGTTCAGCCTGGTTTTTGATCAGGCTGCAGTACTAAACCAAGATTACTGAAGGTGGCAAATGACCTTAGAAGAAATTCTGATTTAAATAATTCCAATTCTTCATTTTATTTCTTCTCGGATTTAACCGTCTGCCACAGCATATTGTTGAAATGTCTCAAAAATTGGATTGGTATTTCTGGAACTGCCTTCAACTGGCTTGAAGCATATTTAATTGGAAAGCAGTTTTTGCTGATCTGGATCAGAAGATAAAGAATAATATTCTTTATGGCGTACCACAGGGCACTGTATTTGGACCACTTTTATCCTCTTTCTATAAGAAGCTATAGGCCAAATGCTGTGATAATAGGGCAAACTACCATAGATATGCATACAATATGCAATTATTTAATGATACCTAATGATAAATCAGTCTGTTTAAATCAGTCAATAAACTGCCAATTAAGTATAACTGATAAGTAATAGGTTTTTAACAAAAATGAATGAAAGGCTCCTAATTGGCAGTGAACAGAAAATGAAAAAAGCTATTAAGCAGAATGAGACATCCGACCACACAAACCAAGGAAACAATTCACAATCTTAACATTTAAATGTGATATTCAACAGTATCGCTAAGGCTGCTTTTTTCAACTTAAGGAACAGAGAATGAGTAAGATCCTGCCTCAAGCCACTTGATGCCAAGAAGTTGAGCACTGCTTTGATATTTTCTCAGCTGGACTATTGACTGTAATGCTTTATTTATGGGAACACCCAAAAAAATTATTTATAGGACACAGCTGTTCAACATAATATGGCAAAAAAGGTCACACCCATTAAAAAGAGGAGGCATTTTTCTCCTGTCTTATCATCATTACACTATCAAATTCTTTTAGAATTGGTTCTGAAACCTTTTTACTGGTTTTTAATGGTCTAAATAGCTTAGTACCTTCATACATCTCTGAATAGACTATGTTTCAAATCAAGTGCTGATCTAGTAAGGAATCCAAGGGTCATGCACAAGATAAGTGATGAAGTGGCTTTTGGTTTTGAATTCACTGCCTTTCCATATTCGGCAAGCACCTTCAGTCGCCATTTTCAAAAATGAGTGAAAATGCATTTCTCTACTTTGGTATTTAATTAACTCTTTTTGTATGATTATTTTTAAGCACTTATTTTACCACCTCACCATTTATTCTTTGATTTCTTTTTACCTTCTGTTTAATCTACATGATTTAATTTTTCTTTCACATTAAATTTACTTTTTCCTTTTCATGCCTTTGAATATTTTTCATTTTATTCTTTTTATGAATTTTAATTGTATTGTAAAGCACTTTGAGCTTTATTTTACATTTATATGCATTCGCCCACTGTTAATGGGGTCAGATTATAAACTATTATAATCTGTTAATGGGCTTTCTACTCCTTTGGTAACAGCTATTAAGTCCTGCCCACCTCTCCAGTGAGAGTCCGAGGCCATGATTCCATCCAAGCAGGCACAATCCCTGCCATTTTTCATCACAAAATGGAGAATCCCACCCTCTTATACTTTTCACAAGTTCAAGACTTTCAGAGAGAATAATCCATTACAGGTAATAAAATACTGTCAATGTTTGAGATTATCGCTGTAATGGTCTGACTTATCTACAAAATTGTGTCTTTAAATGCTTAAAATTTTTTTGACATTGAGTGCTGCGTGGTTCTGATTTATTCAGTGTTTTGGGGGATAAAATTTACCTCAAAATGACTTTGTAGAGACTATTAATTGCAGAATCTTGCATGAAATGAAGAGGGGGAAATAAAAAGTGGTTAAAAACCTAGGATTTAGTCCAATTAGAATTTAAACCTGAGTGATGTTAGGTTAGACGAATCAGCCCCTAATGGACTCTAATGACAGAGTAATAGTTTCAGCGAGAGCAGTTGAAGAGGTAGGTGAAGATTGGCTGCTCTGCTCAGGTGGTACCACTGGTTAGGTCTGATAAAGCCCCTATTGACTGGCCTTTTCAGCTACTACACACAGCAGCAAGTCTGCACTCACTGGCTGATAAAGCATGCTTCTTTATTCATTCTATTTGATAGTGTCTCCTGCTTATATGTATAGAATATTCCTGTTTCCTGTTTTAGAATGTGCATGTATTACGTTAATTACAGGGATGAAATGGGACCCCTGGTTATGAAGAGGTCATACCAGCAAGGCCGTAGGCCTTTATTTAATTTGGATTCATTCATGCCCTCAACAAATAATAATTTAACTAATTTAGGTTCCGCCTCCCCCCACCCTGTCTCCTCTCTCATTGGCTACCTGCACCTTCATGCTTGCCCACCTCACACTCAGAGATGGAACTGTTGAAGTTCCTTCTTGGCCCCACCCCGCAAGAAGGAACTGCGTTAGTCCTGCCTGTGACCTCCAGTGTGACCAGAGGATCCCTTAAGTGGCAGAACACTCTGACATGGGCTGCTCCAGTTATTGTCACTAAACACAAAAACTGAAGAGGGATTGGGAGTTAAAATAATATGTAATTTAGCTAAACTTTTCATTTATTGGCTCTGTTTTGACAGTTTTACTATTTTGTGTTTTTTTCCTCACCTTTATCCCCATCACATCACCGGTTTATTGTCTATTCATTGTTCACTCATCTTTATATTGCACTGTCCTTTTTCTTGCAGTGTCTTCTCTTTTATTGCACTGCCATTTATCCTGTATTGCACTGTTGTTGCCCTACTTCCCTATCCCCACCTACCCCCCCC
>JAODJU010000119.1:20455127-20465610 GCA_026776725.1 Gnathonemus echidnorhynchus | reverse complement strand
CCCATATCTGACCCCTACCCTGCAAGTGTGGCATAAGAATTTCACTGTGTTACTTCAAAAAAAAAAAAAAAAAAACTTGAAACTTTTCTAAAAACATCAGCTGCTTTGTTTACTCTAGTCATATTTTAAACCTATTTTCTCTTTTTAATAGGTCATGCATCACAAATAAAAAGTAGTCTGTCTTCCTGAGCAAAATGACTTTTCACCGAGAATGACTAATAATAGCAATTAGTAGTACATTAAAAGAGACATAGAGTTCATACAGCTGTCTGTGTGTGTGTGTGTGTGTGTGTGTGTGTTTGTGTGTGGTTGGCTGCAGTGTCACTGTAGACTTGTAGACAAGGTATTGAATCTAATTGTGATCCAAAAATGTATTTATGGCCCTAGAGGAGAAATGTAAACATGTTCATTATAGATAGGATTCTATCATATAGCTGATTTATCTATGAATCTTCTTCACAAAGATACCACAAGGACCATCAGTATAACAGTCAGTGTCTGATGCTGAGTTGACCTTCCTCTTGGTTAAATGTGTTTCATGTCTCCTTGTGCAGAGAAGAAATAATAAGCAGAGTGCATGTGCTGTTGGAGCCGTGCACAGCAGACAGAATGGTTCTGATAGGCCAAGGCCTTTTGTTAATGCAGTGCTAACCACAGTCACAGCAGACAGAATGGTTCTGATAGGCCAAGGCCTTTTGTTAATGCAGTGCTAACTACAGTCACAGCAGACAGAATGGTTCTGATAGGCCAAGGCCTTTTGTTAATGCAGTGCTAACCACAGTCCCAGCAGACAGAATGGTTCTGATAGGCCAAGGCCTTTTGTTAATGCAGTGCTAACCACAGTCACAGCAGACAGAATGGTTCTGATAGGCCAAGGCCTTTTGTTAATGCAGTGCTAACCACAGTCACAGCAGACCGCATGTCCATGAGGGACATACCCATGGTTCCACTTCCTTATCTCCATCTCGAATGGCTGACAAACAGGTCCAAGACGAAGCCTGCAGAAGACTGCACTTAAATTTTTCTTCCTGATGAGCCAGGCTTTGGATTTCTCAGCAGACTTTTGCAGATAAACGAACTGTATACATTAAATGCAGAGAACCCAAAAGTCAGGGAAAGTATACAATGGAAAACAGTAGCTGTATCTACTGAAAGTTAACTTTTTCAACCTATAACATGATCAATGTCCATAGCCCCAGCATAATTCATTGTATGTATTTTCACATATGATGCGGTGGTGGTTGAAGTGATTACCCCCACCCCCTAGAAAACACCCCACTTGTACCTTGTCTCTGAAACATAGACAAGGTAAAGGGATGGATGTGGAATTGTGAGAGCGGATAGAGGAGACGCTAAAAACTGTGGACCTGTGTGTGTGTTTGTGTGTGTGGGGGGGGTGAAGAACAAGAATTGCAGACGAGCTGGATAAAAATAAGTAGCCTGATTGGTTTCTACAAACCATGGGTACATGATCATCTCCATCTTCACAGCTACACTTCATTTTCCTCCTGGGATTCTGGGTGTTTCTAATTGTTGCAACAGTAGGTTAATTGACAGACCCTTTAATGCCGCTTGATGCCTAATGGCCTTTTATACGCATCCTGCACCATGTTTTAAAATCCCTATTAAACTTAATTACACCATTAATTTGTGCTGAAACATTAATTCCAGCAGGATGCTTCAATTGTATTGACCGAATAATGAAATTTGCTATTGATTTACCTAAGGCTTGGAGGCTTCCCTTTACTTAAGATGGACTCATCCCTCCAGAGACATTGTGCTAACATACTTGAAACAAGCCAAGCTTGTTAAAATCACATATCAGGTATTCACACATTCCTTCCTGGAATGACAGAGCAGTAACATGCAGTTATGGATCAAATCATGCTCAGTGGTATTCTGCCAAGTTTTAACAGCAGAAAAACACCATCAATTAAAGTATAATGTGCCACTGGTACATTTCAAAACATAATAAACATGGCCAAAGAATCTTTTCAGCATATGGAAGCAACATTCCTGAACATAGTGTCCTTGACTCACAGTAGTTTATATAAAGGCAGTGAAACTAAGTGGCTTTCAATTTCTGGTAACGGTTTCTATGAATGCCATGTGTAAAAGGATACATTATAATGCATTCATAAAACGTTATAATCATAGCTATAAATATTTATAAAAAGGCATAACACATTATAGCCATGTTTATTATGCACTTTATAATGGTTGGTACAATATAAGAATTAAGGATGCTTTGTGCTGCATTATGAAGGCATCTATAGTGAATTATAGATGAGACCTTCATAAAGCATTCATAATGCATAATAAACATAAACATCGTCATAATTTATGCCTTTTGATAAATATTTATTGCCATGTTTATAATGCTTTATGAATGCATTATAATGTTTTACGAATGTACTCATAGATTCTCATAGACGTGGCATTTATAGGAAGTGTTACCCAATTTCCCTCAGCAACTGGGGATCACAAAACTGAGAGATTTAGGCCACATAACAAAGTAGAGTTCCTTCAAGTCCCCAGGTAGAGGCTATATTTTACCATCACCAGGTTCTTGTCTTCGCTCATGGTGATTAGCTGGGCACAGGATTCCCCACCCCCAAGAAGCAAAAAGTGATGATTAAGGAACTCATCTCTGAGACCAGTTACTGGCTCATACTGCCGTCTGTTTGGCTAGAGGACTATAGCTGTCTACCTTATTTATTACGTGCGCATTGCCGTTCCCTGTATTTTTCCAATTACTCGTGCTGTTGACATTTTAATTGCCTCCCGTGTGCTAGCTTCTTTAGACGCAACTCGCTGCTCCTCAGCATAAATTGGAACAGGGTGCTTAAATGTCAGGAGGTATTGACTGAAACTGACTTGGGGGCCTTTTCAGTGGATCAAGTGCTTGAGTGTAATTTCAAAATTAAATGACTTTGCTGAGTGGATACCCCAGGATTCTGCCTGTGTTCAGAAGGCTACTTCTGTTACCATTCCTTGCAGTTGTAAAAAAAAGAATAGGTTCATTTCAGTTTATAAAATGGAGATTAAAGCCACACGCAGAATATAAATGTACTAATTTTTATAAGTACTACATTTTCCAGAATTTTGGAATAATCCAGATTATAAATCCTTAAATTGTGTCAGATCATGGAGTTGGTATGTCATTGAACATACTTTTGAATATGCCATTGAGCATGCCTTTGAGTGTCCCATTGAGCATGTCTTTGGGTGTCCCATTGAGCATGCCTTTGGGTTTCCCATTGAGCATGTCTTTGGGTACACCACTGAGCATGCCATTGAGCATGCCTTTGGGTATACCACTGAGCACGCCATTGAGCATGTCTTTGGGTACACCACTGAGCACGCCATTGAGCATGCCTTTGGGTACACCACTGAGCACGCCATTGAGCATGCCTTTGGGTACACTATTGAGCATGCCTTTGGGTGTCCCATTGAGCATGCCTTTGGGCATACCACTGAGCACGCTATTGAACATGCCATTGGGTACACCACTGAGCACGCCTTTGGGTATGCCAGTGAGCATGCCATTGAACATGGCACTGAGCATGGCATTGAGCATACTGTAGCACTGAGTATGCCATTGAGCATGGCATTGAGTATGCCATTGAGCATGCCTTTGAGTATGCCATTGAGCATACCATTGAGCATATCTATGAGTATACCTTTAAGCATGTCATTGGGTATTACATTGAGCATGCCTTTGAGTATGCTATTGAGAATGTCATTGAGAATGCCTTTGTGTTCAGATGTTCACACGAGAGCGTCACAAGTGGAGCGAATTTGGACAATGGCCACACATGTTTGGTGGGACTGAAACCATGCTACAAACCATAAACCCTCTTCCCAGATGGAAGTGCATGGCTGTTGAGCCCATTGTGGCCTGTGTCACAGGCTCAGCTGAGATCATGACTGTTTCAATTTATGCTTCTTCGGTGTCAGTGTCCTGGTCCCCATAGTGGCTGCCATTGTCATCCTGTCAAAGCTTCACATAAATAAAAATGGTCATTTAACCTCCATATATCCACCTTGTAATCACTCCGCACAGGACTATGGATAGAACACCGCCAGCCATTGATACTGCAGCAGAACTCCCACATACCATTTTTGGTTGAATAAGGCATACGCTGGCCTTCGACCCCCCCCACCCCCCGGCTTCCTGTGGCTGTAGCATGCTTTTTGTCTGTATATAGCACATTTTACATGGGCTTGTCAAAAAAACTGTAAAAAGTGGCTGTTAGGAGGCTTTGCTGGGGTTGATGGACCTTTTGAAACAGAGACCTCCAGACTAAGTTTTTGATAAGTGCAGTTGATGGTTCTACATGGCGGGGGTTAGAGGCACGAGCCCCCCCACAATCCGAAAAAACGACACAAAATTTTGTGAGATACCAAGATCACTGCGAGATATCACCTGTGTGGCTGCAGTGAACAGGCATGTTATTATTATGCATTTATGAGTTACTGAACTTTTTGGGTTTCGTCTGCTGGCCTTCGCTCATTGTCTGCAGCTTTTACAAAACTCCCAAAAAAAATCCAGTTTAATTGAATATATTGAAACCACGTTGGGAAAATCCACAATGCAGAAGGGTCGACTGTATTATGCCCAGGTAACATCCCTAAAAGTATTGTCTGAATAATTGTAATGAATGAGTAATGAGAGAAAATGCTGACGCTTATTTGGAAAGGATGAGGACATCAGACAGCCTAGAGATGTTTTATACCCATTCTATCCCACATTGTACACTACACTCTCTCTTTGTCATTGTGCTGTTGTGATGCATGGAGAGGAAGGGCTGAAAACCCCAGTGGACTGAAGTGTAATGAAGTCTGAGGAGAGCATGATTCAGAGGGATGGGTCAATGGGAGTGGGGCATTGTGGGACACAGGTGGGGAGAACACAAGCCTGTAGAGGGACCTGGAAGAATGGGTTAGTGGCTGAAACTGAGCCTTATGGGTAAGGCTCGTAGCTAAGATTACAGCTGTCAATCAAAGTAAGATATGCTCCGTCAGGATGGAGGACAGGGGCATGTGAAGTTGGGGTAGGAGGATGGAGTAAGGAATTTATTAGACGTCAAGAAATTCAACAAATCGGCAAATCAACAAATTACCTCACACCTCCGGGTTAGGAGGTTGGAATCTTATGGGTTGGTTCATTTACAATTGAGGGTAAGGCTTTATTTTCTAAAGTGTTCAAAAAAGTGTAGAAAAGGAAAAGCTATCAGAAAGAGGGTTTGGACTATTCCAAGGATTTATTACACAAAGCCTGCTGAGTTACAGCCTGTACTAAAAGGCTTAATCTTAAGACTCAGTGACTGGAGAATGGAGGCACAGGACATTAACAGACCTCCCTAGGTAGGGATAATTGCTTCATTGAGGACGCTGCTCTCGCTGCTCTGCAGTAGCTGGTCAGCACCCATACTGCACAGTCATGACACAGTCATTGTGTCAACAATCACTTAGAACCTATTTGGTTCTAGCAACAGTCACTTAGAACCTAAAAGGTTCTGTCAACATTTGACTATCCCTTTTCTGGAATATTCTGAGTGATGCATCTGGTAATATCAGACAATATATCCTGTTTTATATGCACCAAGTGGTTCACAAAATATAATGGCGCAGAATCGAGGTGTATAAAAGAAATCAAAAACAGACATTATCTGGTCATCTTATATGATAAGAATTCGTTTCAACTGAAAGGGTTTTTTTTTTTTTTAGAAAAAGGAAGCTGTTGAAGAAAGCAAAATTCTTCGTTGAACCAATTTCTCCCCTGTGTTTCTGTGCATAATTTGAATGTTCCCTGTCGTTTAATTCAGTGGTTCAGGGATGATGGGATAAAACAGCACCCCGGAGCTCACGTGATATATTTGACAATGCATGTCATTGCACAGTCTCTTCCCCTTTAACTTTGTTCATTTCATTACAGCAGAGGTGCGGGAAACTGTTCTCAATCATAAAAGCACAGTATTAGATTTCTATTACAGTGCTTGTCATGCAACCATTCAAGACAGAGGGGTCACACTTGTCATGCTAACTTCAGAGGTACGACCACATTTCAGCCAATCTCTGCGCTCTGAGTGACAGGGACAGCAGAGTGCCTGACATTCTATTTGTTACTCATCACTGCAGAAATTTAACCTCGAAATGTCTAACTTCAAATAAAAACCCTCAAAGGTTCAAAGGAGGCAGAAACTTAAGCAGTGGGAATAACAATATAATAATGAATACTCAGAGTAGTAGGCTGCAGTTAATGGAACAGAATACAGTCCCTTAGAATCTGTAAAAATGGGAACTATTACTGTAACGATCCTATATAATTAAACTAATTAGACTTACCTTTACTTCTTCATAAATTTTGATGGCTCTAGTTTCGGGCAGTAGCAGTCTTAATGGTATGCTTTTATGAGATTGTTAGTTTGGATTTAGCAAAGACAGGTATGCCCTCTTAATTTACCGGGTATCTCTCAGCACATGACAGAGGGAATTGACTCTAAAGCAGTTTGTGATATTACACATTAGACTTGCAAATATAGCTGAGTAAAGCTCCGTTAATGACGTAAAACTGCAGACAGCTTGGAAACAAGGTGAGGTACAAAACCGGCTTACAGACAAGAACCCCAGCGTCATTTTGTCATGACAACTCGGTCAAAGTAATCAGGGTCTTAGAAAATATGCGTTTGGGTTTTATTTTCTCCTCATTTAGTTTTTGAGAACAACATCTGATTCCAGAAAACCCGGCAAACTTGCAGGGAACCAAAAATCAAGTGATGCAGGATTTGATATATGCACTGAAGTCAGCACTGCACCAGTGTCTGCCAAGATGAAGTCATCAAGCATCCAAACAAGTGGGATGGACTGAATCAGCTCAAGAGCTTGAGAAGCAGTCTTAGCGGGCAGAATGCAGCTGAGAAAGTGCCATCGACGTGATGTAGCACTCCGCGGGATCGGGCAGCAGGAATGAGAGTCTGCCGCTGGAGCCATAAATCACGCAGAAGTGAAACTCCTTTGTCTATCGATGCAGCCATGGTGAGATCCCGCACACTACGGAGATCTGTGTGTAGGATGGGCATGAATCCCATTTACATGAATGAACCTTCACTGGCATTGATTTTTATTTTAAATGATCAGTCAATTCATGCAAACTCCACAAACAGCATTTAATAATTCAGGGGAAGATCTATTAACCCTCATTCATACGGCAAAAAGTGATCGAGAAAAGATGACATCCCGGAGGCAAGTGGGAAACAAAAGGCAACATCATGAATTATTTAGCGGGAACAGGTGGGCAGCATCTGTCCATCAGTGGTGTTTGCATCTGCTGACAGAAGGGGCCAGATGTAAATCACCGAAGCCTGGCCAATTGATGAGCTGGGAGGTGCCTGTTTCCTTGAAAGTGGTTTTGATTGACAAGACTGACATCTACTTACTGGAGGCAGAGGGGAGTTTCCTATTAATCTGACCAAGTCTCAGTTCACTGTGGTACATTTTAGGAGGCGGTACCCTTGAGTATCTAACCTTCGACATCATGGCACATCCTCATCGATCTGCAGCAAGACCTTCAATCAGCCACATATTCCCATCTGAATCACAGGCTGCTTTCATCTGTGTTAGCGTTTAAGGTCTGATCATGAGAATGACTTTACTGGCTTCTGGGATTCCGGTGTAAAGACCATCCATGTTTCTGCTGATCCCTACTGAGTCTGTTTAATTAAGGGAGGGATAGTGAAATAGAAATTAATGAAATACATAAAACACAATAAAGCAAAACAGAGAAAATTAAAGGAATCCGAAGGGATCTGTGGACTGTTGATCTCAGAGTGTCATTAATAATAATAAAAAAAACATATAGCAAAAGAAGAAAAAACTCTGGTTTCTAATAGGAATTAGACATCTTCAGTCTTGAAGGCTGCTGTTTGTCTCTTCTGACAGGTTTTAAGTATCTTGCATTTCCACAAATGACCCCAGAGGGATAGGGTGTGGTTGTCCATTCAGGAATGGTGGTCAGGCAGCTGAGCATATATTGTCTTTATTCATGTCACTTGTTGTGTCACACTGCAAGTCTTCCCTTCCTTCACTATCAGTCCTGCAGCTTCCCCAATTCCTGATGCTGTCTGTTTTTCCTTTAATTCAGCACCTCTGTCTCCTTGCCCTCTCACAGAGCTGAAGAGGTGTCAACGTGTCTGTTTCGCTTCAAAGGTGGCAAAACGTCTGCTTGCTTCTCCATCCCGGTCTCCCCTGTGGAGATGGGCCGGGTCGCTCCGAGTCTCCTACCAACAATGTATCTCAGACTTCAAAGCAGGAATGTGGATATATTTTCCCAGTCTGAGGCAACTCAGGAAAGGAGTGGCAGGGAAACATCCACACCTGCAGGGCTGGAAGTCTTTTGTCCAAAGAACTAGTTTACAGAGCAGCGCCGCACTGGGGAGACACGGTGTGGTCTGAATGGGCCGGCTGTTACTTGTGGTTCGAGACAGAACTCAGACTTTGAAGCAAGACATTAAGCATCTCCTAGACAGGAAGCTTCTGCCTGTGGTGGAATGTTTAGGTACAACTTTTAATTTTCTCCACCTTTGCTGCAGATCTGGAGGATCTCCAGAATAGAACAAGTCCCTGAAGTCCCAGCTGCAGGGTCACTGCATGTTGGCTTTCTTTTTCTTTCTTTCTTTCTTCCAGTGCAGCACCCCACACTGCCTCAGCTCCATTATGTTCAGGCCCCTTCATCCATGTCATGGCAGCAGACTTCTCAATCAACACTCCATCGTTCAGCAGCCCTACTGGGCCTGCACTCTACCCTCTACCAGGCCTGCACTCCTTATATTCCTTCCAGAGGAACACTACCTGTGCTTTACTGGCCCCGCAGCCCGCAGGCAGTCCAGTGGCTCTGTGGATGGCAGAGAGCCATATGCAGGGTCTTCAACTGCCGCAATCATTCTGCTGAATCCTGAGAACAGCGATTCTTGTCAAACCCCCTATCAGCACATATTACATCCTGACTTTCCTTGGAACATGGCAAGATAGAGATAGACTAGGCGCATATCTCTCTGCTGCTGAATGCATTTTACACTGGGGAATGAAGAAGAACCACAGTTTCAGGCTACCTTAAGTCCTCAGTCCTATTTTTCTCATAAAAAAGGAACTGAATAACCCTGGAAGTGGTGTGACAAACCCATAAACCGTCCTTGTTTGGAGAAAATTTCCACTTTGTGGTGCAGTGTCTGGCTCAGTTCTGTGTTACTGGTTCAAATCTCATAGCTGGTGAAGGAATTTTATCGGTGCTGTTAACCCCAGTGGCTCCAGGGACACTGTCTGAACCTCACTTGCATGTTGCGTTGGACAAAAGCATCCCCTAAGTAAATGCGTTGTAATTACTGTAAGCATTATGTTAAACAGAGATTGCAGGTGTGCAGCTGTCCTGCAACCTGAGCCATTTGGTGGATGAATCACCTTAATGTGATGCGGGGGAGTTGGCATCAGGATTCAGGTAAGAGCCACTGTGCATCCAAAGTATTACCATAGCTTAGAAGTAACATTTCAGGAACGGCAAAGCACATTAGCCATGAGCAGCCCAAATGTTCCCAGGGTGGACTTGATCTCAGTATCCCACAATCCTCTTTGTTTCATGCTTGAGGATAAACACTGGTGTCTCCATGTCCGTTTCTGCATAGGTGTGTATGCGCTCCGATTACCTCTCAAAGAACAGATATATACTTGGTAACTGTGAGGTGACTTGTAAATATCACTGACTCCACCATGACTGGGTTATGAGGTCACATGGTGTCTCAGAGCCCCATTAGCAAACTGACAAAACCATATAAGTGTGAATCAATATCACAGGGATGTCACATGATAAAATCCTTTGCCACCGTCAAGCCGCTTTTTCTTTTCTGAACCTTGCCGGGCCTCTTTGGACTCCACCGCCGCCGCACTTTTTCCTCTCACGCTTTTTAAACTATCAGTATTAAGTCTTTATTGGCCAGGCTCTGCCCCCGGAGAGAAAGGGCAGGTCTCTCGGGTCACTTTATGAGTGCGGCCACCATGTCATTTTCATTAAACATTTCACTTTGTGGAGAAACATCTCCCCAGGGACAAGGCGTCATATTACTCTGCTGCTAAGTAAAGTGCCAAGTTTCCGTTTATCTATGTATCCGCTGCTTCCATCAGAAACAGGAACACTCTCCACAGGCCCTAAAGCAGTGATGACTAATTATTATTAAGAGGAACGAATGCATACCTATCCGGACTGAGGAGTTACACCAGGGACACTGGCACTGATACCATGTGGGCTGGTTATTCAGAGGGGAATCAGGGGCTAAAATCATTAAAACAGGTGGAAAACGTACTTTGTGATATAGAAATGTGTTCTGTATTTGTGTGTTAGCGTTTTAATCATTCCACCCAGATAATTGCAGCCAACAATCCAAAGCTGGAGCCTAGCCTGTATCCAGGAATTCTGTCACACACTGTTCCC
>JAODJU010000119.1:20437524-20455062 GCA_026776725.1 Gnathonemus echidnorhynchus | reverse complement strand
TATATATACTGTATATAGAGAAAGCATTATAATTTTAACTGGTCATTTGACTCACTTTGCCTTCTATCTGTGATTATCTCAACCAACCCAATTTCAGGCAGCCTTCTGGCTTCCCGCTTGAAACAGGAGACTCATGCTTTGTGGTCTCTGTCTCTCAGGTGCCAAGACACCCTCCGAAAACCGTGCCTGCTGTTAATAACCATTGTACTGGGTTAGGGGCTGGGTGAGCTGAAGAAAGAACGCTGCATCATTCAACACAGGCATGAGAATCCAGAAGAACCTAGAGGAGCATTCCACAAGCGCTTTCTGGGAGATGTTTTAGGGGATCACTTGAGCTTTCTTTGACATCTCATTGATTTTTTTTTCCCAACTTTATGCTCTTTCGGAGTGTTGCAGATATACTGTGTAGGGCTTATCTCAGACTCTGAGTTGAACTTAAAAAATTAATGGAAATGAGTATATTTTTATTCTTTGTTCCTCAAAGTGCAATATATTCTCATAGTAGACCATAGTCTCATAACAGAGCATAGCAAAATCTCAAAGTAGGTCAAATGGCCAATGATATAGAGTTACCAGGTCACAAGCAAGTAATAATGAGACCACTGTATACATTTTTAAATGCTGTGACCCTTACTTTATATTAGAAGATTAACAATGATGTGTTTCTCACCATGGGTGATTTTTAGTAATGAATGTAAAAATAATCTGTCTGGTTCTGGCTGTCCTTGAGCATATCAGTGAAAGTACATTTTCAAACATCACCGGCAGCAGTGCGTGACATCACAGAGGGGAGGGCAGACAGCAGCCAGGACTGAATGACACATGACCGACGGGTGTTCCATAAGTCTACGCAAAACTGGATTAGCTTTTTGTTGATTGCTCCGAGGCTGTGGGCAAACTGCTCTTTTCAGACGCCGCTCTACATTTATTTGGTTCACATGTCTTGCAGCAAAGCAGGAATCAGGCACTGAAACAGAGAGTAGGTTTGTACGTGCAGATTGTAGGAAATATACTGTAGTTCTGTCCCTTTCCTGAACCTCAGCACGCCTGAAAAGGCAGGTAGACAGCAACGGGTGGTTTTTCTGAGTGCCAGCACGCCCTTCTTCACAGGCAGAAAGGCTATCCATGATGTTATTGAACAATGCTGCATAATAACCAACGACACATTCAGGCGAGCGAAAACCAATACGCTGCCATCCATAGCAGGTGAGGATGATATTAGTAGTGTCAGGCCTACAGGGCTGTGGGGTCAGATCCCTGCTCACACATACAAATTCATCCAGCACAGCGGTCCGGTTCAGGGCCTGGCACCTTCCTCAGCTCTGAACGAAAAATAAGCAGGAGTGACAGAAGCAATCGGATATAAACATATGAGCTCAAATTGCAGCTGAGATGGTTCTATTCAGAAGATCACACTAGACAGAAGTAGATTTAGTGGGGAAATGTGTCTTCAGCAGATCACAGAAGCAGTTACGCTAAAAGCAGGCACATGCCCTGGAATGAAAGGCAACACAGCAGGCATTTATGTATTAATCCGCCCATCCCTTGATTTTCCATAACCTCTTATCTGGTACAAGGTTTATTTAGCCTGGAGTCTATCCCAGGATGCACTGGAGACACCCTGCATGGCATACCAATTATTTCTATACCAACAAGGAAAATAAAAAAGTAATCGGATGTTACGTAATCACATCCCACGCTTGATCTGAACCTGAGATACTTAGTCTATCTGTAACAGGGAGCCGGTGATGACCAATCAGAAGACAGATAACATGCATATATTGAGCGAGGTCGAAAAGTGCTGGGCAGCTTCTCAGTTGGGGAGGTTTGATGGAAGAAGAAGGTGATTTACAGCAGTGCAAGTAGGAAGGGAGTGATGTATCTGTATGGAGAAGTTCACAAGGAGTGCACTGTAGGAATATATGGAAATAGAGATGAAAAACACTAAGGAAAAAATGGCATGCAATCATAATAGTGTTATGGCAATCCACCCACAGTGATTACTGCTCCTTTGGGTATAGAATAATAGAAAAGGTGTGGTTAGAACATTGATTCTAAGAACACTTCTGTTAGGAACTCGGAACGGGTTAGACACATCTCCATACAGCCCCAGAGGTCATTTATCCCTTTGTAGTGCAGTTTGGGGAAAAACATCTGATGGTTAACAATTAGAAAATGAAAAGTGAAGGAAAATCAGCACAGGTGAGAATTGATGGCACAGGAAAATTTGTGATAATTCCCGTAGGTAGTTTAGGTTTGGTCAAAATTGAATTAAAATCAAGGAGGTACCATAACAGTCAAAGGTTTGGATACACAAACCCATAGAAAAGTTTATTTGTACTATTCTCTACATTTTAGAATAGCTACAGGCATAAAAACTAGAGAATAACATGCATAGAATTATGAACTGATCAAAAAAAAGTGCTAAACAAAAAATTGGTGAACTCCCATGAGCTTGTTCCAGTGTGGTTTTCTGATTGTCTTCCTCTTATTTCTATTGGTTTTACCTTCTTGCTTTTCTTTGACCCCTCATGGTCCCATTATCGTGTCGGGCTGTCAGTGTAAATAAGAAATTGTTCTTAGTGAATTGCCTGGAAAAATAAAGGTTAAATTTTAAAAAATGAAATTGTTTTTCTCTTTTTTCCCCCATTGTGTTCAGTTTTGTTAAATAAAACCCCTACCCTTGGAGCCTTACTGTGGATCGTCCATCCTTCGCCATGTCCGTCCGTAACAGGTCCGTAACATATACAGTATGTCGAGCACTGATTGGTTGCTTTTCCTTCTCACTCTGGTTAAACTCCGCCAAAACCATTACTGCTGTGTTTAGGTCAGATGGCCAGGTCATGTGATGTGACACTTTATCAGTCTCCTTTGTACAGTATGTGGCTTCAATTGTCCAAACTATTGACTGGTACTGTATATCATTCACTATTCTACTATTTTGGTGGAAGAAGGTGATTGAAAACTGGGGAGTGAAAGTGATGGTGTTAAGATTCTGCCCGTTTCCTGTAAACACATTGGATGTGAGTGTTTCTGAATGTGAGTGTACAGCAGCTGGTCCCTGGGAACTGTTAATTGGGAGAAGTTATTAATGGTACGATGCCCAGAGCAGTTCCCTGGAACATTGTAGAAGGTTTGGGGTCAAGCAAGCAGGTAGATGGCTGGAGATTAAGCAGGTAGCAGGAGATGCTTGGTTTTGAGAAAGAAAGAAAGAAAGATCTGTAAGAGGCACTGATGCTGGCAGTCATCTGCAGTAAGAGAGCAAGGAAAGGATTAAAAAAGAAGGACGCTGGAGAAAACAGTTTACTCAGATTAGTTAGTTGGCATGTTCAGTAAGAGAAAAAGAACACATTGTATATTTTGTTACATAACTTACAGAACTATACTTTGACTCACTCTGTGTCTACAGGAGGCAGAGCTTTGTCGGGGCTGAACAGGTCACCTATGTCTATATAACAATTTATCACGAGTCCTGTGCTAACAAGGGCCTAAGATAATGAAAGGCAGATGACCCCAATTAGGCTGTCAGGCTCATTAGAGTTGAAATATGGCTGCCGGCTTCAGGAAGCTGAGAGTCTGAGGTGCATTCAGTTGTTCTGTTATGCTTTCTGAGGTGGCGTGGTGGTTCGGGGGGGGGCACTGCTGTCTCACACTTCCCAGGCTTAAATTCAGCCTCCACTCTGTGTGCCAGATACCAAACTGGGGTATAGAAAGATCCTTTTATGCACCGTTCACAATAGAAGATCCAGGGATGGCAGCCTGTGGAACTCGCTCCTATCCTATCGTAAATATCTTTAATAGATCGTGCCGCTGTTCAATTTCACGTACAGCCACCATGGATGAGGAATGTAGGGATTGGGGGGCAGATTTGAACCCAATCTCTCAGTGGACCACTGGAAGTAGATCAAACCATAGCGCAATTAGACTGCGGGACAGCAAAACAGACCTGTGAGATCTGGGGACCTTACTTTGGCTGACAGACCTGAACAGATTTTATTGTATTATCCCCGTCCTGTTGCTGTTATCTGCTCTGTAAGAGAAGAAAGTAATTGCACCTGAACTAGCAAAAAGAGTGTCCGCCTCAGGGCTTTGAAGACAAAGGGATTAAGGAACTTAAGCCACATCATAGTGCACAGCAAAACAATCCATTGAGCTTTCAGTTTTTTTTTCCACTGTCATGGCAACTGCAGTGTCAGAGCAGGTGAACGAATATGACTAGTTTGGGGTTAGCTGGGATCTGGGGGTCGGTGCCTGCAGGTCGGCACTGCTGAGCGCCCAGATGATGACTGTCCCTGTTCTGTACTAAGAGAGCAGCTCCCGCAAGTTCAGTTTGTCAACAAACATCTGATTATTGTCAGAGACTTAATGTCCTGACCTTTGCTTCCGTATGTCTGCACCTTATGTTTCTGCTGAATTTTTATATTATTACTAGCATAAATTAGAGTTTAAGGGCAAAAAAAGAGCAGTTAAACAACTCATAAGTTGGAAACA
This sequence comes from Gnathonemus echidnorhynchus, assembly GCA_026776725.1. Taxonomy (NCBI): domain Eukaryota; kingdom Metazoa; phylum Chordata; class Actinopteri; order Osteoglossiformes; family Mormyridae; genus Gnathonemus; species Gnathonemus echidnorhynchus. The sequence continues at coordinate 20,450,571 of JAODJU010000119.1, read as the reverse complement.
TTGCTGGTTTCTTTTGGCATCCTGTATCCTACTACCTTGCACTTGTAAACGTACTGTATGTGTATCCATACTGTGCTGGATGAACCTTGCTGTATCTGTGAGGACTGTGAGAATCGTGGCAGTGCTGCACGCTGTGTCTCCTGGATGCTGTTAAGCTCGGGAGTCCTGTGAGTAGGAAGATCTTGATCCAGTAGAGTGGAAATAACTTTTTGGCCTTTCTGGCCGCTGAGTGCTATACGGGACTTCCAGATGATCTCCTCCACTGATCAGGTTCTGAAAAGTAATGCTGGTCAACCCTTTAGGCGATATAGACAGCTGCCTAGAGCACTATCTTCTGAGGGGCCACCAACATAGCAGCCCTCCACTCCAGCATGAAGATCACAGTGCATGTCCGGCTTCACATGGGCTTTGACGGGCATTGCTAAAAAGGGCAGCCATCTGCCTGATGCCCCCCCTTGAATGAATAGAAGGTGACATCCTTCCTTGTCACAAGAGGGGACATGCCCACTGCTACATCTATGCTCCTGTCCCCTGTCAGGAGATGTTTAATCCCTGTTGAAAACTGTTAAATTGGCTTTAAAAGTGTTGTGGAACAGTGTCAGTTCATAATTGGAAACCCCTCCCTCACATGTTGCGTCAAGGCGACAACTCTTCCTGAGTGACTGTTTGCTCCTTTGTTTTGGTAAATGACAGGCAGTTTGTCATCGCATGCTGACCCGCTTGTGTTCCTACATTTTTCTTCGGTTTAAGTTTAGAAACTGTGATGATTTCATTATTTTCACCCTAAGTGTTTATGCTTTGCGATTATCATGTTTTCCTCACACTCATTTTTTTCTTCTGTGTTCTGCTGTTCAATACATGCAAACAAAGTTTTAAATATAGTGTTTTTTTGTCACACAGATGTCTTTAGTTTGGTCTGGGCCTTTTGAATGGCAGGCAGTTTCCAGACAGCACATGGCTTGTCGTTGGTAATCAGACATAATGTGGGAGCTAGTTTTTTGGCCAAGGTTCCCAGTTACATGGCGAGTGGGAGTCTCTGATGGGCACTTGTGCTGTAGCCTGGGACTTTAATGCCTGCTGGAGTCACCAGCTCCATCTGCCAGGACGCTCTCTGAGTGTTAGACGTGACTTAGTGCCGCTCCCAGCAATATGTCAGCCCAAGGGAATTCCTTAGTGGCCTGATTCTGGAGCTCTCCCTCTGCTGTTTGTGCTGGGGCTGCCCTGGACACAGGACTTTAACCACAGACGTCAACACAGCATTGCTTTAACAGAGAGTTCAACCCGCCAAGTTCAAGCAAACAACGTGTCCACTGCTGTTGATCCTTCTTATATGAATAATGTTGTTGCTGTTATACATGTTCTTCTTGTACTTTTTTGGTAAGCAAGTAATAGTACAATATATCCTCCTGAGACCCAAGGGAAAAGCGTCTTTCAATTGTAGGTTATTTGCCTTTGGAGGAAATAAGACATCTTACAATTTAGATTTTTTCAAATTTATTTTTATTTTTAATTTCACACATGTCCTCTTTAGTGCACAACAGGAATAAATATGTTTCCTAACATCAGTGAAAAGATAGATGCAAAAATGAAATGTCCACTACAATGGACATAAATGAATGGGTGGGGTCTCAGGAGGATATGAAATGGGCTGATAGACATTATTTCAGGTGATTTTCTCCAGTAAAATATCAAATATATCAATGTGTCTCAGCTTTGATTTATGGGGTAAGCCTGTCTGTTCTTACCAAACTATAAAAGTGCCAAAAGGGGGGGGTGTAAGACTGGGTCTGGGGCAGAGCGACTAGAGAACCACGTGACATAGGGGTAGAGGGAAGCAGTTTGGACCTTTTTTGGGTACTGGGGTGGAAATTAATTAAACAGAAGGGTGGAGAGGAAGAGACAGAAGGAGAGGGGAGGGGTGAGACTGGGGCGTGGCGCCCTGGCTGGGCGTTCTGGGGGTGGGGGGGAATTAATTAATGCACAGGAGACGTAAATACCAGGCCTTTTCACCTGATCTCAGGTTGCCCGGCACGTCACACCGCATTTCACAGGGACAGCTTCTGAACGGCTCCAAAACACCGGATTACACATTTGTCCCCAGTACTAACCCTCATACCTCATCCCCTAACAGGGACCCACTCTGGCTGGCTGTCTGTCATCGAAGGGATTTGCTTGGCATTACTGGACTATCTTAGCCTTGGCATATTGCACTCAGGCTTGGTGTCTTACTAAAATCTCTTCTGGGTGATACTTGGCTATAAAAATTAAGATGTAAGATTCTAAGCACTAATTATACTGCTGAACCTGTCCAGGGTGCAGCACAGCCTCGTTCCAGCCTCCCACCATCACCATGACCAGGACAAGCATTTAAAAGGCGGATGGATGGATGGATGGATGGATGGATGGATGGATAATATAGCTATGTTTTTCACACCTGTCTAGCACTTTCTTGCCAATCATAGGAACATCAGCCTATCAGCACTCGTTCCTACCTACCCTCAGCTATATGCTTATTTTTTATTATCCACCTCAATTGTATGTTCTTTGTACAAAAGCATCTGCCAAATAAATTAATGTAAAAGTAAATTAATTTAAAAGAAAAACCCTATGATCCATCTTACAAGTCATTTATTTACACTGTATGGCTCCAGTGTTTTGTCTGCCTTAGTAAGTGCCTTAATGAAACATCACCACCAATTATGAATTCTGTCACTCTCCAGAATTACTATTCGGGTGTCAGGAGCCCAGGAGGAATCTGGGAAGGACCTTCCTGGCCCAGCAGTTGTGAGCTGTTTACTCTTGTGCTGGACGTGTTGGCACGTTGGTCACAGTCAATATACAATGGGGTTAGAAACCATTTGTGATTGGTTCCGACAGAATTTTTCAGTTAAGTCAGTTAGTAATTAACAAAGTAATTATCTAGACGGCAAATGACTTCACCTGATGTTTAGGCTGGGTGCTGTCTAGAACACATTCTGCCAAAGCCTTCTGGTACCAGTCCATGCAGAACTGGGCCTGATGTGTGCACCTCACTCAGTGCTGGTACTGGCTGTGTTCACTGGAATGATCCAGGTTCAGCCAAACAGCAGAGTCGACCACCTGGCCCCCACTCATCCAAAAAAATATTAACAGCAATCAAGTACCATAAACAGCCCCCCGTTACAAGTCCAGAATTCAGATGTCAGTTCCTGCAATTCTTTCACGAATAACAGTGCGTCTCCACATATCTGCATGTCCACCTTCCAGAGATACAGTTGAATGTTTACAGCAAGGCCATTTGTGGAGTTCAGCCCCCCTGCCACCTCTGGTAATTGGTGGGCAGCTTTGTCCAGAAGAACGCTTTGTTCCTGTGGAAGGAGGGAGCTTGGCACAAGAAGCTGCTGTCAGACTGTACAGCCCCGGTGATTCTGCTGCCGCCGTTACCAACACAGCGTGGTGCCATTCGACACCCCCATGCCTGAAGACATGGAAATTATTATTATTATTGTTGTTGTTGTTATAATTGTTGATGTTGTTGTAGTTAATATAATAATAGCACATACACATACTTGAAACCAATGACGAGAGGCAGAGAGAGCAGGTACATCTGTAGCTGGTTGCCATGGACACGAAGGAAAACTGAAAAGCATGATAAACAGTTATACTATAGCAGTGTCCTAAGGCTGCAGAGATGCACACATTATGTGGATAAAAACAGTGAAATATGCGAGTGGCTTTTCCCGAAAAGGAATGAAAAAACAACAGGCAAAGATAAATGCTCTTAACTATTTAGCAGCAATACCAAGGATTCCAGATCTGTTCCTCGAACATGAATCCAGCGAGGAAACACATTAAGTTGCAGTCACTGTACCTCAATCCGAGGTATTTGACATCAGAACTGCTCATGTGGTGCAACTGAACTGCTATTCATGGTGCCCTCATCACTGATCAGCCAACAGGCACAGTGGGCACCTAACCTTTAACACATGAATACTGATGGTCAGTAGTGAACCATTAGAATGACCATTACACAGTTACCGCACCCCATATGACCATTACAGTTACTGCAGACTGTCATGACTGGTACGGCGAATGTTACCGCAGCCAATTGATACCATTACAAATGACACAGTGAACATTGTTACAGCAGGTGATCAAGAGCACCAGCATTTTCATGAATCTGCCTGCTTTCCTGAATTAACTGCATACAGCCAGTCTTCAAAGCACAAAGGAATTATATCAAAATGCAAATATGGCTTCACATCCACCTAAAATAGACTTACAGAATGTAAGATTATGCTTCTAATCTCTCTGTATCGTAAACAGGGCCTTTGAAATGTAATGAAGTCATTTAACACACCAAAGTGCCTTACTCTGCATTTTATTCAAATGTGCTGCTACGCTCATATCCATCATTTAGGGAAAAGCACTTATCGTATTGTATGTTCACGGTCTATTACTTAAGAGTATTATTCCTGCTATATGCTTCATAATCCCATATTGCTATATAGCACATGAAAAAAGTCTTACAGTGATTTTTCTGTGAGTACTGAGAATCCTGCTTAGTAAATGACTGGATGGAGTCAATGTCCATAAATGAAAAACTGGCTTGGCACAGAGGTTCTGGATCATGATGGCTGTGTATGTGCCCCCATGCTGGGGATGGGCTCCTTCTTGCCCCTAACCAGGATCGAGCTTCGAAGATGGATGGATGGATGGATGGATGGATGGATGATATATTTCCCCTTCAGGCTGTACATGAATCCTGTGACATTACTGGGCCTTCCAGATTCATCACAGGATACCAGGCCAAAGAATCTTTGTGCCAAGCGATTTAATAAACAGGATTCTCTCTACTCTTACTTTAAGACTTTTCTATATACTATATAGCAATATATTCTGAATTCCCCATGGAAGATACAGTATCTATCATCATCACATGAGAAAACTGTGAGACTTGACACTAAGGAACCATGCAAGCTACACACACACACACACACACACACACACACACAAGAGTGGAGGCCACACAGAGTGCTGGTTCTAGACCATTTCACCTGGGGGGCCAGACTGGGGCCAGTTGTTTTGTTAGGGGGCCAGATGCATTTGACCTTAATGTCCTGCAAATATTACTTACGCTAGATTGCCAGCATTAAGAAGCAGAGTTATTTATTTAGTTATTTATGCAATGCTTTGCAGTTATATGCCAAAGTTTTTACAAATATGTAACTCACTCTGATTTCATGTTTTGACTGACTTTCTACTACAAAATTGATTATTTTCTTCTGTCATTAAGTGCATTTTTCACCAACTGAAGCGTCTCGACCACCCAGTGCACCCATGCTGAGAGTCCGTCAAGAAAATACACTTATGTTTGTGTTCCGCCGGTTCCCAGCACACAAAAGTTTAGCCCCCATATATAAATAATAATTACAGTAATAATAATCCATTTTTTTTTCAGATCTGAGTAGCATACTTATTTAGGGGGGGCACGGAGGGGTATGCATGTTGCCATGGGGGCACTGGCCCCCCTGCTCCACCCTTAGAACCACCCCTGGGGGCCAGAATGGTGTAGGTGCTGAGTCATGCTTTTCACTGGATCTTTGTGGGCACTATCACTGCTGCTCTGGTACAGGGGCAGAATGTGGACAAGGCCCAAGGGGTAAGACTCAGCCATAAGGCCGTAACAACCATTTTCAAGGGGGTATCACTGAGATTTTTTGAGCTTTTGTGGAGGATGGAGTCTGGTCCGCCAGGAGGAGATGGAACTTATGTAGAGAGGCCTTCCTCTCTGTCAGGACGAGGCCTCGGGACTCAGGACAGCTTGTCGGACAGCATTCTGCTACTCTGCTATTCCCCTCAGTGCCACATTTGCCCCTGCGTGACCTCCTGCCGGCCCTGGCCCATCGGACGCAAGGGGCAGTAGGGCTTCCACTCTGCTGAATTATGGCCACATTGCTTACATCTCCTCAGGGCTGTGAGGGTGAGAAGGAAAGCTAACAAGGCAGAGAGTTTGGATTTGAAATCTCAAATTCGCATTTTCAGAGCCAGAATTAATAAATCAGTCAGTACTGCCGACACATGGGAAAAGCTACATGAAATATTTATTCCAGACCATGTTAACAATAAAAAATACAACTGAGCAGCTAAGAGTGCAATAGCTATCAGGGAAAGCAGTCAAGAATCACTTTCTAACACAACATTAAAGGTGGATTATACATAAAAAACATACATGCTGCATGGTAAAAGTGGAAAATATCAGCAAAAAATAAAACAAAGACAAGCACATACAGTATTTGCATTACAAGGCTAATTCTTCTGCCATGCACTTTTATTCAAAGTCCCTCACGTACAGCGAATAGCTTACAGGTATACATTTAAAATACATTTTTACTGTTTGCCTCCTTTTTCAACACATTCCCTAAAACCATAAAAATAAACCATCATGCCTAGGCTGCTATAGCTAACTTAAAAAGGGTCAATAATTAAGCGTTTTCCTCAGAGAGTTACATTGTTTAATCCTGTTCCAGATACTTACGCTTCATGCCAATTGGCATGGAAAGCCACCCCCTCCCAACCCCCCACACACGAGGAAGCCAGGGTGTAAACGACACTGTGGTCAGCCTGGGAGTGAAAGCAGTCATTTTTTTCAGGCAATCCAGTCTGGAAATAAAGGGAAACATGAATAAGAAAATAATCCTGTTTTCCCCCGAACTCTCCAAACGAAAAAGTTACGCTTGTGGGGTTATCTTTGTAGTTTTCTGTGTGAAATAAGAGAAGAGAGTCTGCAGAGCTTTCTGGAGAAACTGGGTCTGGGAGTAATGAAATCATTGAGTGGCGTGTGTGTGTGTGTGTGTGTGTGTGTGCATGGGTGTGTGTGCATGTGTGAATCTGTGTATGTCTATGTGTATGTGTGTGTGTGTGTTTGTGGATTACACCAAATGTTCCCCACTACTGTATGTGATAAAAACCTGTCATTTTGATGTTGTGGAGACATCAAGGTCCCCACAAAGATCTGTGAATGCAATCAAAAAACTAAAAATGCCAAAAATGTTTGATTACTTATGGATAAGGTTAGGGCTGAGTAGGGGTTAACATCATCATATTGGGATTAGAGATTTCGACATATATGAATGGAGAGTCCCCACAAAGATATAATTACAAACCTGTGCATATGTGTGTGTGCGCGCGCGCGTGTGTGTGTGTATGTGTGTGTAGGTGTAGTAGGTTAGAAATGGAATTCTAGGGGGTGAAAACACATCAGCGGTCTGCACCCAGCAGTCTGCTCATCGCTCCCCCCAAGGAGTATTACAGACCAAAATTCCCTTTTACACAGGAGCTGTCTGTAACTCTGTCAGCCTGGCAGCTGGACTGGCAGCCATTTGCCATGAGCTGTTTGCCTGTTTCTCACAGCCTTCATGTTGTTGTCCTAGGTGTGTCCTGGAAAGCTGATTCTGGTCACTCTCTCTGTGAAATCCCTGTCAGTACCACTGATGCCATAAAAGCAGGAGCACTGCATCTTGCCCTGTGTGTGCATGTTCTCCTAACAACAGTAAACCATGACAAACAGTCCAGGTGAAGAAGCACCATCCTTGGAGTCCAACCCAGACCCTGAGACATGATGTCATGCATCCTTCTCTGCGTGGGGTGAAGGGGGAGCCGCAGTGCATTATGTGAAACATCTTCGCCCCTTAAAGGTGGAGATTCCATAGTCATGCTTTGGGAATGTGATTAAGGAACCTGGTCCACAGGCATAATGTTACAGGTTTCAAGTATTCAAAGCAGCTTTTACTGTTGTACCTTATGGCCAAGTAATTAACGCCATGTAACCTCAGCTTGTGGAAGATATATCACTTCAGTGAAACATTTTAGCATGATGCTCAATAGGAAGAGTGATGTTGGATGGATGCATGGATGGATGGATGACCAAGTCAGGAGGTCAGTTCTTTTTACATCGCTCCTGAAAGGTCTGTTATCTTTCTGCCTATTAAAAGTTCACCTTTTAAAGTACAGTAAGTTTCTGTCAGGCGTTTCTGGTTATTGTTAATTGTTGTTATTTATATAAGTAATTGAGCAATTTATTTGAACATCCCCCCTTGGTCTTAATTGCTGCTATTTATCATCATTTTAAATCCCTACATCACTCTTCTGCACAGCATGTCCCATAACACTGGTGTGCATCTGCATGCCCTTCAACGACACGGCAATGCAGCGAACAGGGAATCACTCTGTATCTGTTTAGCACGGCCGAGTTGACCTTGTCATCCACTCTTGTGTTTCCTGCATCTGTCTTCACTTGCCATCCCTTCTATGCCCAGCCTTAAAATATTCATTTGATATCCATAAGGGTTTGGTGTGTTGCCAACACAATATATCAATTTTACAGTTAATGTGGTATGAAACCACAGACATTCCTCCCAATGAGTCCAGCAAAAATATTGCATGCAATGATGCAATACATACGCCTCGGGCAAGTAAATCAGGGGCGTAGGAGTATACTAACGCCAAAGGACACAAGCAGCATATGAAATTAGTGTTAAAATTAGATAATAAGAAGCTTGGAATATGGTTTACTAATTCAAAATGACTTGCATGCCCATCCATATATAGTACATAGATAAGCGATTTTCATCTGTAAACACAGCCAAAATGTTCAACTGAACAATAGCCAATCTCCCAGTTGTATCTCATTCATGAATTTAAACCATTTAGCCATTTTATTCCCAGTTTATACTGTATATTTTCATTGTCTTTGTTACGTATGGCCATGGAATGTAGCCCTGGTGAGGCCGGTTCAGGATCCAGGGTCGGCCATTACTGTTGTACCTTTGAATGCAAAAATTACCTGCATTTTTAAAATAATTAAAGATAAAAACAACATAATTGTTACAGTTGTAGAGTGTGAAATGCAGGAGGGTATTGATGATTTGGGGAGGGGGGCGGGGGTCGGGGACACATGCCCAGGAACAAGCAATGGCGTTGGGGATTAAGTTAGATAGTAAACCGTTTATGTTGTTCTACCATCATATCCCAAAGGTGCCTGGTAAAATCCCCTATTCTATCCTCCAAAATCCCTATTTTTTGTGCATTTTCTCACCTTCCATCTTTGGAAAATTGTATGCTTTATACAGAGCCTTGAAGAGCATCCTGGTCAGCTATCAAAGTGCCGCTCGTGTGCATGATGATGTCTAGCTGCAGGAGTCACCTTTGAGCCACGTTCCTCGTCTGCAAGCTGCGCTGTTGCTTTATAAAGTGAAGCCACAATAGAGCCATAGAGAAAAGAGGCACTTCACTGACTGATGGCTTGTCATTCAACAGCACTTAAACGCTTTAGGAATCTAGTTCAAATGAGGTTCTGACCGTGTGCCTTTGTTGTTCCTGCCCTTCTCTCTACTTCCTGTTTTTTGTTTATGTTCGTTTGCCTTGTTTTGTCTTTGTTTTGAGATATTTCATTTCCCTGCCTAGTTGCCCACTTGGCCTCCCCCCCACCCATTGTTTCTGGAAAGTAAAGCTTCAAGGTGAAGGCAAACTGTCACCAAACACTAAAATGACGGGCCTTTGGATTATCTTCCATGGCGTGTGAGGACCATTTAGGCAGCATGAGTCACCAAGGTTCAAACTGTATTCTTGTGTGACCTCAGGGACAGTTTCCTTGTCTTGTCATGCTCACCATGTGTTCATCAAGAGGCTATAATTTAATTGGTTAGCTGAAATGACATCACCGAAAACACTAAAGAGATGTCAGCCTGCCCGTTATGTGACATATTAGGAATTTCACTGCTTATGCCATGAATATTGCCGTGACTTACTTACAGCACAGAACCCAGATGAGGTGCATCTCTAAACCTGAGAATGTCAAATTCAGAAAATGGAGTGACCATGGAAATAGCAGAATAACACAATCATTTTCATACAGAATAGCTTATCTTGGAGATACAATATCCCAATGTCAAAATGCTTAATACCAAAAGCTAAACTGAGTTTGTGCATTCAGACACAGATTATTTGTTTCCTGTTCCTTTTTTCGGATTCCACCTTTAAGCAAAACTCGGAAGCTCTTCTCTATCATGCCGGTCAATCCCTCAAACCGGAGACTGTTTACACATTGGGCTCCTTTCAGGCTAAAGCTGTTTACATGCCAGAGTCAGACCGTCAATAAGACATCACAGCATGACACAGCACCAAGGGCAGAGATTTGGTTTCAGCATCAATAGGGACCAAATCAGCCCCAACCCCCTGCCCCCTAAAAGCACATGGCACTCCCACAAAATAAACAGGGACATGTCCCTGCCATCCATACCCACATCTAGACCCTTGCACAGCTCAACTTGATGCCAGGATCAATCAGAGAGCTACAAGAGAAGCATGCATATGTATAACTCTGCACACTGTGGCACAGGTTCGTGAGCTTGAGCTATAAAATTTGAGCTGTTTGTGTGTAACATGGAGACAGCATCTAGCACGCTCCGATTGTTGGTATGCACCTATCTCCTTATAGTCCATCTCCACATCCAGGGTGAGTTATTTTTGCCTTGGAGGTGGAAACTGATTTAGTGCCACCCTGACAAGCAGGTCACCCCCAGCCAAGCCACGGATGATGCAAGTGGTCACATGGTCAGTGGTCACATGGTCAGTGGTCACATGGTCGGTTTTTAGACTTTTTTCACAGGTCAGGGTTCAGGGCGTGACAGGACAAAATGCTCACGTTTTTGTTTTTGTTGTACCCCCAGATGGTATGAAACTTTGTCAAATAACACTATGACAGTCAAAGAATAAAAAAAGTAAAGAATATAAATCAAAATAAATTGGAATCAAAGCAGAGCATAGAAGACTCATTTACTTATGTTCAGTTTATTCAAATTGTATTTAACTATGTTGTAACCTTCAATGAATCTGTGCTTTTTTTGGGTCCATGCATTTTTTTAATAGAAGATCCGTCTCTATCCAGATGGACTTTCAGGTCAAAATTTTGTATTAGGTACCAAGCAGTGAAAGGTGTTTGGGGTAATATTTTGCCCGTGTCAGGTGTGTTCAATTGACCCTGAACAAATATTTTTGGAGATTACTTTCTATGAACTCCATATGGCTGGAATTATTTGTTTGATGTCAGCCAGTGTGGGTCTGATATCATCTGACACATCATGGCATTTTCCACCTGTATGTCTGCAAAAACAAATGCCTTCACTACCAAGTGCGTTGACCTGTTCCTTGTTGCCAAATGGCATTTCCAGCAGCCGAAGATATGGTGGTACCGTCTACCACCTGGCGTGAGGCTAATTTTTTGCGGATGAAATACCAAGTACCAAACAAACATTTGAGAATTTAGCAACCAATTCAGCATTTTCCTTTTTAATGCAAAATTACGATTCAATGTCTTCATACAAGAGTTTTCTCTTACACTCATTGAATCAGGGGCCTTACTGAAGTGCTGCAATAGTAAAACATAAAAACAGCATTCAGAGAGGAGACGGCTCCAACGAGGTACTGTAAGATGCGGTAAATGGTTGTGTCACACGTTGACTTGCAGATGAGGCACCCAGACGTGACGTTGATGGAAGGCTACAGTTGCATACAAATGAAGGACAGGATGTATATCAGCAATCACAGTCACGCTTTCAGACCGATTTGTGTAGATATTCGTTTACTTTGATTTGTGTCACAATAAAGGCCTGCCTGCCTTCAAACAAGCACTTGGATTTTTTTTTCCATGAAACAATGACTCATGTTGACAGTTTTTTGTAGTATATGATGATGTGTTTAATAAGGCGGTTTAAAACACATTTGCTTAATTTGAATCTTTGAAACTGAAAACAACCCAAATTATTCCAAATTACATACAGTATTAGATGAAGTTTACTGCCATTTTGTGCTGTATGATTTTTAATCTGATGTTTCACCTTGATAGATTTGCACATAAGGAGACTTTGATAAGGACATAAAAAATGAAAGAAAAAAAAAACAAACTATAATTGGCTTAATTTTAAATAATAAGAAAAACCTTCCGTCTTGTCTGCTACCATAGCACACCAAGCAGAAATTAAGTTTATACATGTTTAATGAGTTATTTTTTTTTGGTAACATCCATCCATCCATCAGATCCATCCGTACATCCATCTTTTTACCACTTATCCTGGACAGGATATCATACGGTCATAGGGGTTCATCACACACACACAGGTTTGCAGTTATATCTTTGTGGGGACTCTCCATTCATTTCTATAGGGAAAAATCCCAACATGACGACCTTAATCCCTACCCATCCATAACTTTACTCATAAGTAGCCAAACAAAATAGGAGACTTTTGGCATTTTTAGTTTTTGATTGCATTCACAGATACATACACACACACACATACACACACACTCCACACCACATACAATTTAGAAATAGAAAAGCAAAATAAAACTGAAATTATTCTTTTGTGTTGACTTTTTTTTATTATGTATTCCTGTTAGGAACTGAATAATTAGTTTCAAAGAAGAAATGAGTGAATCTTTTTTGTGAAGCGGAGGAGGATCGAAAACCCATTCAGAACAAAATGTGACGCAAACAGTCTGAACTGAATGCAACAAACTAAAACATCGCATAATAAAACATACGATTATGAACATTTTGTTGTTTGTTTGGATACTACATCCCATGAACAGCTGAGAGCACTGCCATACAGTCATCCAGGCCCAGCCTAGTTGATCCACACAGATCTAGAGCACTAAGTCACAACTTATCCCTAGAAGCTAAAACACATATAAAATATGGTTCCCAGAGTCTCATCCTTAAGCAATTTTCTTTCTCCTTAGATTTATGAAGCCACCTTGTGTCAGTGCCTCCTTTTTTAACGTGTATGATTTCTTAAGCATGAATCTCCCCTCTGTTCAGTGTTGGTAACATGCATGGTGTCCCTCACCTACTGCTTATCTTGCCTCACTTATTCCCAGGGCAATCCGTTCCGTGTTGCTCTTCTAGATTAGATTAGATTGACTTTATTAATCACACAATGGGGAAATTCTTTCGAAACAGCAGCAGTTGAAAAGAAAAAAGACGGAATAACAGGATCCATAGGATCAGCA
>JAODJU010000119.1:20382358-20418517 GCA_026776725.1 Gnathonemus echidnorhynchus | reverse complement strand
CGGTCGTTTCGTCATCTGCGTTGCGTCTGACTCTGGAATGCTCTCCTGGTTTTCATGCTTTTCCATCTGGTTATTTCCCATGCACTACCCGCATTGATTCCCACCTCTGATTTGACTACCAATTTGGATCACAGCTTGGGTTTGTTTGCCTTCATGTGCTTCTAACCTGCTGATTGACCCTTTTCCTGTGCATCGTTCAAATAAGCTTGTTGGTCTTCTCCCTCGGCAGTCATTACATTAAGTCCATCAAATCATTGATTAGATGAACTGAGGAATACTGTATTGTTCTATCTTAAAGGGAAGCGCGATGATGTTGTTTGAGTCATATAAATATTTCATCATTAAAGCGAATCGGGTTTAATGCCAGAGTGCTCACTGCATTTAGATTTACATAACTGATTTGCTCAGTCTGAACCACGGTCCAGCCAGATTATTATTAAGAGCTCGGTCTTAATGAAATCAAATCTCAGGGTTGGCAAGTGGATTCAAAGCTGAGAAACACCTGATTACTGTCGCACAGGTAAGACAGGCCTGGGGGCAGGTTAGGTCCCTGTGGTCAGAATAGGGCGAGAGATTAAAACTCTACTGAAGCCAAAAGAAAGACTGTTAGCCACGAAGCTACATACTTACCATGCCTTTCACCATTCTCACATGACGCATGTGTGTGAGGCAGTGACACTGTGTGTCACCTTACAGGTGTGGGGGAAAATTAAAAACAAAACAGCCTTATTTATGCTAGCTAGATTTTTTAGTCACTTTGCACCCAGTGGTCCAACAGAAAGTCCCTCGGTAGAGATGTGGCACTGCTGAATGTTTTGTGCTCCGTTGCTACGTTGAAAAATGGCTCCTGTTTATATATATATGCTGTTTCTCCTGCACCGGGAGGTGGGTATGAATTGTTTGCACCTGGGATATTCACAGTGCTGTGTTTTGCAATGTAACTGGTCAGGCAGCAGTGGTCCTGCGATGCAGTGGCAGCGGCCTGACCTGCAGAGGCCTGCTGGGCATTTTATTTTCCCCTTGTTAGCTGTTAGACGACTTTGCCGTCATGTGACACAGCTGTTCATGCCGCTGCGTGAACTCCGGTGGAGGGGGGGTCTCAGCCACGAGGAGGGAGCTTCAGCGCCAGAGGAGATCAGCACCATGGACAGCAGTCCGTCCTTATCCAGCAGACCCACAGCAGATATCTTTATTAGCCCCACTTTGCGGGGGTGAGGAGGGGGTCACACAGCCTATAAGTATAGCCAGGCTCAAATAAATTCACAAAATATTGCTCCCTTTGGCTTTCCTACACAGGTATATATTCTCAATTATTTTAATTTCCATCCAGTGACTCTTATTGGGTGACTGTTATTGAGTGACTCTCATGCAATGACCCCGCACCCTCCTGTCAGACATTGTTTCAGGGGGCTTTTATCTCTGGAATTACATCTCTTTGTTCTTCAGCATTATGACTATTACTGCTGCTGTTTTGGGATTATTTCAGTTTTATGGTGCACACTTCACAAAGGTTTAGGTCGCTGGAAAAAGAGAAAGACATGGGGCTAGAGATGAATCATGCATCAGCAGCATTTTGCCTGTGCGGGGGGGTTGTTGTGAGTAAAACCTTTGGCCTTCTCTCTCCCCCAGGGGAGAAAACTATAACATTTAATTAGAGCTCACTTGGAAAAGATGGATGTAAGGGGCCTCTCTCAGCATGGTCCTTCCCTGTTTACATCTCGGAGAAGATCACAGACGATTTGTGAGGAGATGACCCCACAGCACAGAGATAAATACCTGCTTCATGAATATTGACACAAGAACCCCCCCCCCCATCCATTTCTCAAGCAATTACATCCCATGAGGAATTAGCATAACCCCACCCCCTTTTCTTTGGGAAGAAGATGTATTGGTGACTGGAATGGCTGGTAAGAAAGGCCGGGCTTTAAATTAATAGACCCTACTGGCTTTTGAGCTGTGCAATCCAACGCGGAGGGGCTTCAGATTCATTTGCAAGTTTTACCTGCATGTTCTTCAGGAGGTCCCAACCACTATGGATCCTTGAAGGACACACAAGCTTGCACACCAATATAAAAACTCATCAGTAATGCTTTCAGTAATGCACCCAGACAGGATGACTGACACTGGGCAAACTGTACACTGCCCACAACATTTGACCCCCTACCCAGCATGCACTGCAAACCTGCCACAATAGTCGTCCAATGAGCAGACAGCAGAGTCACCACTTGGAGCGCATCCCTCCCTCCCAGGAGCCGCAAACACAGAAGCAACTTCACACACAATTAGTCTTGCTACCCAAGGAAGCAGGAGAAGTGGGGAAGCAGACCTCTTTCTCTTGCTTAATTGTGTCAAAAACAGGTTGTAAGTTTGAACCTTGGACATACAACTAAGCACACAGAGAGGATTTCTGCCTGCTCCGCCAACACAAGGACTGGTATTAGGAAGCAGAATCCACCCATGAGAAGAGACCTCAGCCCAGAACTGAGGCCGCTATTTGCTATTTGATTGCTTAGGGGGCTTCCTGTGGTCCAGAGAAGCCAAGGACTCCGTAATACCACTTGCTGAAAGATCTTGAGGGAAGGGGCATCAGGCAGCAGAGTGGTGACAGAAATGTGCCTTTGGTCTAAAAACATCCTGCTGTATCCCAGGAGAAGTGTATTTATTATAGTTTTCACCGACAGGCTTAACCTGGTTTGCACAACTTACGTGAGTAAAGACTCACTCCAGCTGCGAGTGTTTCCGCAGGAAAGTTGGTAAGTGTGACGTGGGGTGTGATTTACGCTCATCGCTGTCCAACCCCATGGCGAATCAGAAGACGGCACAGTACGGGAGCAGCGAAGCAGAAGATCACAAAGTCACAGCAGCACCATCTCCACTGTCACACGGCTCCGTGTGACACAGGCTGCTTTCTCCTGTCGGACGGTAGTCATCAGGGAGCAATCAGGCAGCGGCTCGAATGCGGATCTGTGAGCGCGTGCAGAGAGCAGACTTCCAAGCATGTCAGAGTGCCCAGCATGCTCTTCCGATTCACATGGCTGGCTACTTATCAAAGACAAGGCATGCAAATTTCATGGCTGTGAAGTTTTCTTCATTTGCGCTTGACTTTCTGTACGTGTACGACGCTGTCGCGATGGTAGTGGTGTTACCTCTGGAGGAATTCTCCTCTGACCCCCATCAGAGCTCAAACCCAAGGGAGGGGGACAAGGCCCACTTGGGTTGTGCCAAACTAACAACTTAATAACCACTCTTCAAGTTCTGGCAGCAGCAGGTTGCTCAGCAGTTAAGCTAGTGGATGTGAAAGCAGCATATTGCAAGCTGCCGGCCCACTGGGAGCACTGGTCCTGCACTCGCAGCGCCTCCGTCAGCAGAATGGATGCGTGTTATTCAGCAGTCCGGGGGTTCTAGCAGTAACTGCTGCTTCAAAGGGAATTTACAAGTAATATAAAAGAGATTAATTACTTAGTATCTCCGTGTTGGCAGGAACCTGAATCCTGTTCTGTCACTCAAGGGGGAGTTTACTTTAAAATAAAAGACAGGGGAACAGCTGTTATTAGCATACTGTGATATAGGTATTGTAGCATATACTATTCAGCACTGCAACACAGGCACAATCTCTGATCTCTATGCCACCGGGTCGTAGATGTTCCAAAGCCTTTTTTTTTTTGTGGTCTCTCTGGAGGACGGTAAGTGAGAGATCTTGCAAAGGAGCGACACAGTGGCCTGTGGGGAGTTAAGCAGCTCCGGAAATTGCCCAGGGATGACATGTTACGCGAGCGATAAAAGCGGACATGTCAGAAGCGATCTTTTCCAGTTGCGTGAGGTTTATGGGTCCATTCTCTTCAGCCAAACCAGTTTACATTTTGGAACTTTTACATTTGACCCGATGGTTGGGAGTTTAGATTAGGACCTGGGGTGGGGGGGTGGTGGGTGGTGAAAAAAGAGTTTTCCACAAAGTTCCTGGGAAAGCAGCAGATCGAAACTGATTTATTAGCATACAGGCGAAAAGCTGCTAACCCAGGCCAGATCCATTATTCATCGCTACTCTTTGTGCTGCTTCTTCCCTCCCATTTTGTGATGTGTGTAAGCTGCAGCATCCCACTGCTCACGTACACACACACACACACACACACACACACACATGCATGCACACACACATACATACATACATCACCTCTGTACTGAATGAGTCAGTCTCTGATGGGTCTGCTCTGTGAGGGGGCGGCTTGGGGTCACCTCCACATGGTCACCTTTTCGCATTAGCAGGCTGATTGGTTATTACATGCTTTAACCAGCAGGTATATTGGAATACAAATAAGTACAGAAACGCACCATAAAATAAAGCTGTAAGACTGGCAAGCTATAAATTGCAGTCATAAATGATAAAATAGAAAAATTATATTAGGAGGTGCACATTCATCTCACTTTAAATTTGAATTATAATTTCAGTTGTTGCTGTGAGGGCAACTTGGCTGCAGAACATTGCTGATTTCTCCAGACAGTGTGGAGCAGGAAGTTACAACACCGCCAAGGATCTGACGGACATGGGGTTCTGTGAACGGTCTTGCCTTCACTTTAGCTGCCAGAGAATTGAACCCACAACCCTCTGTTCATGAATCTACTTGTGCCCCCCCCCCCAGCTTGACTAAACCCCAAACAGAAATAGAATGTGCAGCAGATTAATGAGCACTACTGGTGCACATGAAGGGTCACACCTAACCATGATCAACAGTGATAAATTTAGTGATGATTTTATGTTGGCCGTGCTTTTGTTATTTTTGTATTATAACTGTACATGAAACGCTGGCCAACTGGCCACGACTATATCCAAGAGCACTAAAAGGGAATGTACTTCTTTTACCCAATGCCTATGGGCACCTATTATCAAAAACATTGGAGAAATTTTTAAAAAAGAATACATGTTTTTACTCTTGGCCACATTTCTGTGGCGTTAAATCATCTCAGCTCATATAGGGCTCTGCTCCTCAACAGACCCCCATCAGTACATGCTCTTGGTAGGTCCTGGTGTGTGATGTTCTGTGGGGTGAGGTTCTGCTACAATTCAGGACAGCAGGTTTTGTCAATCAACAAAGGTGTTATTGTTCAAAATAATAACACAAAACGGGAATGAGGCCCCCTAAAGAACAACACTGACCCTTGTACTCTTCTGAAATCCATCCATACAAAACTATTAGGACCCTAATGAGAAAAGAATCCTAATGAGGCCCAGAAAAGCCATTTATATTAAATGAATTCTGTGCCATTGGCACCATCCTTAAATAGTACAGTAGGCTGAGACTGGAGTTCTCTGTGTTTCTCGCAGAAAACAATGTACTTGCAGGCTCCAGACTCTACCCTCCTCCATCTCAGAGTGGGGACGATCACCGAGGCAGGTTCTGTTTCTCTTCTGTTTTCTTTTGGTTGGTTGGTCGTTCATCCGGTGCACTTGTCAGCGAAAGACTGGCAGTACACCTGCTTCCAGCAAATGCGCAATGGTGTCCTAGGCTGTAGGGTAACATAATGACTGCAATAATAATGCTACTTCCCCGGCCCACACTGCTCATTCCCCCACCCTGACTGTATCACCCACTTTGAATTCATCCTGTGCCCCAGGGCTTCTCAAATCTGGCCCTCGATTACACATCCAGGCCATGTTTTCAGTTCTCCCAGGTACTTAGTTTAAGAATTACTGCTAATTGGATACATAAGCTTCACACCTGGCTCACAGGTAAAGGAAGGCTGGAAAATCGGCAGTGCCTGGTCCTTGAGCACTTTGATTTGAATAGCCCTGCTGTATACTTCTACCTTAGTTGAATGCACCTACCCTCACTGCGTACCCTTCACCAAAATGCATCTGCTACCCTGATCCTTCTCTTAACCTCAGGGGACAACCACTAACAACTGAAACCTGCCTGTCATCAGTCGTGCCAGGCACTGACATGACGTGGCAGGCCCAGTCACCAGCAGCAATCTGTCACTTACTTGTGTTCCTTGTATTACCTCTGTTTATAAACAGCAGATATTTTACACTGGTTGCAGTTGGATCTGCTGGCCCTGGGGGCGGTGTTTAATTGTGCGTGTGTTGGAGGGAGCCTCATCACTGGTCGGTTGAGTGGTACATCCTGTCAGGAGAACGTTAGCCAGCTGCTCAGTAAAGCCGCTAAACTCAGCCTGAACATCAGCGGGAAGGCTTGTCCCACAGGCTCCGGCTCGGGCACGATGCTTCGAGGTGGCAGCGCGGGCACGGCAGCCTCCGACAGCCTTGGAGGAGAATCCCCACCTTAATCCGATACCTGGGAACGTGGAGGGAATGCAGATGTGACCGCCTACGGCTCTGCAGGCGCCAATCAAACCAGAGTGCCGCCGTTTTCCCGCTGGCTTCCTCCAAGGCCTTCTCAGGTCCCGACTTTACTTCCCCCCCAGGCACAATGTAATCCACAAATCCATATGTTTTCCTCGTTTAAGCATTTGAACAATAAGAGCTGTTATTTTTCTTTCACAAAGTGCGTCTTGCCGTTGCCGCGCTGGGACAGTTTCCAGCTCCCGTTACATCTTCTCATTCAGGGGGCTTGTTCTCTCTTTTTGTTTTGCTCTCTGAGCTGCTTCTCAAACAGGAGAGCTTGGTAACTTCACAATCTCCTCCTGCATATATCACTTAAAGTGGGTAGAGTTTGTCAGAGGCACAATTATCCACATTCAAGGAGAAATGGGAATCCTTGGTACACCAGAGAAGCTTGTTTTGCATGCTGCACATGCAAAGCTTTGACACACATTCAGGGCAGCTGAGATTGTTCTGGTAATATGATACTGCATCCAGACAACTAGCTGATGGATGGAGCCATGCATCAGATGCGCGCATCTCAAATATCTCTCGCATTTATACACAGCTCCCAGTGATGTTCAGGAGGCAGCCATCAGCCCAATAAAATACTGTCATGATGCCCTTATTCAATTGCCTGTTTGTCAGGGACTTGTGTTGACTGACTGTGTAGTCAAACATACACAAGCCTTATAAGGCAAGTGACATGAAGGAACGGTAAATGTAAATGCCTGTAAATGTGAAACAAAACGAAACAACAGGAAGCTGCTATGGATCCCTGCCAAGCAGCAGAAGAAACACCTAGCAGGTGATACTAAATGGGAGCTTAGTCACACCCCTTGGGTCTCCGTCGCTGGCTCAGTGTGGGTGATTCCTGAGGTACGGAGAGGCAGAGGCAGGGGGTGATGAGAATATCAGTGATTCATCAGTGATTCATCAGCGATTAACGGCCTCTCAAGTCAGTGCTGCAATGGAGTAGGATCCTGTCATGACTGGGTGCATAGGGTGTCAGAAAAGGGGCGGAAGTCACAGGGCGAGGACGGACAAGAGCAGAGTTTGATGAAGGCAAAAGCAGGGCACTGGACAGGGACAGCAGAGAAAAGGTAACCTAAACACGGAACAGCCGTGCACCGATGCGACTGAGGTAACAGCTAGGAAATCCAGGTGGCAAACATGAGACCAGGACTAGCGCAGGTAAGAAAACAGAGGCTAGGGGTTCATGGTCCTAATGAGGACTGCTGGGGAGCTGGGGCTTGAATTGATGGGGGGGGACTAGAGGCAGATGTACTATCGGAAGAGCTGCTCCGGCTGGCTCAGAGCAAGGAGGCTGCACACACCCTCTGCTACTTCCCAGTGGGGCTGTGACAGAACCAGGATAAACTTTTCACACGTGGCATAGGGTGATGGAGCGCATTTTGTGGCGTAGACAACTTGTTGGTCTTTGTGGATTGACTACTGCACATCAAAACCCAGAAAAAAAGTGCATGTTTGATCATGCCTGTTGACAGTGCTGCCTCGGTCCTGCCGTCTCTGTGCCGTCCCCGGGGAGCCTATGGGCTTTGTTCAAGAATGTTAACATGCCGCTGAAAGGAGCTGGAGGTGAGAAGTTAACGGAATTGACCTTTGAATAAACGCACTGTGCTCAGGCCTCAGAAACCAAATGGCTGTTGTGCATTAGCTTTATGCTGGGAGCTCAGAGATAAATGTCCAGTAGGCAATGTGTGGTAGCATAAACTGCTAACATGAAAAGATTTTCTTGTTTCTTTCATGTGTGATGCAATGAAGACCTCCTGCTTCGCTAACGAATAATGCAATAAGGAATGGAGATGAACAGTGTACAGTGTGTGGACAAGAGACACCCTTTTAAGGTATGTATCCGCAGTGCATCATGGGAGTTTTATCAGTTTGTCCTTGTAATTGTGCATGTGTTTTTATGGAAGGATCCCAGCCAATCATTTTGACACGCAGTATAATAGGCAGGTCACATCACTTCCTCTGACATCATCAGTCCTCCATCAGGCTTAGACAGCCCTGTTTCCTCTGTGGCAACAGTCACATGATCAGCACTTAAACTTATTTGTACCTTAACGCATTCATGCACTCACTAAAATGAATTGCTTCACCCAATTTTTCAAAGACAAAATGCCAGAAACTGACCTATCTGTTAAACAACTGAAGGCGGACTTATCTAATAATTAATAAATTATCCAAAGATGACCTACACTGTGCAGACGACGTCTCGACATGGGACAGAATATTCCGGAGAAAATGGGCCTCCTTTAATAAATAATGAAAAAAGCCAGTCTATTGTATGAGAAATGAAATTCATCACCATTCCGTCCTGTTCCATCTGCTCCCGATTCTCTCGTTCTTATCGCTGCTGCCAGACGGCACTGGTACTATTAAAAAGGTAACACTTTGCTCGGTGTGCATCTTGATAACTCTTATTTAGCTTGCCTGTCTCCTGAAAGTGCTGCATCACATTTGGCAGACTATGACCCCCCCCCCCCCACACACACACACACACACGCACGCTGTCACACACTCACATGCACGTGCTAATGAGGGTGCCAAGTGGGTCTGAAATTTTTCGGTTTGAAATTGGCTCTACTGCATTTGTGAAAGTACAGAGTTCTTTGATCTGTTTAGTGCAGCTCTGCAGCTCTATGCCTTTGCTGCAGAGGATCTCACCTTAGGACCTCACACTCTGTTAAGTGGTCATACTACACTAATTGTCCTGCCTGTTATTAATTGTTGTACTGTACCACAGACGTGGGTAGTTTGGGTCCAGAGAGTAAAAGTCCAGACCAAGATTTTGCTTCAAGCAACCAGTTGAGTACTATCTGACTGAGACTATATTCAACTGGTTGGCTGAAACAATATCTTGGTCTGTGCAATACAGTTAGCCCTCGAGCATTCATGCTTCATGATTTTTACAACTTTTTATTTCTGTACGTCTTTACATAATTTTTAATTGATTGAATACCTGTACCCTGTACGCAAAGTACATGTTTCCTTTACGTATTTTATTGAATTGCACCTTGGTTACGTATATGACTTCTGTCAATAAGTTTATAGTCCCGTTAGTTTACTCATTTTACCTTACAATGAATGCAAAAGAAAATGGTAGCCAATACTGTTTTCTATGAATTAGTAGGGATAACATTAATATATTGTACTGTAAATGTGTTAGTATGACAAATATCCGTTAGGCAATACTGTACTCTATTTTTATATGAAACATTTTTTTTTTTAAAGGTATTGTGCTACGCTAACTTTTAAATTAAATTAAAGTGTTTTGGGAGCATGACTGGGGTCATATTTAGGGTTTAAACTATAGAAATAAGCACATATTGCCAATTTTAGTGACTCTACCAAACATCCGTGAATCCTCCTCATTCGCGACGGGTTCTGGAACGTAACCTCGCGAATGTCTGAGGCCTACCTGTATTACAATATATGCTAATAAATAGTAATACAATAAAAAGTCATAAGGATGTTTTTCTTTTGGCCAAAAACGTTACTGGCATATTAGATGATAAGATAAGGGCCACATTCCTTCCATGTATTAGTTTTTATCCACTTAATTCAGTTTATTAACTTCATGGGGTATTTTTTAGCCAAACAAGCGATGCTGGTGGTCATATTCAGCATGATGGCTGGTACCTAACAGACATAATATCATAGTTTTACACCAGATTAGTTTAAACATAATTTTCAGTGGCCTAAGACTTTCCGCAGTGCTCCATTTATCTGCAGTCAATAGCTGGAGATGCCCTTTAAAAATCTGGCAGAATTTGTATGGCTTTATGTTGTCCTTATCACTGGGTATTATCCGTGTGCTTTAACACACACGCACATGAATACACCTGCACACGCAGCCTTTCCTGCAGGCTGCACCGAATAATGCCGCTTTAATCTGCCTGCTACACACAGACTCCTGAGCTCGGCTCTCTGCGTGACGTCAATTCATGGTTCCCATGACGCGACAGCGGTGGAGGCGGCTGTCTGGAAGTCACAGGCTTGCGAGGAACATCAGGCTTTGCTTTTACTCCTTAAGATCCCTGCGAAACATTCAGGAAAAAAAAAATCTGAAAAGATGGAAAAAAAAAAGAGAACAAAGAGACAGAATGTAACCACATTTGGATTTTAAAAGGGATAAATCAGCACATCAACATGTTTCACTGTAATGTTAATCCATAATCGTTTATGAGCAATCAAAGGGTTCTGCAGAATCGGGAAGCCTTTGGATGTCCGTCAGAAGATTCTTTGGTCAGGATGTACGAAGCAGAGGTGTGTGTGGCCTGGTTTGCACAAACCTTCCAGAAGAAAGCTTTATTTCATAAGTGACTTTTTAATATGGCGGTAAATCCCTGCCTCTAGGAAGTCCAGGCTGAATGAAGTACTACTGTTCATGCAGATATTCATATGCGAGATCATGTGTGTAGAAGGCGGGGCTGCCCTTTGTGGCTCGCTGTCTGCACACATCTGCAGGGGCTTGGCATGGAGCATGTGTACAAGAGACTACAACCCTGCTGACTTTTGACGGTCTGCAGTGACAGTAATATGTATAAACTGCTAAACACATATATTACATATTAGCACTGACACTCCCGTGTATCAATTACTGTACAACAGAAACATACAGGCAGTAATCCTTAAAATTCTCAGCCTCCTACTACATCCCCAGTGTGTTCCCGTGTGGAGAAGAGGCAGTGTCTGCGTCTCCACACAGTCCAGTGCTACTAGGGAGCACATGCCATGGCCCCATATGAATAACAGCCTCACTGTGACATACATGTGGTGTGGGGGGGGGGTCACTGCATATCGGTATGCAGTAGGGGTCAGCATGGGTGAGCGTGATCTGTCCTCTGTCACTGAGAAACCACACTGGATGACCACACCACCATCTGCTGCTATTTTGGAAAATTCTAAAACAATCAGGCATTCTCCATGTCCCAAACCCTGTTATGCATTCAAACCTGGCCAAAAAAAACCCAGTTTTCTTACTGCTCGTTTTGTCATATTTCATGCTTGTTATCACATGTTCCATTCAGAAAAGTACTAATCCTTTGTCTAATGTTTTGTAAAAAACATTCAAAAGTGCACTGTTACCCACCATGCTAAGTTATGGGTGGTAATATGGTATCTTTGAAGGAGTCTAAATATGTGGTTCAAAGAAAGAAAAATTACATATGATTTTTATTATTAACTGTGCTGTTATTAGCACTGAAGCTATATTATATCTCACACTGCCACATTTGGGAAAGTCCTGTTTTTACAACCAAACTGCACCTATCACCACTACTTGAAGTTTCCTACTCATGCTTATTAATATAGCTTCAACGACACTTCACCTCAAATTTCTCCACAGAACAAATCCACAATCTTATCATTAGGAACATTCCAACATATTCTCAAGTGTACTGTTCGTACCTACAATTCATTATAGTTTTTTCATCTATGTATTCAGACATTTAGCCTTTGAGTGGATATACAATAGTCACCGTGTGTGTTTCTGCTGGACTCTGTGGAAATGGCGACTTTGCTTGTTCGTTGTCCACATCTCCCTCAGGTTCCTGCTGGGATGCCTCTGGCAATGCTTGTGGCAGCTGAAAGTTCACTGCTACCTCCAGGGGAATTCTGGTGGAGGTGTTTGTGGCCATCTGCCACCGAGCTCAGCAGTTCCAGCTTTCCACAAATGCTCCAGTTGCACTCTTCTGAAGGTTTCCATCCAACCTCACTGTCCTTGATTCCTCGCTTTTGGAAACTACCCCTTTGATCCACTTTTCTCCCCTCCAGTTTTTATCCAGACTCTACAGTTCACTGCTTTGGTTCTTTCCGTGCATCTTTCCATGTCATGATATCACCTCTGTTTAGTTTGCCTGGCATCCGTAGCAATAGCCAAATCTGGTCAGCATCTGTTTTGTAAAAATACAGCCCAGCTTCTGTACTTAGTACAAACATGGCCTTGTGTCTGTGTTTAGTACAAACACAGCTTCAGAGTCTTTAGTTCAAATATAGCTTTGCATCTCTATTTAGTACAAATACAGCCTTGCGTCTGTATTTAGTACAAATATGGCCTGCAAACTCACAGCCGTTGGTTTCACACTGCATTGCATTGTTGCAATGCACTGTTGCTCCAAAGTCCAAATTTTTCCGACAAAAATAACTATGCAGCAAAGCTTTCATCGTACGTATCCCAAGGTGTTGCTCATGTAATTTGTGTAAAAGTTGATTGGGATACTCTTCTAGTATTAAGATTCTTCTGCCTTAGCCACGTATCCTTTTTCTGTAGAACGTTGTTGGCATTTGTTAAAATGAACTTCCCGGGTACAGTTGTTGCAGCCCACATTTCAGTCTCAAATCCAGTATTTATGCCAAAATGGGGTCCCTTGCTATGCTTGTAACTTTCACTGGCAAGTTATCCATGGAGGTAAAATGCAAAACATCCTCACCTTCTCTGTCACTGGCTCTCACTCTCTACTTTAGGGTTCTGGGTGCTAACGCTATTGGACGCTCTTCCCCCAAATGAGATATTGCATCAACCCCGTAAGGTAAAGCATCACATGGCAAAAGTTCTGTACCCTCACAATGAACCAATGCCTGGCTTTCCAAGTGCATCTGTTCGCAGGCCTGAAAAGCATCTTTGAAACATTCTGTCCTTGTTCTTTCTGCCCTGTGCACTGTTACTTTATAATCCCCACAGATTATTGGGGACTTACCTACTTTAGGGTCCACCGCAGTCACAAATGGCTCAGCTCCTGTTCCACTGCCTGCCATGTTGCACAGAGTACAGGTCTTGCCTTGTGAAACATTGGGCTACCAACTTTCATCTTTTTTGCCTTGAATTCTTTCATTGTTTAAAAGTCATTCTGAAACAGTTCCTTGGGTTCTCTAGAACTTGAGTCAGTGAGAAACCTGGAGGTTTCAAAGCTGAAGAATAAATTCGCAATAGAAACAATTTTTTTTTTTTTTACCATTTTCTGCCTAGAAGTGCAGGCCTGTCACATTTCACAATGATTAAGGGAAGAGTGGCTGATGAGATTCGAATAGCAAGGCACCTTCAGTTTTCACAGTGACTAATTTCTTTTCTCCAGAATATGATGCTTAGTTTGAGTCATTTAATCTCCAGTGGTCAGTGACCTAAACAAACATTATACAGCATTTCTGGCAGAATGGAGACACTGGATCCTGTGTCTACTCTACATGTGTTATTTTCAGAATATCTGCATCTTGATACTTTTTTCAATATCTTTGGTTTCAGAAAGCGTGCACTCTCTCAAATCAGACTCAACTGATCCAGCCTCTACTGCAGCAACTGACAGGTATTTCAATTCTACTTGCTTTTTATTCTGACAAACTATTGCAATATGGCCCAGTTTAGAGCATACATAACATACCTCACTTTAAAATTTAAATTTCTTGACATTGTGCTTCTCTACCCATCTATAACTATTATCACCTGCCCTATTAAGGATGCCATCCCACGGGTCCCCAAATTCCCTAAAAAGGTGGCAGCCAAGGCGCAATCCCCGGCTCCGCCCCCCAAGGTTTCTGTGCCGGCGGTTCCTGCTCTGCCCCCCGAGGTTCCTGTGCCAGTGGTTCCTGCTCCGCTCCCAGTGGTTACTGCACTGGCAGTTCCTGCTCCGCCACCTGTGTTTACTGTGCCGACGGTTCCTGCTCCACCCCTCGTGGTTCCTGCACCGGCAGATCCTGCTCTGCCCCCCGTGGTTCCTACAGCAGCAGTTGCTACTCTGCCCTCCGTGGTTCCTGTCCCGGCAGCTCCTGCTCCGCCTTCCATGGTTCCTGCTCCAGCCCCCCTGGTTCCCCCGGTTCCCATCCCCGAGGAGGTCCCTGATTCCATGAACCCTAGCCTGCTCCCATGGCCCCAGTCCCTGTCCCCAAGGAGGTCCCAGATCGTTGGAGCACTGCTCCTTTGCCCTTGGGGGAGATGGAGGAGCTCAAGTGGGACCCCTCTGGGATTTCCCTACTGACTGCCCCACTGAACCTCTCCAGTGGGTCATCCCAACCACCACCCCAGCATGGCAGATCCCACCCAGGTCCCCACCTCTCGGTCTCCTGGAGAGGGAGAGGATACCTGTACCGGGGTTGGGTCCAGCCCGCCCTGCCTGCTGGCTAGCCTTCGGTCCCCCTGGCTTCAGCTCGGCGGTGGCCTGCGGGTCCTCCGGCTCCAGTTCAGTGATCGCCTGCTGTCCTACCTGCAGTGCCTCATAAAGCGGCTGCTGTCCCTCCTCCGACGCCTCATTGGTCACCTGTGGTTCCCCCAGCTCTGACTCATTGGTCGCATTTGCCAGCTGTGGCTGCGCCTTCACCTGCGGTAGCTTCTCCTCCCTCATTCGCCTCCTCTATTAGTCCTTCCACCTTCCTCCTCACCCCCTTCGGTGTCCCCTCCAGCTCCTGCCTCGCGGTCGCTGAGGGTACCTTAGGCTCCGGCCTCGTGATCGCCTGCTGCCACTGCAGCTTCTGCCTTTCACCCACCGAGGTTTCCTCCAGCTCCCCATTTCCCCCCATCCTTTGCCTCCTTGCCCCCTGCCTTTGTGCCCCCTGTGTTTGCTCCCTGTCTCTCTGTGCCTCTGTTCCCTTGTGCCTTCTGTTGGTTTGTCCCCTGGTGTTGTCCCTACGTTGTCCCCTTTTGTATTCCCGGGTCCTGTGTTTCCGGTTTTGGTGTCCCTGTGTCTGTCTGCGTTCCCTGTCATGAGTCAGTTGTTATCTCAGATGTCCTCCTTGTGCCAGTTTTATGTGTCCATGTTGCTCCCCATGCCTCAGTGTTCTTGTGTGTTTCCCTGTGTACGATCCTGAATAAACCCTATGTTCCTTGACTTCCTGGACTCCAGCTCATGTTTCCCCACTCCGTACTCCATGTCTCGTGACACATGGAAGCATCAACATACATACCAAGGTCTTTCTCATAATCAGCTACCTTTATTTCAGTGGAACCCATAAAATATCTTTACTTTATATTTCTGCTCCCTGCATGGATTACCTTATTATGATTTGTCTACATTAAATTTCATCTCCCAGGTATCAGCCCAGGCACTAATTAAATCAAGATCCTGCTGTAGCCTCTGTGCTGCAAGTTCAGTATTTGCTACACCACCCACCTTGGTGTCATCTGCAAATTTAACCAGTTTACTGTATATATTGTTTGCAATATCATTAATATAAATTAAGAATAGTAGTGGTCCTAAAATTGAACCCTGCAGTACCCCACTATGAATGCAGGCCTACATTGTGCCTCTAATAACTAATTGCTACTTCCTGTCTGTTAACCAGATTTCCATCCAAGCTGCTGCAGTTCCTAAAATCCCTGCTGCTTTGAGCTTAAGCAGGAGCCGTTTGTGGGAGACAACATCAAAGGCCTTCTGGAAATCTAAGTACAGTGGTACCTCAGTTCTCAAACTCATTAGAACTCAAATTTCCTAAAAGTCGAACCAACCAGTTCAAAAATAAATGACCTAGATTTCCATCTTCATCTCAAAAGTTGAACCGTGAACGCTGAGCTAAGATAACTTTTATGCACAGGGAAATGAGTCACATGGCACGTCTCTCAGCGGAATCAAAGGGTAACACTTCAGTCTCAGCCTCGCAAATAATATCCCTCATCTCCTGTAAAACTATAGATAAGATGCCGACATCACTAGTTATTTTCCATTCATGGAACAAAACCCTTTTCCTTTTTTTAATTTATACTTAATTTCACTAGTAAACCACCTTGGTTGCAGTTTCCTAGTTGCTGGAAACAGGTATAAAGTCCTCTTGCACTTGCAACAATGTGCTTTTAAAAAATTCCCATGCCTCTTCAACCGTTTCGCTATTTAACTCCATCCAGTTTACAGTTTCTAGTTTCAGTCTCATACCATTAAAGTTAGCCTTCCTAACACTGTATACTTTTGTTTTGGACTTTGCTCTTCGGACACTAAAATTAACCTCAAATTTAACCACGTTATGATCACTACTGTCCAGTGGTTCTAAAACCTTTAATTTTCCAATCCTATCTTGGTTATTAGAGAAAACAAGATCAAGAAGGGCTTCTCCCCTGGTAGGGGAATTGACAAACTGAGTAAAAAACAATCCTGTACTAATTCCACCATCTCAAGTTTGTTTACAGAAGAGCCAGAGACTGTGTCCCACTGTATCCCAGGTAAATTAAAATCACCCATAACCACCACATCATTTTTATTACTCATAATCCTGATATCATCATAAAACATTCTGCTTTCCTCTACAGCTACATTAGGTGCTCTATAACAAACACCAACAATTAGGCCATTTGAGTTTTTAGCATCTAGTTTTACCCATATATATAGCTTCTATACATTTATTATTATCAGTGAGTTCCCTTGCCTGCAAGTTTTCGTTTACGTATATTGCAAGACCACCTCCCTCCTTGCCTATCCAGTCTCTACGGAACAACATGTAACCATCTATATTAAATTCTTCTCCATCATTGTCACTCATCCTTGTTGTTGTTATTCCTATAATGTTGTAAGAATCTGATGAAATAAAAGCCTCTATATCACGGATTTTGTTTCTAATACTCTTAGCATTTAAATATAAACAGCAAAGGGTAGGCCTTTTACAATGCCCACTTTCATTATTATTAGAGGCCTTTTGTCGCCCCCCACCTATATTCTTAACTAACCTCCCTGCTCCCCCCAGTCACTAGTTTAAACACTCCTCAGCTACTCTGCACATACACCTCCCCAATACACTGGTTCCCCTCTGGTTCAGATGTAACCCATCTGGCTTGAACCGATCTCACCTGTTCCAGAAGGTCCTCCAGTGCCCCATAAACCTGAAGCCCTCTTTCCTACACCACCCTTTTAGCCACGCGTTTAATCTCCTTATCTCAGCTAACTTAGCCTGGCATGGGAAGTATTCCAGAGAACACCACCATGGACATTCTGCTTCTAAGCTTATCTGCGCCTATTATTAATTTTTCCTGCAGAACAACCCTCCTACCCTTGCATCCTACCCACGACCATTGATTCCACCCCAGCTGGGGCCAAAAGCCTGTCCACACGATCCGGAAGGTGCACTATCTGGGCACCAGGCAAGCAAGACACCGTATGGTACCCTCTATCACGCATGCGCACATAATTATTTACACCTCTAATAAATGAATCCCCCTCTACCACAATCTCCCTCTTCCTGGGAGGAGGGGGCTCCTAGGTACCCAAGGGCCCACCTGCCTCCCCAGTCTCTTCCGGCTCTAAAGCTATAAGCACCTGAAAGCGGTTTGAGACAGTCAGTTCAGGTGATGCCAGTGTGGCGTCATGTGCAATTTTAAACTTCACCATGGAAGCAAGTCTTACTGTAACAGTCCTAGATTATCCCAGAATGCCTGGTCAAGAAATGTGCCTCAGTTATCATGCAGCTAAGTGTTTCAGCATAAAAACATAGTCTGCTGCAGTCTGACCATAGTGTCTATCCCGACAATAAAATATCTCCACTATAACTAAAGGCTGCAGCTTATAATGCAGCATTGATGGTTACAGACAACTCTTTATAGGACTTTTCACTTGGCTTTGCCAGTACAACGGCATTATTTAACAACCCATATGCTTTAGCCCACACAACAAAGACAAAAGTACACACCTTTTTATCTGCTCCAGTGTTATCCAGAACAGACAAGATTTAAAATCATCTTTTGAGTTTTTATATTCTTCCATTCTTACAAACTGTCATAGCTAATAGAATTGTTAATAGAATTATTAACTGTTCGGTCCAAAAGATAAAGAATAAAAATTCCTTGTCTCCACTTTTTTAGATTTTAAAGGTGATTTCAGGAATTACTGTAAATACTAAACTGATTCTTCTTTATAATAGCACTCAAACAATGTTATCTTCTTGGCATCGCATACTCTACCTCAACTGTGATCCAAATGTGAAGCAAACAGCGCACATCACAACTGGCTGAACCTTCATTCCCATAAATATACATGTACTGTATCAGTGTTCATCTGTTTTTCAGTGTACAATGTTCAGTGTATCAAGCTTTTACTTTTACTATAATGCTGCCTCTTGGTCACATGACCAGATTCCTGCTGAGCACAGCGCCCTGCCTGTTTCAGACCAGGGTATAACAAAAAGGGATGCCATTCACACATGTGGGGTCAGTCTATGGCCCTGAGGGCAGCCGGGGTTAAACGTTTAATACTCTCGTCAGGACCTTTTTCCACCGTGCCTCAGCGATGGCCCTCAGAGAGCTTCAAGTCCATCCACTTTCATCACATCAGTGGAATGTGACCCACTACTGCTTGTGCTTTTCTCACCCGCCCGCTGGCCACACGCCGACTCCCCAGCGTACACAGTTTGCTAGAAAAGCTTATAAATGCTGCCGCACTCCAGGAGGTAGCTGGCAGCTCGGCGCGACAGACCAGCGGAGTGTGTGAGGCCTATCCTGCATGGTGAGACTGGCAGGACACACAGACAAACCGAGTTCAGCAGCTGAGCCTTTCTGGTAAAAAAAAAAATACAAATCTAAGTGGTATTTTAGCATAGGCTACTGGACTGGAAATTACTAAATACTGCTAAATGAAAGAATAAGTAGACCTGTCTCGCATAAAATCCTAACATTATCTCATATTGACAACAACATTTTAACTTGGAAAAACAGGTTAAAGTTTGGAAACGAGCTTAACCAACAAGTTAATATCGGAAGGGCTTAACAGGGTGAAAAGGAGGACATTTAAAAGGACTGTGGAATTGCATGCTGTGGAAAATCAAGTAAAAGCCTTAACATTCTCAAGGAAATAACTGAGATAGGGTTAGGTTTAGGAAATGTGGGAAAACATACTCACTCAAAAAACACTGACATTTTCTCACATATGTTCCAAATTGACTGAATTTAATGCTTTGAAAATACCTATTCCATCTCCAGAGATGTCCCAGACTCAATGAACCTTAAAGAAATGGGAAATGCATTCTGAAACACTGAATTAAATCATTTTCTTTCCCACACAGGAAAAGCTCTGTTTGCATGCCTCATTAAAGAGATTGAACTTTTCATTAGGAATTAAACAATCCTGCCGTCTGTGCTTTCGGAAATGTTTACTTGGGAAAGTTGGGCCGTCTGCCTCGCTCTTTGTCAAACACAAATTAACGGGCAATGAAGAGGGAATTTAAGCAGATGCGACAAACCAGGAACCGAATCTTGATGTTACAGCTCCAACGACGGATTGATTTTAACCAAACTATTAACTTCAATGTGGAAAACCTGTTCTTGTGTTTCACATGAATTCTGTTTTAGTATTTGTCAGCTAGATGGGGAATTCCACTCCCTAAATCCAGAGAGATCCCCTATGCGGTCCAGCAACGTCAACAGCAGTCTGTGGGACTGGGGTATAGCTGCAGTGTGGATAGACGCTATTGTATTCCACCATGATCACTCATCTGGTCTTTGTGGTTCTTATCATATTGGTCATCTTTGCAGCCTTCTTCTTCCTCCATTGACATTAATGTTGCTAATCTGGCTGTCCTGCATAGGCCTTGCCATTGCAGCTAATAAAATAGCAACTGAATCTGTAGCACCCTAGTGTTAGCCAATGCTACGCTACATTTTTACATAGTATTATCTATCTGACAATATAATAAATATTTTGCTGATAGAACCATGATTTTTAACCATCTCCTTATGGACCTCTAGTCAGGTCAGGTCAGATTGGGAAGCATGCACTGATGCAGCGCGTTGCCACACCCACCACAATGCGAAACTCCTCGGGATCCCGGCCAGTGCTCCCCCAGCTAGATACACGGTCCAGTCTCACCCTCTGGAAATGGCCATCCGTCTGCCGCAGCCAGATGTTTCGTGGGTGTCCCCTTGGCCTGGTCTAGCCACTTGGGTCCTCAGCAATGAGGATCCTGTGAGCTGGATCACTCTCAAGGTAATGCGCGACATGCCGTAGTGCCGTTACTGACTCTCCCTCATAATGCAGGTAATGTGCCTCATTCAGGACTCCTCTAGCAACGCTCACTCGACACAAAGTCAAAGCAGCGGTAGCCAAGGATTCTCTGAAGAGACACAGTACCAAAGGAGTCCAGTCTTTGTCTCAGCTCACTGGATAATGTCCATGTCTCACAGCTATACAGCAAGACAGGGAGCACCAGGACTCAACACTTGGGTCTTAATCCTCCTGCAAAGATATCGGGAGCGCCACACACCCCTTTCCAGCAACCTCATGACCCCCCATGCTCTTCCAATCCGTCTGCTGACTTCATAGGAAGAGTCACCGCAGACATAAATGTCGTTGCCGAGGTAGGTAAATCTCTAGACAAGGTCGACATTCTCCCCGCAGACAGACACACTACTGATGGCTGTGCCAAAGAAGTCATTAAATGCCTGGATCTTAGTCCAGGACACCTGCAATCCCAGACACTCAGACTTCTCGCTCAGTCTCTCGAGAGCCCCAATCAAAGACTCCATTGACTCTGCTAAGCTTTGTCGGTAAAGTCAAGATCAGTAAATCTTTCTTCACCAACAGACGCCCCACAGCAGCTGGACCCCATGACCCTGCCCAACACCCAGTCCATACAAACATTGAACAGAGTAGGAGCAAGAACACACCCCTGGCGAACCCCAGAATCAACTGGGAAGAATGCAGAGGTTCTCCCTCCACTCTGTACAGCACTCACAGTACCAGTGTACAGGCCAGCCATGACATCCAGTAACTTCGGGGGGATCCAGCGAAGTCTTAGAATGTCCCACAGGGCAACTCGATTAACTGAGTTGAACGCTTTACGAAAGTCGGCAAAGGCTGTAAAGAACCTCTGCCGATATTTGCGCTTGTGCTTGATGAGAACCTTTAATGCAAGGATACGGTCTATGGTAGACTTCTTAGCCATAAAACCAGACTGCTCTGGTCGCTAACAGGCAAACAATGATCATGGATCATGTTAAGGATGACCCTGGTAAGGACCTTACCCAGCACTGAAAGCAGTGTTATCCCCCTGTAGTTGCCACAATGCAGGTGATCCCCGTTCCCTTTCCAGATAGGAACTACAAGTCCCGTTTTCTAGTCAGTTGGGAGTGCCAAATGGAAGCAAAGATTGCCTGCAATGCCAGGAGGACAGCCTTACCATCAGCCTGGAGAAGTTCACCCCAGGTACCACAGATCTCTGCAGCCTTCCCTGCCCCCAGCTGATTCACCAGCCTTGCAATATCAGTGAGATCGGAGGATCAGCTTCGAAAACCCTAGACCAAGAGATATCCAACATCCTAGTTGGAGGGTCAGCTTTAAACAACTGCTCAAAGTAACCAGCCCAGCGGGTCAGAAATGCAGTGTCATCCATAAGGACCATCCCATCACCCGCCCTGACTGCAAGTCTCCGAGGAACAGATTCAAGATGTGCATAATGCTTTGATTCCTCTGTAAGCAGGACATGGGTCACTAGTCCACAGATGATGTGTCACCTGCTCACAAATTCATCTAACAAACGCCTCCTTATCTGCCCTTAGAGCCCTCACAGCCATCCTTCTCAGTTCCCGGTACAGACTGGAATTGCATACTCTTCATAATATGCCAGGTGCCCTGCGAGATGCAACACCTCCTTCTGGGATCACTGGCAGCACTAACACAGCCCTCGGCAACCTTCAGGGTCTTATGACAGAAGGTCACCCACATCAAATTAGAATCAGCAGTCGCACCCAAGTTTGCAAGTTCCTCATATAAACGGTGGGCAAACTCATCAGAAACAGCTTGACCTTAGAGTCTGGCTAACTCTAGCCTCATTCTCCTAGTACTTCATAGCCTGCTGGATCTACGATGAATCTTCAGAGTAGCAACAGCAAGTCTGTGGTCAGAATTCACAAACTGGGCACTTCTGTAGACCCTGCAATTCTGCAGGAGCCTCCAGCATCTGCCTATGAGGATGTGATCGATCTCCTTCACTGCACCACCAGTATTGAAGTACTGAGTCCAACAATATGGCTCAGGGCATTGGAACCAGGACCCAGCGACCCGCAGCCCCTGACCTTTCGCAATGTCAAGGAACATGAAGCCATTTTCACCCCGGTCTCTGGACCCACGGGGACCCACACAATCCTCATAGCCAGCCCAGTCAGTGCCAGTGGTCACATTGAGGTCACCCATGACCAGAGGAGTGTCATCTTATGGGCACCCTTCAACCACCAAGCAAAGTTGCGAGTAAAATGTTTCCCTCAACAAGACATCACTCACCGCGGTAGGAGCATACACTGAGACATCAGACAAGACACCCAAAGAGTGCCTTAGCCTGAGTTTCATGATACGCTCATTGAAAGGAGTGACATCAGACATCATCAGAAGGAGTCGATTGGCAAGGGTGGCCAATCTTATCCGCGAAGGGCCGGTGTGTGTGGGTTTTCACCGCAAAGATAGATTAATAATTAGAGGACTGATTGGCCGAAAAGTCTTCGCACCTGGGTTTGAACAGCTGACCTACAGGTTATCCCAAAAACCTGCATACACACCAACCCTTTGCGGATAAGATTGGCCACCCCTGCACTACAGCAACAGCTACTCCCTAAGTATGGCAGCCGTTTGACCAACCAGACCAAAAGTAGGTATACCCACCTACAGAGATCTGACCTCTCCCCTGTCTGCGTACATCAGAGAGTGCTGCCACTGAAATGTGGAGTTTACAAAGCTCCCCCCACAGCAGAGGAAGATGGCCATCTTGCTGGAGAGACAAGACGTTCCACGTGCTTACCCAGATGGGTCGCCTCAAACTGGGACCCGACTGCCGCCATGTAGCAGGCAACACCTCAGCACCACACCAGTCCCGATCCCCAACAGGCCTGACCCTATTAGCTCTCCGACGGTTTCGACTCATCCGGGGATGGGGCTCTCAAAGGCTTTCCCCCCCATCCCCTTCATGGTGCGTGCAGCCTTCCTGTGGGTGGCTGCAGAGAGCAGAAGAGTATCGTGCTTGTTTTAATCAAGCAGTTGTAAGTTGTTTTATGGTGGATGGAGTGCCAATCCCGCCATCAACCCCCAAAAATTGTTTCCCTGCAATTTGAAGGACCGCTTGCAGGGCCGGATGTAGTTTAACGTCATACCCAGGACATATAGACTCCTAGACATTCTACATATTTATTCAGTTCCATCAGAACAGTTTCCTTATCAAGAAGTTGGTGAGCAGTGATGAGAGCGACAAGCGTATAGAGTAGCTGGATCTTCCCTTTCATTGTCAGTCTGGTTTAGCCTAATTATCTCCATGAAAGAATGAAGGTGTCATGTAAAATCTGAGCATTAGCATTGTAAAATATAAATATCCTGAGGGCTTCTTCAACTCTGCACTTCCATTTACCTCGTGTTCCCTTGGCTGAGAGACATACCAGTCCAGTATGTCGAAATGTCATCCGCTTGATGCGGAAACACTGGCCATTAACTTAAAACATTTTTTTTTTAATAGTCAGCAGCAATAGCTGCTTAAAATAGCAAAGTGCCTCAGTAATTAGTGGCTTGTGCTTGTGTTATGCAACTACAGCAAAGTCATGCATACATTTTTAATTTGGGGGGTTTGGGTGCTGCTTAAACAGCTGTTATTTTAGCTCCTGTGCTTCCCTTTCGTATCGGGGGGGGGGTCCAGAGGCCATGTTCTGGGCCACATCTCCAGTGACCCACTGGAGTTCTCAGAATTCATTTTCTTATTTTACACTCACTGCTTATCTAGAAGTAAAGTGCTTTTTTTTAAAGCACACAGTCAGTTTTTAAAAATTGTGTTACACTCCATATTTCATCATTCTCCTCTTATGTAACATGTTCCAGGTTGCTGAAATGAACGGAACAAAATATGATGGACTGACTGAGGGAATGTGCATTTGTGTGTGTGTGGGTTATGTATATATTACATTGTGGGGACCAAATGTCATTCTGATGTTATGGGGACCATTTTTTCGGTCCCTTCAATAGGAAACTCAAATTTATAAAACTGCGAGTGCAATCAAAAACTAAAAATATCTAAACTCTTGCATTCTGGATGGTCCCCACAGGGAAATGAATACAAATGTGTGTGTGTGTGTGTTTCAGAAGCTAGGGTTAGGGCCACTAACCAAACTAAATAGAAGTGACACTGAATTTGTGCATAAGCAGGTGGCAAAATGGATGAAGATGTGAGCTAAAGGGTCCTAACTGTTGTTGTCCCTGGATATATAACTATGTTTTTTAAACAGGGGAACCTTGTCTCTTTTGGAAAAAAATAATCCGTCATAAGCAATGCTTCAAGTGAATATCTGAGCAGAATGTTTTTAACATCTAATCTGTGGCCCAAAAAGATCCCATTCCTTCCACAGATCCGACATGAACCCCACAACATAGCTGAAGGTGCACCAGTCCAAAGACGATTTCCCAAATAAGCCAGAGCAGTAACTATAAATACTTGTGACTGGTATGGTTAAGAGGTGGAAAGTTTACAGTTCAGAAAATACAAATCCAGACCAGGATTTCAGTTCAACCAACCAGTTGAGTCATAATCACACTTAACGGGTTGGATGAAATAAAATCTTGATCTGGATTTGTACTTTCTGGATCTGAACTATCCACCTCTGCTAAGGTTCATAACCCACCACGAGGCTCACCCTGACATTTCCACATCACTACATGTAGGTTCCCGTTTGCACCAAGTACTTTTGCTTCTTCTGGGAAGCCAGTATAACTGCAATGCTTGGCAAGAGAGTGATAAAATCTTTTAACAGGCCACTGTCATTCTGACTTGAGACACAGAAGCATTTATTCACAACAAAATGCAGCGAATGCAGCAAGTTTCATGTGTTTTTTCACGTGTGTCTTCCTTTTGCCTTTGCTGCATGTAAAACTACATGGCATAACAGGGTAGTTGACCCGAGTACGGCAGTATAGGTTGACTCACATGCAGCGAGGAGGACACACAGTACAATGGATACTCAGGGACAGCTCGAAAGCTCCTCCCACAGTGAAGGGCCGCGGCCAGGCATCCCAGAGTTTTGACCTGTTGGATGTTTCTGAATAAGCCAAACACCTGATTTCCCAGAGTGCGCTGAATATGGCTGTATACCCATGAGCAACACAGATGATTCTCCTACAGCCTGGGTGAACGTTCTCCAGGCTTGTGGAGGCTGAGGCTTTAATGACATCAATTCCCCCCCCCCCCATGGGTCCCTATTTTCAGGCCATGGGGGTCCCTGGAACCCGAAGTCAGATAAAAGCCATATTGATTCCTTTCTCTTTCCTTATCAAGGAGGGTGTTCCTTTCCTCTCCATCTCTGCTGCCCCCAGACACCCCCGATGCTCGATCTTCGAAGCATTATAGGAACAAAAACCCAGGAAAGGTATGAGAGGATCAGGTCTGGTATCAATGTTTTTCTCAGTCTGATCACATTCTGTGTCCCACGCTAAACTGATGCAATAAAACCTTGTGTTTCCCAGCTGCAAAAGTAAATCCCCCCCCCCAAGAGGGAGGGAACGCCTGATAAGAACACCATAGCAATAAAGGAACATGGAGAGACTTTCCTTTGCTTAAGGCTGCTGTGTACACACACACACACACACACACACACACAAATACACGCACACACAGACACACACAGTAAAACTAATCCACAGTTCCCCTGCTGGTGTACACTGTTTGAAAGTAGTTACCAAAAGGTGGCCGTAGCTCTCAGGCTCTCAGCAGGGGTGTGGCTGTTGTACCTTCTTGACATGCACTTTGCCCAAACAGCTACACTGGATCTTTTGCTAGGATACTATTGGGTTGTTAAAATAACATTCTCAGTACCATGTTACAATAAAACTACCTTTATGAATGGGTTTATGAATGGTTTATAACCAGATTATTAATTAAGTTGTGGCACTTTCTAAATTAATAATAGACAATCATAAACAAGTTATAACACATTATATACAAGTGACACATGTATGATTATAGGAGACTGACCAATCAGCACACAGCAAGAATGCAGTGCTAAATCGAAATCCGTGTCTTTTTAATTGAAATAATAGTTTACAAACCCTGTCCTACAGTAGCTAATAGTGTCCCCCCGACATGGATTAGGTGGTCATCCTATATGATAAATGGACTGCATTTATATACATTTACCTACATTTAGAAATTGTCTTGTACCAGAAGGCTGTTATGGCACTTTAATAAATAAGGCAGTTTGTTTATGTAGATTTAACGTAGAGTTTTCGAGCCAGTAAGGGGTTTCCGTTTCTCTGGTTCTCACTTTTCCATCCCAAACAACAAAGGGTACTGAGTCACAGGACTGAAGAAGCACTGGTGGAAAACGGGCAGGTGATTCAAGCTTTTGGGTTGCCCTCTTTGATGTCACTTCCTGTGCTGCCGCAAGCTGGAGTCGCTTTGTCCAACATGGACACTCTTCAGTCACCGTAGCTCCCCGCCCTACTCTTTCTTCCATCAGCAAGGATCCAGTTCAGACATCTCTGGTTTCTACACACAATCTTGTAAATTACAGTTCTTTGTGCTACAGGAGTAATTCAGGATGATAATGATGGGAGGACACCATTTCTTCAATGACTTACTTCATTGTTTGTAATAGATTTACACCACAGCACCAGGTGACCTTAAAGCTTGTTATAATTAAAGCTGATGTAGAAAGAGAACCGTTGGACAATATGGACCTCATCAGACCAGGCTTCCCGTCTGCAGCTGTAAGAATGTAAAACTGTACTGGCCATTTTGTTGCACATATGTAATTTTCTCAATGGTACAACAGCAATACCCTCTGGCTTTTAATAAAACATCCGTTTCCGGCCCCTCAGTCTAAGTAGTGTCTCCTTAATGACCACACCATTTTTGCATAGGCCTACTTTCAGGCCTTGATTTCAGTCGCACGAGACACTTTGCCTTTTATTTGTTTTGCTGAGAATAGACTGACCTTTTCAGCACATCTTCCCCTGACTTTTCTGTGAGCCACAAAATTGCATTTCAGAAATCTGGAAATACAGCATGGTATTCATCGTTATCTCCTGTCATAACTGTAATTCGATTTAGACATAGAAAATCTCTAAATCATTCTCTGGACTGGTACATTTGAAAATGGCGAATGATCACCAATGGGAAAAAGCCAGAAAAAAATAGATCATGGGGATTCAGTAAAGCAGCTGTACGAGGTTTGCAATGCAAACTTAACACTTGCATAACTGGAAAGCTCTCAGACCAAACTAAAACCATTTAATGCTAATGTGGCTCAGTCTGCTATGTAATCCAATGGTTAATGGTCTGAACCCCAGCAGCATAGCCGCATATCTGTGGCCTCTTGAGCGAGGCCCTTAACCCCCAGTTCCATGGGTGTAGCCGCCCTTTGCTGCTAACCCTGCTCTCACCTGCCTCTGTGTCACAGAGAAGAAGATGGGGTGGGGGAAAAAGAGATTTTCCCCACAGAGGTCAATAAAGTGTTATCATTATTATTAATGGGGCTTGGAATAGTGATGTTCCAAAAATAAACAATGTTAAGAGATTTAATACTAAATTCAGTTCCATGCCAAGCATGTGGCTGATACTGAGCTGCAGATCATTACTCCTGAGGCTCGGGGTTAAAGAGAGAGCTGCAGCACACACAGGACACTGATCACAGTTTCCAGGGACTGATATGGAATAGCCTGTGGGTTTTAATTATATATTGTTATGTAACATTGTTATTATATGTTATACTAATATACAGACCTGCTGTGAGTTACATAATAGTCCTGTTCCACATAGCCTTATGTAACTAGAAATTTACCTTTGTCAAAAGTTACCCCAACCACTACCTATTAATTATGCCCTACAGGGTGTGTATACTTGTGTGCAGTACTACTTACAGTACAGTGTAGAGCACTATTGTGCATAGATATTTTAAAGAACCTGTTTAACATTTTGTTTGTCATTTTGTTTCATGTGAAGCATGCATTACTGAAACTTACTGACCACAAAAGCATTGGATATTTTCCTTTTATGTCTTTGTCTGTGAGCCCACCACCTGCTAGGGCGCCATGGGGGTCAGGAGCAGATCGAAAGGCAGTCAAAAGCAGGGGCCTCGGTGGACTGATCATCAGCTACCAAATCTGGCTCTAGGTACATGGAACGTAACCTCTCTGTGTTACGGTGCAGCATGTCACAGGCAGGGAAAAACGGTGACAATCCACTGTCGGCTCACAAGACTACAAGGGGTTTAATAAATAAAACAGAACACAGTGGGGTAAACTACAAAACAGAATGACCACAAGGGGTCAAAACTAGACAGGGCTAAAACACTATTAACTAAACCGTATTATTATACTTACAATGGAAACAGAGCTCATTAAACAGGAAGCATAACAATCGCAGAACCACATACAATGACTAAGTAAAGAACAGAGCAGACGCAGGCACACAAATGCAAACAGATAACTGACTAATGAGACGGCAGGTGTGGAACATGACAATTAACCAATCAACTGAGACAGAGCAACAAGCAACAGGTAGGGCGAGTTACAATAATGAGCACAGAACTAGGGATTTCTAACATAACAATGAAACCTGGAAACACTTACCACACTACACAGTACTACACTAGGATAAGCAACATGGAACTAAAATACAAATAGGACCGGAAATGAACAGAACAAAAATCAAGGCAAACCTATAACTGGGAAACAAAATAAAGTAACAAAAACACTAAATAGCCCCTGGCAGGCCTCAAAGAGAGTGAATGGTTTCTGAGCCATTTAATCCACTGAGCTATGAGGTCAACTTGGGGA
The DNA here is from genome assembly GCA_026776725.1 of Gnathonemus echidnorhynchus. Taxonomy (NCBI): domain Eukaryota; kingdom Metazoa; phylum Chordata; class Actinopteri; order Osteoglossiformes; family Mormyridae; genus Gnathonemus; species Gnathonemus echidnorhynchus. The sequence continues at coordinate 20,389,480 of JAODJU010000119.1, read as the reverse complement.
ACAGTGAAAACACACTAGGGCTAAGGGACTAAAAGATGGAGGAGGGAACAGAATGACTAGCCACCTCCTGGTCAAAACAGAACACGTAGGACAGGGTAGTATGGGCACCAACCCTGACACTCTGGTGGGAAAAGAGCCTGGATTAGTGCAGGAGATCTAGATATGGACAGGCTCACCTCAACACATGGCTTAGGCTCTGGAACCAAAATCCTGGAGAGGGGCTAGATGCTATTCCAGCCTGGAGTTGCCATTAGTGACAGGCACCGGGCAGGTGTAGGTCTATTCATAGCCCCCTAGTTCGATGACATTACATTAGAGTTCACCCTGGTGAACGAGAGCGTTGCCTCCCTTTGACTTCAAGTTGGGGAAACGGGCTTTGACTGTTGTCTGTGTTTATGCACCAAACACCAATTTAGAGTATCTGGCTTTCTTGGAGACCTTGGATGAGGTTCTGGAAGATGCCCCTTCTGGGGACTCCATTGTTCCACTGGAGAACTTTAATGCTCACATGGATAACGGCTGTGAAACCTGGTCTGATTAGGAGCAATGGCCTGTCCTATCTGAACTCAGGCAGTGCTTTGTCATCGGACTTTGCCCCTACCAAACACCTTGTTTGAACGTAAGGGTGTTCATAAGTGCACCTGGCACCAGAGCACCTTAGGCCACAAATAGATGATTTTGTAATTATATCATCAGATCTGCGGCCACATGTTTTGGACACTCTGGTGAAGAGAGGAGCTGAGCTGTCAGCTGATCACCACCTGGTAGACCCTTATGCATAGTGAGGGTGTGCTGGCAGTGTCTGGCAGAGGTGTCTTTAATTGGCACATCCTTGCATCCCAAGGCAGGCTGGAGACATTGAGCCTGATTGGGCGATGTTCCGAGCCTCTATTGCTAAGGTGGCTGTGCAGAAATTTGATAATAAGGTTGATGGCTCCTGTCATGATGGTAATCCCCGAACCCAGTGGTGGACACCAGCAGTAACGGTAGGCGTCAAGCCAAAAAAGGAGACCTTCTGAGCTTGGTTAGCTTATGGGAATCCTGAAACACCTGCCAGGTAACAGAGGGCAAAGAGGAATGTGGCCATGGAAAATTACTTTTAGTTGGCCACAAAAAGGGCAAACTGTCAGTCAACTCAGGCAGGGGAGGCAGGGCTTTACCCATGCTGTTTACAGCAAGGACTTAAAATCGGGATATAGAAGGAAGGAATAATTTGAGGGCCTCCTGAATACCACTGACATGTCTTCCTTGGAGGAAATAGAGCTGGAAGGCTCAGAGGACGACTCACCCATCACAAGGGCTGAGGTCACTGAAGTACATAGTCAAACTCTTCGTAAGGCTCTGGGGATGGATGAGATTCACCCCGTTGTTTCTGAAAGCTCTTGATGTTGTTGGGCTGTCTCGGCAGACATGCCTCTTCAGCATTGTGTGGAGGTTGGGAACTGTGCTGGGCTGGTGGTATCATTCTTTAAGAAAGGGGACAGGGGTATCACACACCTCAGCCTCAATGGGAAGGTATATGCCAGGGTACCAGAGAGGAGGGTTCATCCATTAGTTGAACCTCAGATTCAGGAGGATTAATATAAATTCCTTCCTGGTCATGGAATTAAAGCTGGACCAGCTCTTCACCCTCACAAGGATACTGGAAGGTTCATGGGAGTTTGTCCAAACAGTGTACATGTGTTTTGTAGACTTGGAAAAAGCACAAGACCAGGTCCCCTGGGAGGGTTGACGGATACAGGTGGCAGAAATGAGTATGCTTTGTCGAATGTCTGGGCTCATCCTTAGAGATGAGGAGCTTGGACATTGAGGAGGAGCTCAAAGTAGAGCCACTGCTCCTCTGCATCAAAAGGAGCCAGTTCAGGTGCTTCAATCATCTATCAAGGATGCCTCCTGGATAACGCCCTGGGAAGGTGTTTCAGGCATGTACAACCAGGAGGAGACCCCAGGGCAGACCCAGGACACACTGAAGAGATTATATTTCTCAACTGATCTGGGAAAGTCTTGGTATTCCACAGAGGGGCTGGAGGAGGTGGCTGGGCAGAGGAAAATCTAGGCATCTCTGCTTTGACTGCTGCCCTAGCAACCCAAACCAGGATATGTGGCAAATTATGGATGGATGGATGGATGGATGGATGGTCTTTGTTAAGATTTCCAGCCTTTGTTTTAATAACCATAATGGAACATGTCTTTGGATTTGTTCCTCCATCCACTTTATTAATAACTTTTCTATTTCATGAATAGCACCAGCACAGTGTTTTGACTTCAAACAGGACCTAGAATTTATCTTAGGCAGCATTGGGCACTATGCAGGGTTACGTCCTGCCCCAGTCCATCACAGGGCACTATGCAGGGTTACGTCCTGCCCCAGTCCGTCACAGGGCACTATGCAGGGTTATGTCCTGCCCCAGTCCGTCACAGGGCACTATGCAGGGTTACGTCCTGCCCCAGTCCGTCACAGGGCACTATGCAGGATATGTCCTGTCCCAGTCCGTCACAGGGCATCCACACATGCACAAATATGTTTCAAAAAGATTGAAAATGCTATAATAATTACAAAGCAGTACTCAAAGCTAAGGGAGAGAGAGGAAACACACCATGTAAGCACTACATAGCTTACAGAAGATCACTGCAAGGCAACAGTGCCGATAACGTAGATGAGGAAATCACAATTTTCATAATTTTGAATTTTTACTACTGACCTTTTGGAATAATTTGTGTACATGAAAAATTATATGTCATTTATTGCATAACCGATAATATTTCTGTACAGAATTTTAATATCTATTATATAATATTTTATCGTAATGTTTTATCCTCAAATGTGTTTATTTTTTTCAATTTCAAGCACTGATCCAAGAGTGGAACCCCAAACACCCAGTATTTTAGGCCAGTGGACTATTCTTGAAAGATTCTATTCTGTTAACAAAATGGTCTCCATAAAGGCATAAATTTTGTACCACAACAAACACACCCCGAAGGAATTCTCTAACCTGTGGCAGCAGTTGAGATCAGCAGGTCCTTAGAAAAATGTTGGGACGATTTTTGAACTTTCTGCATCAATGACTATTACAACACATTCATTCACCGAATCCTGTTTGCAGTTTTAATGGAAACTATTGTCAATCGTGATGAAGTTATGAGTAAAAATAAAGCAGTCCTCCGTAGAGGGGGGTTGATGGAGGGAATTAAAAAAATAAAGTCATATTTCTATTGATAATGTTTATCATTTTGATTTTTTAATATTGCTAAATGTTAAATTTGCCTTTTCCAAAGTAAATTCCCAGTGGACTTGTTATGAATTATCCAGGAGTCCTAAACTTTCCATGTGTGTCTTTTTCTGTGTCTTTATTCCTTCGGAAAACTACCTCTATTATGGCAGTAAGCAGGTAGTTTGATTACCCAGAAACTCAGAAAGGAGAATTCATTCAGTGGCCAAGAGAAATGGCTTGAGGAACACTTCAAAAATGAAAAGATTAGCTTAATACTTTGACCCCCTTGGGCTGAATCAGTCCACATGTTTACAGAAATGATCCCTCCTGCAGAGCAGCCGCTACTTGTGGATAGCCTAGCCTGTTGTGTGATGCTACCTATGGATAGCCTAGCCCATTGTGTGACGCTACCTATGGATAGCCTAGCCCATTGTGTGACGCTACCTATGGATAGAATAGCCCATTGTGTGATGCTACCTATGGCTAACCTAGCTGGCTAAGCTCATTAAGTGTCGCTAACTGTGCCTAGCTTACCTCACTAAATGCTACACCCTTTCTCTAACCGTGGCTTCTCTTTTTAATGCTATTGGTGGGTAGCCTAGCTTGTAGTGTACTGCACCATGTCACCAACTAAACATGCTGCTTGCTGCTACCTATGGCTAATCCAGCTTACACTGTGTCACTTGCCTTGCATATTGTGACCCAATTCACTGTTACACTGCAGGGTTCTACTGTGATCCCGTTTCCCATGAAGATACCCCCTCGCTATGGCAACCCCCCCCCCTCCACACACACACACACAAACACACTTTTTAAAACCTTTTATGTTAGGCAACCCTTCCAGCCACATTTTTTTGCATTAAATTCATACTTCTTTGGCCTCAGACAGTTCTTTTTACAGATTGAATAGCTACTGTAAAATTAAAGCCGGTTTATGTTAATGTCTGACACCATGTCTGCCAGAACAGTTTGGCCTCAATGAAAAGCAGTCTGGTCTTTATGCTCAGTAGACTGTCCAGTAAGCAAGATTACCCCTCCTGCTGTTTCTGCTAAATTGCTCAGACAGAGGGTGTGAATCTTGCAGCCGTAATGCCTGTGAGTATCTTTGCCATACGGCTTTTGATGCGGTATGAAAAACAGGGCCCCGGAAGGAGGTCTGCCTCTCCGCTCAGTGAAATGTAACCTGACAGAACCCCTTCCTGTCTCTGGGACAAATCCAGCAAAGTGAAGGACAAAGGATTCCTGTATCATTCTAGGGGCTTTCTAAATTTATTCTTCTAAATTTATTAACTTGGTCTTTGATATTTCACTCGGAACCAAACAGCAAAAAAAAAACCCAAAGATATACAATTCCGTTCGTGCCTAAAAATGTCAGTGCGGGCAGTAACGTGGTCAGGTAACACTTAAAGTCACTGTGTCCTGGCTCCACTTGGTGTACGTTTGCATCGTTCCACACGGAGCTGCTGGTAAAGGAGAGCCGGAATGAAGTGGGTCAGTGCTGGAGTTTCCACAAGTACCAGCAGAGCATTTGAAGAACATTCTCTGTGATGCATTTTTAATGGAGAAAGCCGCAGAGGCTTCTCTGCCAAGCTCTTAAGGGAAACGTGATCTGGGAATAATGGGGTATCTGCATTCTGACCAGAGGGTTATGGGTTCGAATCCTTCAGTGATCCGCTTAAGCCAGATCGGATCATTTAATAACCACTTTTTAAATTATGCTTTTGTGTATAAATTGTGTATTAATCGTGAGGCACTGAGGCTGAGTAAAACATCCAGAAACATTTAAGATGGAGCGACATGTGGCTCATCAGGAACGTGGCACAATTCTAAATATCATCTGCCATTAGTGTTCAGAACAAAGACATGGGATAAATTTACCCTCTCCAGCAAGATGCAGCCTAAATCTCTCTTCAGAAAATAATTTTCCGCCCAAGCTCAGTTACAAATTGCCAGTTTGATTACAGGGGAGGGATGCATGCGGGGGGGGCAGGGGTGGGGTGGTGATCTGTCACAGCGAATGCCAGGAACAAGCCAGGCAGGGTGCTTTTGCAAATGTCACAACTTAACGCCACGTTTGTTAACAAAGTCCCCCCTGCCCACAAATGCCTGCTTTGGCGTGGCATGACCATGCACGCTCTGTCGATCGCGGCTCGCTTCAAGCACCTCACAGTATAACGTGGCCCTGCCGAGAGGTGCTGGGGGCAGGGCTCCCCCTCACGACCACAGGAGGAGGTGAGAAACATGCAGATCTTATCCGGACTGGTCATGGTGGCAGGTATTCAATGGTGAGTGATTACCTTCAGCTTGTATTACAAATATGTCAAACAGATCATCTCCGAGTTTCGTTGTTCAAAGTCAGGAGAAACATTATACTGCAGCAGAACTTAAAAAGAACTACAAAACTCATTCTCACTGTTGCTTAACTGGCATGTGAGGAGCATTCAGTTCAGTTAGAGGCATGTGGGACACTGAGCTGAGCCTCACAATGGAAGAAAGGGCTACTCTCTCTTTGCAGTTGTATAATAAGACAGCCTGATGTGGTCAGCATGTGCCAGAAGCTGGAGGAGCCAAGGTGGTGAAGCGGCACTGCCATGTGAAGGAATGAATGTTGTTTGATGCTGCGGATACAGCTGACATGCTGTACTTTGTATGGCCAGCAGGGGGCACAGTAGTTAAATAGTAAGGCCAAAGAGTGCTAATATCCCATATATGAGAGAAAGGTTTTGTTTAGCCCTGTTCTGGATCAGTGCTGAGATGCACAGTAACTATGTGGGTAGCAGGGTTCCCTGATTTCTCCAGGATTGGGGGTTTAAATCCTGCCCCCAGTCTGTGCGTGTGTGTGCGTGTGTTTGTGTGTGTGTGTGTGTGTGTGTGTGCGTGTGTGTGTTGTGTGTGTGTGTGTGTGTGTGTGGCATTTTCATGTTGTCCATATGTTGCATGTGTTTCCTCCCACAGCCAAGCAATATGCAGTTTGGCCAACAACAGGTGTCGTGGCAATTTATCAAGGGTGCCACCCATGGATGACATGGCGACCCCTTGGAAATCTTTGACCACCCCTGTGGACACCCCCAATTGCAGCCATAGAGATTTTATTTCAGAAATAGACCCATCAAAAGCTACGGTGCACTGCTGGACCGTAACGGTGTAGGTCCTGCCCTCAGTTTGCAGGGTTAATTTGTTTCCACCAGAGCACCCTTGAATGAGCAGGACTGTAAAAGCTTTAAGTGACTGATTTTAAATGTGATTTATCCTAATTATTTTTGCTGCATTTTAAATTAATTACCTAAATTTAAAATTAGGTAGCAATGTTCCACTTTAAACATTTTGGAATGGAACAAAGACAGCTAGTTCAATTATTATTATTATTTTTTTATTATTATTTTTTATTATTATTATTATGTCTTGGTGTTTGTGTCGCCCCATGAAATCATTGCCCACCCCATTGAAACATTTCTGCTGGCTCCCCTAATTTGTTTTCCTGCTCCCCTGCCTTGTGCTTCTGATTTCCTGGGATAAGTTCCAGCATATCCCCAGCCCTGTTCTGGACATGTCTAAGAGTGAGAGGTTCAGTGTTGTGCTTGTTTGTCTCATTAGTGTGCATGTTGAACTTGTCTTTGTTCACCAAAAGGACGGGGAGCCTGCAGTCTGGCTTGGGCTCTTGATCCCGCACCAGAGAAGCTCTCTGTGATGCATCAGTCGGGGGCCACATCCTCCGCCGCCCATTCACCTAATGTGTTCTCCCAAAAGTGCACATCTCTCTGTCAGCCAGGGACACCTTTTAATATTCAGGCAGCCCCAGGAGGGGGACTCGTTCACCCCCACCCCGCTCGACCCGGCTGAGGCCGAATCATAACTCATTACTGCAGTAACCGTGGTGACATTCACCCCCCCCCCCCCCCCCCCCCCCCCC